>OX101783.1:64950956-65340956 GCA_944452715.1 Ophion slaviceki | reverse complement strand
CTCACAAAATCACGAAGTTTATCATAAATTCAACTGTAATGTTGAATACAAATTTGAACGAGTAAATTTATCGTGTGTAGGCTATGCCCTTTTTGTAGAGCCTTAAATTTCCTATAAAAAATGCTTCGGGCATTTTCGTGTGTGTACCCGTAGGCGAGTTATAAAGCTGACAGAAGCGGCACACAAAACTTTTACCATGTTAAATTACTGGAAAATAGAAAATCGCGATGAGGGACCTTCACATATTAATATAAAGGGCTAAAATTTGGTCAGCACTAATTTTTGCCATTATCAACAACATTTCCAACAACAAATCAGAAAAATAAAATTTTAATTTTTGTTGGGCCAGTCTGATATATATATCAAATTCCTCTCTCTCCACCCTCTTTACCCCGACGCCCATATAAAAGAAATCAAATTGCTATTTGATTAGTGAAATCAAATAGAAAAATGGTTTACCCTATAAAAGTTCTATTTAAAATAATTTTTTAAAAATCAAATCGATCCATTTAGTGGAGCCAACGAAATTGTTTTTTGAACAGATGAAACCGAATCACACATTTATTAGGATTAAATAAAATATTTATTGGACGATATTAAATAGATTTTGATTTGAATAAATAAATATATGTAAAATAAATAATTCCAATAATGGAATGCAACAGAAAAAAATTGATTCCACGAAAAATCTCGCTAATTCAGATTTGAAAAAATCAAATAGACGCGGTTAGTTAATATCAATAGAATTTTCCTGTCAGTATGGTGACGAAATTTCTCTTAAAAAAATGAAAATCAGCACATTTTTTCCTTGCCTTACCTTAACTCTGATTAAAACTGGAAAGAAATTCCCACGTTTACTCGACAAAGAAAGTCTGAAAATATAGAGTGGACTGTCCAGTATTCGGTCAAGATTGTATCCATGAGCAATGTGAAATTCTCATTCACACCGCCATTCTGATTTATCGATCATAACTTTTAAATAGATTCGCAGGAAAATTAAATTCGATGATATTCCGCCCTCGCTCTATAACCCCGCGGCAAGGCGAATAATATATCAAGAGAAAGTCGACTTTAATGTCTTGCGAAAGGCAATAAACGGAGGAGGTTGAATAGAGACTATTTGAAAATCCCAATCCCAGAGATGTATATACCAGTCAAGAGGAAAAAAAACAATTCTCCCGAATGTGATCTAGTGCAGTGTGGAATATTCAAAGCGAGACGCCTGATCGATTCCTCAACGTTTCCATTGTCGATTGCCCTGAAAAGGGCGCCACCCCCTTTGGGCTATTCAACAAGAATCGATTCGGAAGTAACATGAATTATGAAGATTCGGAACGAGGTGGAAAAAGAAAACGAAAAGTGAAGGAGATGCATTTTCGATCGAAAATTCATTGTGCAGCTAAAATCGCGAGATTTCAATGGTATAAACCGAAGGAATGAAAGGGAAACGAGATGGAAAAAGAAAACGAAAAGTGAAGGAGATGCATTATCGAGCAAAAATTCATTTTGCAGCTGAAATCGCGAGACTTCAATGGTATAGACCGAAAGAGTGAAAGGAGGATAAAATATTTGAATCAATGACACGACTATCAATATGCTCAATTAAGGCCTAGGCCACAGTAACTTTTTTTTTGTATGAAAAAGTGATTCATTCATAAAATTAATTACACATCTGTTTTGTATGAATGTCAAGCTGTTAGAAAATATATACATTTATTTTCGATGTACAAAATGGCCGACCACTAATATTTTGTTTTATTATCTTTTTTTAGGCGCTCCGCGGCGTGACATTTAGCATCCACAATTTTTTACCTAGAACAGAAAACAAAAATTATCGTCAATCTACATTAGAATACCTAGAGAAGTGCGTACGGAATTTAAAAAATATTGTCTTATTCAAAAGTTGTAGGTTTTTGAACTTAAGGGGAGGGTAGGGGTTTCAGCGTGAAAAAGAACACTTTTTGCGATTTTTTTTCATCTTTATGGATAGAGTAAATTTGTTGAAACCTTTTGTACACTGTTAAGTGTCATTTCAAAAACATTCCGTAAAATTTGTGCGCGAAAATATTCACAAACAAGCCGGTGACATAGCTTGTCCAAGAACGCCTTTGGAAAAACACGATTTGCGGTGTTCACTGTATCTCAGCTAGAAATTATCTGAAATCAAGTACCATTAAAATTTAGTCAAGGTATCATCAAATCCTCCCGCTAACGGTCTGTGATAATTTTTTTTTTCATTTCTAAATTTTTGGTCGTCATGTAAAGTGAAAAGTGCTATATTTCACGAAAAATTCCGTCATTTTGGGTGTGGAAAAAACCCTCAATGTAAAAAAAATCTCAAACTAACCGTTCGGGGGAGGTATTTTATATGTAGAAAGTGTGTACCAAGTTTGAAATATATCGGTCATGTAGTTTTCAAATGGCAGTGAACACGGACTTTGAAAAAGTGGTTTCGAGAAAAACGCCGCACCGGCTTGTTTGTGGATATTTTCGCGTACAAATTTCACGGAACGTTCTTGAAATGACACTTAACAATGTACAAAAGGTTTCAATAAATTAACTCTATCCACGTAGATGAAAAAAATTCGCAAAAAAGTGTTTTTTTTTCACGCTGAAACACCTGCCTCCCCTTAAGAAATGAATTTTCAGTGAAAAATTTCGTTATAACTGCTCATAAAATGAAAAGTTTTCGACTCATCAGAAATTCTGTACGTACTTCTCTGCGAAGTGCAATTAGGAACATAACTTTTAAATTTGAAGTAAATCCAGTGAAAATTGTTGAAGTTATTGTCATGCCAATTGGAAAAAAGCTGTTTCGAGAAGTTTCGAGTAGTCGGCCATTTTGTACATCGAAAAAAAAAAATTTCTAACAGCTTGATATTCATACAAAATAGATGTGTAATTAATTTTATAAGTGAATCACTTTTTCATACGAAAAAAAATTGTTAAATTCGCACATGATTTTATACCCGTTACTGTGGCCTAAGGCCTTAAATATATTTGGGAAAGTGACACGCACCCATTTTAAAATTTTTATTATCTAATAGTACAATGTGTCTAGAATATTCCCCTAAAGTTTTAAGTCAATCGAAGTATAAGTCTAGGAGAGAGAGAGCCTTTGGGAATTCCCCCGTTAGGAAAGATCGGCCGGGAGCGATGCAGGTAAGAGCATTTTTTTTTTCAAAACACTATTTTTGAAGTCGGTGGACACGATTTCTCAAAAACTAATGCACCGACCTTATTGAAATTTTGCACACTTCTTCAAAAGATCATTGACTAGTGATTGAACGAAGGTTTTTTCAATTACAACTAATTTTACAAGGCTATACGTAATGTAAATTGTACCAATAATTGAACTATTTTGCATACAACTCTGCTAAAAAATCAAATTACATTTTTTTTTCATTCTTCGATCGATCGCGAGCTATACTTATCTACTAATTGAAAAAAATTGGTTTTTCAATTACAGATAAAGCTATCATGCGTTATCCTGACTACTGTCACATTCCGGAAGGGATGAGAGCATAATATTTTTGTTTCCCTCTTTGTTGCCTACGCCTAGCGCAATAGCACGGGATGAGGGTAAAAAGGAGTAGTGCGTGGGAAAGAATTGAATTAAGGAATTGGCGCGATGTCTTGGTATTATGGAATAATTCGACACTTGTGTAACATTGACTCTAGGTTTATTACAAATTAGGGGTCGGATTGAAATGATTGACTGATAAACGCAAGAGTAATACAGATGATACAAAAATAGAAAAGGATTATACAGTTCATTATTGGCTTACATTGGCTCGTACAGCCTTACAGACACAGGCCCTGAGTCTGAGCCAATCGCTTGACCATGGTTTCGGCAGTGCTTATTTTTAGCATGGCAAACTGACGAATTGCCAATCCTGGCCCAACACTGGATTTGAACGGTATAGTCCATACATGTATACAAAAATGCTTTTTTACGTATATTATTATTATATATATATTTTTATTATCACTGCATGCAATTTTCTACGTCCTGTGACAATAAAAACTCATTATTACTGTTATATGAAGTTTACTTTATTAAAAATAAAATTGATTTATACTAAAGTTTTGTGGTGTATTAAAAAAATGCCGAGTCATTATGATAGTATTAAGGCGTTACCCCCACTTGTAGCGCACAAAAGGCCTTTTTCATGAATTAAAAAAAAAACTACAAAACTTTTTTAATCGATCAATATACCATCTTAAAGAACACATCTTGAAGAACTTTCAGTAATTTCTTTATTGAAAAATATTACATTGTTTAGTGGCAAATGGCCGTCAATGAAATAATGTTTTTATATACACGGTTTGCGGTGACCAACATTGCGGCGAAGTGGATCATCTGAAAAAAAAATGCGGATGGATTTAGTCAAATATAAGTATAAACTAGTCTTTAATCGAAGGATTTTAAAAAATATTAATTTTTCACAAAATGACGGACAGTCAAAGTTAATGGTTCGATTTTAACGAAAAAACGGCCATTTTTTTCGAAAAAAAAATCGAACGATTAAAGACTACATTTTTATGTATTAAATAAGCCTGCAAAATTTCAAGAAGATCGGTTCATTAGTGTTCGAGTAATCTTGGTCACCGACTTCAGAAATGCCATTTTGAGAAAAACGCGTTTAAAGTTTCAATTTCAGTTTACACGAAGAAAATATTTTTTTTGTACACTTACATAGAGTCATCTATTCGATACTTATAGGGTAAAAACCGGATAGTTGCCCCACTTTTCAAAAAAGCTCTATTATTTAAAAAAATATGTACTTACTAACAAGGAACGTCCCTCAGGTGTCCGCCTCCGATTTTGTTGAAACTCATATATGTGATAGAGCATCGAAAGCTTTGAGACACGTATTTTTTTTTATCGGCGGAAAAACGGATTTAAGGGGGGAAATCGCCCCTCAAAGAAAGGCGTGTCGAGGGGTGATTTTGCAGTTTCACCCAGAAGCAATCCACCGATCTGAATGAAACAAAAACGAAAATTCTTCTAATGAAAAGCGATGAAAAATCCACTATGAAAATGTTAAGAAAAAATTTAATTAGGGGGTAAACCACCCCTCAATTTGCCTTTTTTCACCCCACACTTAAAAGGGTTGTATGCAAATTAATAAAATAGGTATCATTTTGAAGGGCAATTAAAATTAAAGTTGACGGGTTTTTGCGTTTTGGCGGCATAGCAAATTTAAGGGGGTAAACCACCCCTAACATAAATTTATTTATCATGGTCGTTTTTTCTGTGTTTAAAGTATATCTGCTGATTTTAAATATTTCTATAAGCTACAATTTAATGTTTTATCATATTTCAAAATTATTACATTCGTCTTAAGGGGTAACTACGCCTCTGACGAGAAACATCATTGAAGTATCCGCTTTCGATTTCGTCGAAACTCATATATGTGGTAAAGCATTGCAAACTATTAAACATGTTTTTTTTGTATCGGCAGAAAAACGGTGTTAGGGGATGAAACCACCCTTCAAAGTTTCTCCCACAAGCAGTCCATCGATCTGAACGAAACAAAATCGAAAATTCCTCTAATATTAAGCGATGAAAAATCCACTACAAGAGTGTTGATTAGAAATATAATTGAGGGGTAAACCACCCCTTCATTTGCCGTTTTTCACCCCACACTTGAGAGGGTTGTATGACAATTAATAAAACAGGTATCATTTTGAAGGGGAATCAAAATTCAAGTTGACGCGTTTTTGCGTTTCAGCGGGACAGCAAATTTAATGGGGTAAACCACCCCTAACATAAATTTGTTCATCACCGTCGTGTTTTCTGTGTTTAACATGTATCCGCGGATTCAAAATATTCTCCCGCGTTTTTAAATTATTACGTTTTTAAATTTTTACATTTTAAGGGTAAACTACCCCCTCTAATTGCTTTTCGTTTGAAGTTTCGCGAAAGGTTTCATGAAACTTCAAACGAAAAGCAATTAGAGGGGGTAGTTTACTCTTAAAATGTAAAAATTGAAATGAAAAAAGAAAACAGGACGGTGGTGAACAAATTTATGTTAGGGGTGGTTTACCCCCTTAAATTTGCTGTCCCGCTGAAACGTAAAAACGCGTCAACTTGAATTTTGATTCCCCTTCAAAATGATACATATTTTATTCATTTTCATACAACCCTCTTAAGTGTGGGGTGAAAAACGGCAAATGGAGGGGTGGCTTACCCCTCGATTACATTCCTAATCAACACTCTTGTAGTGGATCTTTCATCGCTTAATATTAGAGGAATTTTCGATTTTGTTTCGTTCAGATCGATGGACTGCTTGTGGGAGAAACTTTGAAGGGTGGTTTCATCCCCTAACACCGTTTTTCTACCGATACAAAAAAACATGTTTAATAGTTTGCAATGCTTTACCACATATATGAGTTTCAACGAAATCGAAAGCGGATACTTCAATGATGTTTCTCGTCAGAGGGGTAGTTATCCCTTAAGACGAATGTAATAATTTTGAAATATGATAAAACATTAAATTGTAGCTTATAGAAATATTTAAAATCAGCGGATATACTTTAAACACAGAAAAACGACCATGGTAAATAAATTTGTTAGGGGTGGTTTACCCCTTAAATTTGCTATGCCGCCAAAACGCAAAAACCCGTCAACTTTAATTTTAATCGCCCTTCAAAATGATACCTGTTTATTCATTTGCATACAACCCTCTTAAGTGTGGGTTGAAAAAAAGGCAAATTGAGGGGTGGTTTACCCCCTAATTAAATTTTTTCTTAACATTTTCATAGTGGATTTTTCATCGCTTTTCATTAGAAGAATTTTCGTTTTTGTTTCATTCAGATCGGTGGATTGCTTCTGGGTGAAACTGCAAAATCACCCCTCGACACGCCTTTCTTTGAGGGGCGGTTTCCCCCCTTAAATCCGTTTTTCCGCCGATAAAAAAAATACGTGTCTCAAAGTTTTCGATGATCTATCACATATATGAGTTTCAACAAAATCGGAGGCGGACACCTGAGGGATGTTCCTTGTAAGAATAATGCGATATGTATATTAAAACATAGGTCTTCGATCTTTTATAGTACCCTATTTTTGTAATGATAATTAATACTGGTTTTGAGTAAATCCTGTTTTATTTGACCTCTCAAAAAACGGATAGCTGCCTACCGTGGCGGATAGTAGCCTAACGTTAAAAATGCTTTGGGGGATACTTGCCTCGTGCGGGGATAGACGCCTCACTATGATTTTATTAGATAGAAACAAATTTATATCAATTTAAGTAATCAATCTTTATTATTTACTGAGATCCTTTATTAAGTACTAATTACAATATTAATCATCATGATAAAATAGTATTAAGTTTTAACGTCTTGGACTATGAAAATACTACAGAAATAGCCTCCAAACTTTAAATCAGTTAAGTTATTAGTAAAATATTATTATTTATCTTAACGATAGAACAACATGGCAATCAGGTTTGGCATAAGCATTAGTTATATCAATTTACCAGATATTCAGAGAATTATATCATTATACCAGAATCCCGTGTGGAAAATGGTCCGGGAAACCCAAAGAATATACAGGTCCCGTTACGGCTTCGAAGTGGAATCCCTGACAGGGATTTCCAGAATACTGCCAGAAACGGTCCTAGAAAGGTACTCATTAGTTTCCATGATACAAAATAACAGGGGTACGATGGATGCACCAATGAAGGCCCCGACCAGGTGCTGTCAGGGCACTGGCTAATTTTTACAATGAGTTTAATCGGGTCTTGACCAGGCAGACTAATGTGGGCCCAGTGTGGTTCAGTCACAATTTCCATCATGAAATAAATTACGGTTTCATTTGGTTCACCAGTAAAAAGCCTGGTCAGATATAGTCAGGGATCATCACAAATATCAATTAAAGTTATAATATTAATAAGCGACAAAAATTAATAGTAATTTATCAGTGTTTTATAACTGCCTCATGCAAATATCTCACTCACTTAACAATTCGCTTATCATTTTCAATGAATTTGAAAGAAAAGAAGAAAACGTTAGAACTTAATAATATATACATTTTTATTTAAGTAATCACTTATACATGAAGCAATGTCAGGGCATAAGTATTGAGTTTTCCGTTTGGTTCTAGGGACAATCGTAATGTTACCAATTTTCTCTTGATGCTGGCCAATGTGTAAACTGCATCGTTTAAAGTTTGTTCTGGGATTCTCCATGCTCCAATACTGGATGATTTACGTGGATAATTGTACATGTCAACTTTATAATAGTTGTAGTTATTACTCTCTCATGTTATTAATTTTACCGTTCGTAAGAGGCGTGCGCAGAGAGACACTGAGACATATAAATAAATAAATAAATAAATAAATATATATTTATAAATCTTTTCGGAAAATATGCATCTTTTTTATTACAGGGAAATACAGGGAAATCATAGGGATCTGACGGGGTGAACGTGGGGACTTAACAGGGCTAATTGCAGGGGTATAGTAGGGACGAAATTGGCTAATTCAGGCGCAATCAGGGAATCTAGTATGGCCCCGAATAGATGTCCACTAAAGGGCCCGATTTCAAAAGTGGGACAATCCTATAAAGGTACCAGTCGGAATCCAAACCAGGCCCTGGATAAAATTGGGGACAATTGGTTGGGTCCTTTAGACATCCCGGAAAATATTTCCACACGGGAAGCCAGGGTTTTAAATTTTCCACATCTAATGCAGTGGCTTTTGAATGGTGTGCAAGTTTCATGCAACCACATTCGACATATCGGACATTGAATCCAATCCGATTTCGATGTAGTTAAATTATAATTCTCAAAATATTCTGCGCAATAATCATCAACTGAAACCTTTTTATTTGTATTTTCTATTTTGGAATTAGCGTTTTTCACCGGTAATATATTTTCAGTGTCTCTTATCGATTTTTCGTCCTTTTTTCTTTTAATTGGTAGTCCTTCGGTGGTTTTTCCTTTAGATGTTTTTGACCCTATAACATTTTCTTCGTTTTCACTGTCAGGATTGGAAATTTGTATTTTCTCTTTCTTAAAGCGCTTCCTTTGATCAGTTCAATAAAATCTGTGTTTTCGGATTCAGTTTCACTGCTGGTAATATCGATATTTTTTTGGTCTTTTTTTGCGGTTGCCCTCATTTCTTTACAATACTTTTCTTGCTACCAGCTGGTTTGTTTTTTACTGTCTTACAATCTTTTTTTCGCTGCCCTAATTTTAGTTTCCGGTATTTCGGTTGTTTTCTTTATTTTCTCTTCGATAGCTCAGCACAATGAAAGATGTAATTTTCAATGTCGCCATCTCCTAGGGCTAAACAGTCTTCAGAAAGATTCAAAAGGCTTGAAGACGGCCGAGGTGGCGTGTGATCTTGGGTCACGCTATTCTGCTCAGCCTCATTTAAGACAGTTTCTAGTTTGTTTTTATCAGCATCGTTTGGGACTTGATCGCCTAGTCGAGGCACTTTGTTCTGTTGATTTAGTGCAAAACCTCGATCAGACTCACATTCCTGTACGCGGTCTTGTAACGCAGGCTCTCCAGAAACGCCTGGTACTTGATAGTTATGACAAATTATAGTCACAACAAGTTGGAAAAATACACCAAAAGAACAAAATCTACCTTTGCTCGCTAAAAAAATTATAGTTGCGGATAGTTGCTCTAGGGCGACCATCCGCCAAAGTAAATGGGGCGACTATCCTTTTTGATACGGATACTTGCCCTTGTTATTTTCGAAATAAATAAAAACTATTCGACAATAAAACCTAGTAAACAGAGTAACTTAAACTCTAATGCGTGCTGAGAAACAAAAAGTTGACTGAAACAACAATCAGTAATAAAGATATTCAATCGAAATTACATACCAATATAATTTCGACGCCCGTCAAACTTGTGTCGCGGAAGATTTTTACTCTCACGGACAAAATGCGTGCGCCTACTTCGAAGGCTTACATGGCACCGAGGCCTGCAGGAGGGGCCCTTCCAATCACAGTCAAACGTTAAGTCCCCCAACATCCCTAACATAGTGTATTCAAAACCAGGGCAAGTATCCCCCTGGGGCAACTATCCGGCTTTTACCCTACTTCAAAAAAATGCAATAAAAAAAAATCGATTTTTTCAAAATCGCAACTGGGGGTAACCCCTTAAGAAACGTCGAGTGTTAAAACGACGACAAAAATTAGAAGACACTTTACAGCAGGTTAGGATCAGAGGCAACGAAACAAAAAGACAAATAGATAGTGAAACAAATTTGGAAACATTGTTATGCACAATTTTGGAAACATCGTTATGCACATTGTTATGCACAATTTTGGAAACATCGTTATGCACATTGTTATGCACAAAATTTGGAAACATCGTTATGCACAATCACGAACAAGTGATTGTGAATAACGATGTTAGTAAATCTGATGATTCTTTCGATGAGCAATCATCGAGCACAGAAACTTGTGAATCTGATCGATTGTTGGCTAAGCATTGGGTTGTTTTGACTGCCCTACACTGCACCAATACTAGCCCGAATATTGCGCCAACAATATGAAGCCGACCTTAGCCCTACTATGGGCCGGTGATCACGCCAACCGTCAACCAATGATCGTTACCTCTTTAGCCCAATGTTGAGCCAATACCCGGCCAACTGTTAGGATTGCCGGTAAGCCTACTATTGGCCAACCGTACATCCCAGCGTTGGGTCGAAGAGATCACTCCTACCGTGGCGCAACACTAAACCGGTAGTGCTGCCGTTCATCGGTCAATAGTAGAATGTGATTGGCGTGACGCTGGCTCGAGGTTGGGTCGGTTGCGTCGTTTTTCACGGGAAGTCTTTCTTGATATGAAAATTAGGAGGGATTCAATAGTGGGAGACGGAACTTGAGGGAGAGTGCGGTTTCGGTTATCTACTTCTTCGGGGATTGGTCCATTGGTCGTGAAGATATCGGTTGATTAGCGTGATCGGTCGGGGAATGATGTGCGAATACTTTACAGATTCGATAGTCACGTGCGTGGCCTTATTCCAGGGCATCAGTTCTGACTAACATGCGTATGAAGAGGAGACCTTTGTTCCGTGTTTCGGCGAAAAAGCGCATGGGATATAGAGTTCGATATCAGAGACCTAAGCATTCGCATGGTTGGTGTTGTGTCAATTTATGGCTGCGTGACATCTTATCCGACGACAAAATATCCGATGACAAAATATCCTCATGACAAAAAATCTGCGAGACAAAATCTTAAATCTCGTCCACCACATCAACGGGGTCGCGCGCAAAACACCTTTGTGAGGTGTGTGAGATAATGGGGTGGGGGCATGATACGAATTTCTTCATTGAACCCAAACAAACAAACCAAAACAAACTAATCCAAACAAACAATACCCAAACAAACATACAAACCCAAACATATCCGTTACATATTAATCATTTCTTCATTGAACCCAAACAAACAAAACCAAAACGAACAAACAAACCCAAACAAACAAACCCAAACAAACCCATACATATCCGTCACATATTAATAATTTTCCTCCTTTTTATGATGGAATAAATTTCAACGGCATGACTGTACACTGTATATAATATCGGCAGATATTTTGTCGTACGGATACTTTATCATGAGGATATTTTGTCGCGGATATTTTGTCGAGGAATTTTGTCGGAGACATTTTGTCGCGGATATTTTGTCGTTGGATCAAAACGCGTGTTACCCAATTTATGGCTATGGTGACTTTTCATATCGAGAAGTTTGTATATCGGACTACGCTGCGAGACCGGATGTCTTATTTTTTAGTCAGAGTTTTAAATTCGTCGGAGCCGTCTAGTCTATGGTATGTTTAAATAACCTAGGGTCGAGGCTTCTCTTGGTCGCCATGCGGATGGGCCGGCGTAGGATTTTTGGAGTGTGTTGATCGAGTTGATGGTTGATATTTCGTTCAACAGCTCTTCTTGCAATATGTGCCTGAGATCGTGTTCTTGTTGACAGCAATAGGATAGGAAAAGTTGATGACTGTGGCGGTGCGGCTATCGTGCATACATCGCTATGATTTGAATATGCTCGCGGAACGTACGCACGTTCCGCTTAATGCTGTTACGCGCCTTATTATTAGATTGGTACATTTAATACGCTTATGACGGCAAATGAGGATACTGGGAATAACCGAGAAAAGGCATATTCGCTAGGATGTAACACCACCACGAGGACACTTTTTTAGGGGTCTCCGGAAAACAGGTCCCACCGGCTGAATTTTCCAAATTTTTGGATGATAATTTTTGTAAAGATTGCTAGGCTCTTTTATGTGCCTAACATTTTGAATAAAATAATTTATAAATTACATTTTTTTAAACATAGAGAAAATATGCTTTTTTTGGCTTCGAAACCCACGTAACCCCACAATGACGGTGTAATAACAATCATTTTTATTCTGGATGTTGTGGGGCAAGGTGAAAATATTACGAACGGGCTGAATTTTTCCTGGAAGTAATGGAATATCTTCGCTGATCATCCTGTGCAGTTTGGGTACGATCCACAGGGCCGTTTTTCACAAAAAATCGGAAACTCGACGTTTTTCGTGGGCTAATTACATTACGCTTGTGGAAACCTCCAGATAATTTTTTAACACATTATTTATATCTGTTGAAAAAGTACTACCACGCAGATGAAAAAATAGGTACGGTTCGACTAATTATCGGACCGACTCTTGGCACCGTAAAAATAAATACTGCATTCCCCCCTTTTCAAAATATAATGAAAAATCGAGATCTCTCGAGGTCTCACTACGTGCAATCCTACCTCCTTATTGTCCAAAGAGCACTCGTGTCTCCCCGGGATAATAACCAAAGTAGGGCGTTAGCCGCTGGACGTCTAAATCTCGACCTATATGAATATACGAATGTATAACCGTTATATACTGTATTATATATACAGGGTGTCCTGTTATGAGTGGATAATCCTGCAACTATCGATAAATCAGATCATGTCCTACTATTTGCTGGAATTTCAGTTTAGTAAAAGTCTCACGGTTTCACAGATCTTTGCTTATAAGTTATTTTCCGAAAAAAAATCATCTGCTTGGAATTGGTTTATCTTCTTTCATATAGGAATGCTCATTTTTCCTGCTTGGAATTGGTTTATCTTCTTTCAATATCTTTTTTCATATAGGTTACTTAACATTCAAGGTTAGAAAAGAAGATTTAACGAAAACAAAATATTTTGAATAAAGAATATTTTTTTTTCGATAAATTCAGCACAAATAAAAAATAAACCGTTTCAGGCCTGTCGAAGCCGAATTGGAAATCACAAAATCATTAATAGCATTATAGGAGATTAAAATGATGAGAATCTTCTAAAAAAATACGATTAATTCGAAAAAAAATAGAAGGAAAAATGGGCCCACGATGAAACTAGTCTTAAAAATCATAGAATGGGTCACACTATTTTCGAGAATTATTTGAAAAAAAATGTAAATAGGCATTCATCTTTAAAAAAATAGTTTTCTCTTTAGAAGCCAAAAAAAATGTTGTCATTGATAATTGATAGTTTTTCACATTTTTTAACGAAAGTATGCTTCAAAACGGAAAAATACTATATAGTGACATTTATCGATATTTCAATTAGGTCAGGAGTTATCAGCGTTTAAACGTTTCCAAAATTTCTGAAATCGACATTTTTGGAAAATTATAACTCCTAAAAGAGAAAAGATTAAAATCTAAAAATTGGTGTGGATATTCCTTTCATGGGGTACAATTTTACAAACAAAAAATCAGGGAAACAAAAAATGGTCGGGGTCACGGGCTAGGTGAAATAACGTGGAACGCCCCATAATATCCCTCTTCCGTCACGTCGCCGGAGGTGCCGCCGTAATTGGGAAAACTACGAGTTA
The DNA here is from genome assembly GCA_944452715.1 of Ophion slaviceki. NCBI lineage: Eukaryota > Metazoa > Arthropoda > Insecta > Hymenoptera > Ichneumonidae > Ophion > Ophion slaviceki. Next base: position 65,327,103 of record OX101783.1, on the reverse strand, counting down.
GTGTGTTTACTAATCTCAAATCGTGCCTAGCTAAGAAGTGCTGGGAGACATTTCCCAAACCGACCATTGACACAGAGCTTCGACTTACCCTACTAGCTCCCTGTACGTCGGTAGACAGATACACACATACACCCACAAAACTTAGTATATGAACTCTACCTCATTTCACCTCAAACGTGCATTTCCTGAATAATTCGCACGACGCTTCGAAACATCACCCCAGAGATAGAACGGATGAAATACACAAATTATAGCACAGTTTGCATTTACAAACTTACTTGGAAAATAACACTTCGCAAACTTGAATGACAGGTCTCAACTTGTTCTCTCGGCTGGACCACTTAGTTTCCACTCAATTAAAAGTCATCACAAATAACGATGAAAGCACCATTTTTTAAGGGCAGGGTAGGGGTTTTAGCGTGAAAAAAAACACTTCTTTGCGATTTTTTTTCATCTATATGGAGAGAGTAAATTTATTGAAACCTTTTGTACATTGTTAAGTATCATTTCAAGAATATGCCGTGAAATTTGTACGCAAAAATATCCACAAACAAGCCGGTGCCAAAGCTTTTCCAAGAACGTCTTTGGAAAAACACGATTTGCGGTGTTCACTGTATCTCAGCTAGAAATTATCTGAAATCAAGTACCATTAAAATTTAGTCAAAGTATCATCAAATCCTCCCCCCAACGGTGTTTGATAATTTTTTTTTCATTTCTAAATGTTTGGTGGTCATGTAAAGTGAAAAGTGCTATTTTCCACGAAAAATTCCGCCATTTTGGGGGTGGAAAACCCCTTCGATGTAAAAAAAATCTCAAACTAACCGTTGGGGGGAGGTAATTTATATGTAGAAAGTGTGTACCAAGTTTGAAATAAATCGGTCATCTAGTTTTCGAATGGCAGTGAACACGGACTTTGAAAAAGTGGTTTCGAGAAAAACGCGGCACCGGCTTGTTTGTGGATATTTTCGCGTACAAATTTCACGGCATGTTCTTGAAATGACACTTAGCAATGTACAAAAGGTTTCAATAAATTTACTCTATCCATATAAATGAAAAAAATCGCAAAAAGTGAGTTTTTTTTCACGCCGAAACCCCTACCCTCCCCTTAATACTTTATCTCTTATGAGACAGTGCACTCAAGTATTTTTTGACACGTCATCGCATTACAATTACGAAGTGCACGATATCGTACAACGTTCCCCTTCCACATGTAACCCATACAGAGATGTTTTTTATTCCTTAAGGGAGGATGCCCTTAGGCGAGAAAAAAAGTTGCTGATTTTCACCTTTTTTTTAAAGGAAATATTTCTTTACCATTTAAGAGAATGTATGTTTTATTACCACTTTTGGCTGTTACATGGTATTTTTTATTAATCTTTAAAAATGGCGGAGGTATGGCACGGTCTTCTAAACTCCATTTTCACAACCGGTGTGACGTATAGCTGAAAAACTTATCGATCAATTCTGGTGAAATTTTGTATAAATCTTTCTAACCTTACCGTCTAAAACATGACCTTAAATGTTTTTGGAAATTAAAAAAAAAGTATTTTGTTCGGAAAATTCAATCTTTTTGTTTCAAAGCATATCATTTCATCGATTTTCAACATTTCTCACTTTTTCTTGGTTCATATTCTGCGTATGCATGTTAATGAATGAAAAGCTGCGCTGGTTTGTTTTCGGATTAATTCCATCGACCCTACGGGTCACGCCGTCTGACAACGTCCGCTGCAACTCGCTTAAAAGACCGTGCCATACCTTCGCCATTTTTAAAGATCAATAAAAAAAAAATGTAACAGCCAAAAGTAGCAATAAAACGTACTTTAACAAGGAAAGGTTGCGAGGTCGATCTCTCCGATTTCGATTAAATTTGGCATGCTTGTAGAATGGGTAAAAATAGGCGACACGTATTCTTTTATATCTGCGGAACCCGATTTTTAAGGGTTTAGACGCACCCTCGAAAATAGGGATGTTTTTCGTTTTTCGTCAATAACGTTTTAACGGTACGAGATATGAAAAAGCTTCAAATTGCAACAACGTTTATTTTTTCGTGTACTATACATTGGAGATGAGAACGATAACGTTATCGACGAAAAACACCCCTATTTTCTAGGGTGCGATTTACCCCTTAAAAATCGGATTCCGCAGATATAAAAAAATACGTGTCGCCTATTTTTACCCATTCTACAAGCATGCCAAATTTCATCGAAATCCGAGAGATCGATCTCGCAACCTTTCCTTGCAGGTCTCAAAAATGGTAGAGAAATATTTCCTCAATTTTTTTTTGAAAATCAGCAATAGTTTCCGCTCCTAAAGGTATCTCCCCCCTTAATCACTTGAATTAAACTTATAATGGAATGAAAGCACCTCTGAGAGTACGGACCGCGGCGCGCAAAATTATACCGATTGCAAAGAATGAAAACAAAAAACGTTTAAATAATATAAAAATTAAGAGTTTAATCCCAAAAACGCCCAGGGATAATTGCCCTGCAGCGATGAGAGAAACCGGATCGGGGGTAGGTGGCTATGCGAAATTAGGTGGGCATCGCAGCTTGTTTTGAATTTATTTCCGTCGACGTCAAATCGAATTGCGAGAATAATTATGCCCGTGTCGAGTCTCGAACGAAGCCTCGAGAGAATTCATAGAGATTGTTGGCCCAGCTATATACGCGAAAGCAAAGCCCTACCCTGCTAGAGCTGCGCTTGCAACCGCGGAAACTGGATGGGCTAGAGTTGCAGAAGAGGCAAGGAGAGGAAACGGGGCTGCTGGCTGCTGCTACGAACGAGATAGAACTGCAATTTCCAAGCTAACCGCAAAATTATACAATTTGCCGCCCTTTCTCGCTGCAGTAGCGACGCAAACGGTAACTCGTAGAGACAGGTAAATACGACCCTATATATATATATATATATATATATATATATATATATATATATATATTGGGGTGGCCCAAAATCAGCTCTTTTTTCTTTTTTCTCACATTCCAATTATTTTCTTTAAAAAAAAAATTGTAGCGAAATCTGTGAGCGGTAAAAAAAAATTTAGAGGTCGCTTAAGCCTCCCAAAAATTCAAGTTTTCATTTAAAAAATCCTTTTTTTTTTCTTTCATTCACTTCTCATCCATGAATTTTACGCTTTATAATTTTTACATTAAGCTCGCGAAAGCTCTTTCCGGCCAATGAATATTTAGTGGTCGCTCAAGAGCTTCGAAATTTCCAATTATCGCGAATTCGTTTTCTCTTCTCACTCATAAATTTAACACATTGTAATTTTTCAAAACAATTAATGCTTTTTTTTTATTTAGAAACGGGTTTTTTTATTTACCTTACACTTCTAACCCGATAAAACGGGGGACCTATAATCAATGCTTTTGTAATTATGTAATATTAATAAGCTTTAAATAATTATTTTATGAGAACATAGATTACAATTATTGGGTTGGTAGTGTGAGGTAACTTTGAAAAATCTGTTTTTAAAGGAAAACGATTAATAGTTTGGAAACCTTTACAAACCGTCAAATTTATGAGTGAGATGAGTAAAAAAAATTGACGTGAATTGGAAATTTCGAAGTTCACGAGCGAATACTAAATATTCATTGACCGCACTGAGAAAAGAAAATCGTTGAATGTGCAAAATGCATTCTGTTGTCTCGAAATTTTGTTGTTTTAACAGTTCCTCAGACATGCTAAATAAGCTACAGTTCACACCACTAAAATGATCAGTTAGATTGACAAAACGTGTTTTATGCCAACCAAAAATCAAGTTGAACGTATTTAAAGATACATTTTGTTAAACCAACTGAATTTTGGATGGATGAACGAATTTTTTTTTTCGGTGCGGCTAGAGCTTTCGCGAAGTTAATTAAAAAATTATAAAGCGTAAAATTCATGGGTGAGAAGTGAACGAAAGAAAAAAAAACGATCTTTTAATGAAAATTTGTTTTTTTGAGAGGCTTAAGCGACCTCTAAATATTTTTGTACCACTCGCAGATTTCGCGACGATTTTTTTTTCTTTAAGGAAGATAATTGGATGGTGAGAAAAAGGAAAATAATAGAGCTCAAATTTAGGCCACCCTAATAGATATATATGAGGTATTCCAGCCCAAGTGTGTAAACCCGTGACCCTGACCCTCTCGGATTTCTTTGATTTTTTTTTCATATGATCGCATTAAGTCTAAAATACACCCACATCATTTATTTAGATTTTTCCAAACATCCCTTATTCCAAAAAAATGGTTGAAGAAAAACGCCATTTTTTAAAAATCTACAAAAATTATGAAAAAAACCGTGATAATATATAAAAATTTTCAAGGTCTCACCCATAGTGGGCAGATTTTTTTTGTTCTGTGCTTTACAAGCTATTAACGTTTTCAAAATTCCAAAAAAATCCCAATTAGCTCACCTTGAGCAGATACTTTATTATTTTGGTACTCAAATTCATTTCGTTGATTTTCGACGAAAAAAATTATTGAAAAAAAACGCCATTTTTTAAATCTAATAAAATCCTGAAAAAACCGTGATAATATATAAAAATTTTCAGGCTATCACCCGTAGTGGGCAGATTTTTTTCCTGTATTTTACAAGCTATTAACGTTCTCAAAATTCCAAAAAATCTCAAATAGCCCACCTTGAGCAGATACTGAATTATTTTGGTACTCAAATTAATTGCGGTGATGATTTTCGAATAATGAAATAGGAATTACCGGCCTTAAATTGAAAACATTACAAGTATTTGTATTAACCGATTGAAAAACGAATTAGCTATAAATAAACTTAGTGCAAATAGGGTTATGTTAATCTTTTTTTGTAGGCTGTAACTTACAAGCATCGACCAAGGACTCAGTACACCTTTTGGAACATTATACCAATTGTTTGGCCTTAATAATATGTACCGATCCAACTCCAGAGTACTACACCCGTACGGAAAACTGATGGGGCATCCCTAATAAAAATAAGGGCCTTTCAGGGCTTCCCTAGTGCTTTCCCTAGTAGGGATTTCCACAATGGGCCCAGACTTGGCCATTATCGGGATAAACTTGTAGGGATTTCCACAATAGGCCCCGACTTGGCCATCATGGGGATAAACTTGTAGGGATTTCCACAATAGGACCCGACTTGGCCATTGTAGGGATAAACCTGTAGGGATTTCCACAATAGGCCCAGATCTGACTATTATAGCGATAAACCAGTATAAATAGCTTAGGCTACATGGTTGATGGTATTTCAATTATTCAAATCGATTATATACATCGATCGAATAATAATATCGAACGCAAATTGGGAAAAAGCGTAAGGGCATCAGCAAATAAAAAATCAATGATGAACACAAATATGTAGACAAACATCAGACAGTATTTATTTATCAAATTAAAGAAACCTTTTACATAGATACAAACAATTACTGATGGTTTCACTCATACATGGAGTAATGCTAGCGCATAAGTGTGAACAGTCCCAACCGGTTTCCTCGACATTTTTATAGCAACTAATTTCCGCTCAATACTAATCATAGGGAAAATTATTTCTTCTGAAGACTTCGCTAATATTTCCCATTCATAAACTTTATCTGACTGTGTAGGATAAGTAAATAAATTGGTCTTTGTTTTCCAGATCTTTCCCTCAATGGAAATAGATTCTAGTGATTCAGTAGACCCATATATTTTTTTATTTCTACTACACGTCCATTCCTTAGAATGGATTATTTTGTTGTATTAATTTTGTCATGGCAGTTTGTCATAAAGGCTCACATGCAAATATGCAATCATATTTCTACGCGCGCACACATACATACACATGCACTCACGCCCACACCTATGCACATGAACAATTACATAAAAACAAATACAGATATACCCTGACGCATTTAACATACACGTATATCCACTGAAACGGATATTTTATGGCGCTGAAATGGTTATGATGTGGCGCCGTTGAGGCATTTTCAGGGCGCTAAAATGGTTTTGATGAGGCGCCATTGAGGCAACTTATAAGGCCCCGGTCGTTGCGTCTTTAATGGCCCTTGTTGACAAAGTGTGACCGGCCGCTAACGGCCCTCATGTGGCTTCCAGACTAGGGCCCGAATAAAGTTAGGGGAATATTATTGGGGCCCGATCACAGCCCCAACTCAATTTCCGCACGGGCAGTGGAACATTTACAAGTTGCCCAGGAATATAAACACTACACGACTTCCTTAATCATGTTTTGAAAGAAAAGGATATTGACTCTATTACTTATAAACATTGGATATCAACGCCACGTACGAATCTCGAAACCACGATCAAAAACACATCCGAATTTGTTGACGACTTCTGCGAAAAAGTAAAAATTCTTTTACCGCATTCATTTATCACAAAGCAACAAGGAAATTTTATGACAGTAACGAAAGAGTCGTTACAAGACGGTGAATGTCTCGTTCTTTATGACTTCGCGGAAAATTACGCCTTCGTCGTGCAAAATCCTGCTCCCGGATTTCACTGGAACAATAATCAGGCAACGATATATCCTGTTGTTGTATATTTCAAACATAAAGGTGAAATTAATCACAAAAAACTTAGTGGTCATTTCACATTGCTTGACGCATGACTCAATACCCGTTTATGTTTACATCAGAATTATAATTGATTTTATTAAATCAATCAACGAAGCGGCTTCAAAATTATATTATTTTTCGGATGAAGCCCCACAACAATTTAAAATCTTTAAAAACTTTATAAACATATACTACCATAAGGAGGATTATGGCATCAGTACAGAATGGGATTATTTTCCAACAGCTCACGGTAAAGGTGCTTTTGATGGCGTAGGGGGCACTGTAAAAAGATTAGCCGCCCGTGCCAGTTTGCAGTTACCACCTGATCGCCAAATAATAACTCCGCAAGGACTTATCGAGTGGGCTTCACAATCGAACAATCTTCCCAATATTACAGTGAAATTTTCGCCTGAAGATCGGTACAATGAAGCAAAAATATTATTGGAAAGTTTTATAGCAAGCGAATACCGGGAACGCAAAAATTGCACAGCATAATTCCTCAAATAAACGGCATTATAAATGTAAAACGATTTTCCAGGAGTGAAAAATATGTATCGTATAAAATTCGAAAACATAACTAAAAACTTTCTAGATGATTGGATTTTAACTGAATTTTTGTATCTATGTTCTCATGGCAATAAATGGAATAGTTCGTTTTTCAATCGGTTAATAAAAATACTGGTAATGTTTTCAATTTAACGCGGTCCTCTAGTTTCTCGGCTGTTTTTTTACGGCTTTTTCAATAATTTTTTACGGGCAAAGCATCGAAATAATCAATCTCATTGTTTTTGCATAATCTTTATTAACATTTAAACAGGCTTTACAAATTTTTTGAAGTCAAAATATATAATAGAATAAACGTTATAGTGGCCGATAGGAAGACAGCAAGTAAAAGAGGTGCTTGACGGTGACCAAGATTGCGGCTGTTCTGCTTATCTGAAATCAAAAAACCAAACAGCATTTTAATCTTAATATTTAAGACTAGCGATTGAACTAGAGTGAAGGCTAAATTACAAAAATTGACTTTTTTATACACTTTTGAAAATTACATTCTATTTTTTACTCATTTTTTCTTAAGTTTTTCGCTCGTACAAAAAAACTATCGAAGCAATCATGATAATCCTAGTTCAATCGCTGGCTTATAACATATTAAAGATGCTGTATAAATTTGAACAAGATCGGTGCAGTAGTTTCTGAAATATCGTGGTCGCCGTTTCGAAAAATGGTGTTTCGAGAAAAACGCGTTTGAAAGTATACCTGCTCCGTATACCTGTTCCGTATACCTGCTCCGTTCCAGGGCCGTAACTTGTCAACCATTTCGAATATCGAAAAATCCTTTGGCACACATTTTCTACACATGTTGTAGATGTGATTTATGAAGAAAAAAAAACCGATTTTTTCGACCCGCGAAACTAGAGGATCGCCTTAAGGCCGGTAATTCCTATTTCATTATTCGAAAATCAACGAAATGAATTTGAGTACCAAAATAATGACGTATCTGCTCAAGGTGAGCTATTTGGGATTTTTTTGGAATTTTGAGCACGTTAATAGCTTGTAAAGCACAGAACAAAAAAAATCTGCCCACTACGGGTGAGAGCTTGAAAATTTTTATATATTATCACGGTTTTTTTCATAATTTTTGTAGATTTTTAAAAAATGGCGTTTTTCTTCAACAATTTTTTTTGGAATAAGGGATGTTTGGAAAAATCTAAATAAATTATGTGGGTGTATTTTAGACTCAATGCGATCATATGAAAAAAAATCAAAGAAATCCGAGAGGGTCAGGGTCACGGGTTTACACACTTGGGCTGGAATACCTCATATACAGGGTGTTTGGCGCATGGACCAACCCAATTTTTTGGAGAATTGGGGGGGGGGGGTCATTTGGTATTTTTTTTCACCCTTAGACCCTATGCCCTAAGTGTCACGGTAATAAAGATACCTATGATTTTTTTTCGTTTTTTTTTCAATTACCCGAAATTTCGCGTTTAAATCATCATAACTGTTTTGTTTGTGGTTGTAATAATACGAAATAACTTTTCTTATAGTCTGAAATGTATGTTTATTATCAATAAATCATTAGTTGATACAATTGGGTTCAAGAAAATGAATCATGAGCTTCCAAAGTCTTAAAAATGCGTCAATGTATGAAAAATGTCAACTTCTAAATTCATTATAAAAAAAAAACGAAAAGCTATTTTGAACTTAGCTTTGTTTTAAAAAGTTCTCTAATTTATACCCTTTCCAACGGGATGCTGCACATCATAGAAATAATTAATTAATTGGTAAAAATAAAGAGAACAAGTTTTTTTTTATAATGAATTTAGAAGTTGAAATGTTGCATACATTTACATATTTTTAAGACGTTGGAAGCTCAAGAGTAATTTTCTTGAAACCAATATTATCAAACGATGATTTATTTATAATAAACATACATTGCAGAATACAACAAAAGTTATTTCGTGTTATTACAATCACAAACAAAAAAATTATGACGATTTAAAGGCGAAATTTCGGTTGGTTGAAAAAAAACGAAAAAAAAAACATCTCAATTACCGTGACACTTAGGACATAGGGTCTAAGGGTGAAAAAAATAGCAAATGACCCCCCTATTGCCCCCAAAAAAATGTTGTCGGTCCATGCACCAAACACCCTGTATAGTGCAAGCATCCATATGTGAATAAAACACATGCATACACACAGGCTTGTAATAACTGCAATTATTTAATAAAATGTGTGTAAGTGCATATATATGTGAAAAGTGCATTCTAAATACGTTATACAGGGTGGAATATTTAACGTGATTACCCCAAATATCTCCGTTGCCTTTAGAGTGACAAAAAAAATGTTAGGAGGTAATTTGATTGTCAAGGTCGTCGTTTTTGCGTTCTCAAGGTCATCAATGGTTTTTCAAAAGGGAAGGTGGTTTTTTTACCAGGACGTTGTGTCTGATATTCAGACGAATTCAACGACCTATGATATCATGACCTTGAAATGATATCATAGGTGTAAAACACCTATAAACTATGACCTTGACAAAAAATGATTTTTCGCCACTGTATCGGCTCTTTGAAATCAATCAAATACATCCTGACATTTTTTTCGTCACTCTAAAGGCAACGAAGACATTTGGGGTGGTCACGTTAAATGGTCCACCCTGTATATCTATATACACCTGCCTGTTTTGCACGAACATCCTTCAACTTGCTTAACCAAACCGTTCATTTTGAGGAAAGGACGATCATTGAAGTGACTTTTATATAAATATGCTCATTTTCATGTGAAGGTCATATTAAAGGCTTCGGGGTTTACATAATTCTGAGTGTGGGGCCGAAAGGTTGCTATAAGGATGGTCCTTAATATCGAATGTCTTCGAAATCACCTTAGCTCTGTGTCTGTGTGTGTATGTGTGGGTGTGTGCAAGGAATGACCAACATTTGGATCATTCTTTGTTTAGGTGTCAAAACATATTTGAAAAAAATCTGAAAATAATGTCAACGCATTCAAAACGAAACACTGCAACATTTTCCCTTCTTGATATTTTGTCTCCAACTCAATAGTTTTCGAGACACGCCAACTAATTGTTCGGACGATTCTCCGAGGTTTGACCAAAACAAATTCAGAAAAACATTCTGAAAAAATGTTAGCAAATTTAAAATTAAAAATTAAACAACTTTCTAGTTTTAATATTTTGGTATAAACGCCATACTTTTAGAGTTAAGCAATCCTACTTATCCGAGTTTCGAGCGAAAATAGTAAAAAAATAAAATCTCAGGAGAAAATTTTAAAAAATTCCAGGCAATCCCGTATAAACTTAAGCAACTTTTTACATCTTTTATATTTCCTTTTAAGGCGTTACCCCCACTTGCAGCGCAAAAAAGGCCTTTTTCATGAATTTTTTTAAAGAAAACTACAAAACTTTTTAAATCGATCAATATACCATCTTAAAGAACACATCTTGAAGAACTTTCAGTAATTTTTTTTTTGAAAAATATTACATTGTTTAGTGGCAAATGGCCGTCAATGAAATAATGTTTTTATATACACGGTTTGCGGTGACCAACATTGCGGCGAAGTGGATCATCTGAAAAAAAATGCGGATGGATTTAGTCAAATATAAGTATAAACTAGTCTTTAATCGAAGGATTTTAAAAAATATTCATTTTTCACAAAATGGCGGACAGTCAAAGTTAATGGTTCGATTTTAACGAAAAAAAACGGCCGTTTTTTGGCTATGAAACGGCCATTTTTTCGAAAAAAAAACCGAACGATTAAAGACTACATTTTTATGTATTAAATAAGCCTGCAAAATTTCAAGAAGATCGGTTCATTAGTGTTCGAGTAATCTTGGTCACCGACTTCAGAAATGCCATTTTGAGAAAAACGCGTTTAAAGTTTCAATTTCAGTTTACACGAAGAAAATATTTTTTTGTAAACTTACATAGTCATCTATTCCGGGCATCAAAAAAAACTGCATTTCACATTGCACTTCAAAAAAATGCAATAAAAAAAATCGATTTTTTCAAAATCGCAAGTGCGGGTAACCTCTTAAACAGTGTAGTTCTCGAATTCCGTTGCATTTTCCAAAATTTGTCTTTTTTGGCCAAAATGTAATAACTTTGCGAAAAAAAATCGTACGAAACTTAAAAAAAAACGAAAATGGAGCTCCTGCTGCCCCTTCCAAGTTTATCATGGATAAACATGACAACATTTTTTTCCATAAGTCATGCGCGCAATTCTCGATGGTTGAAACAAAGCCGAAAAACAGTCACGTACAAAAGTGCGTACCGTACAAAAGTGCGTATCATAGAAAATATTTTTAAAAAAGCACAACAAAGCTGAGTTTGTTCCCTTCAAAACGCCGTTCGGTAAATTTGGCTATCTTTTTTTTACGAAGCTATGTAACTTTTAGCGCGGCAAGAAATATCGACTTGTGTATCCAAACCTTTGAGCAGCAGTGTATATGTGTGTATATACAGGGTGTCCCTCTTATCTCTGCCACCCGAAATAACTCGGTAATTATCGACGTCACAAAAAAATGTTCCAGACAAAAGTTGTACGGTGTGAAGGGGGGGGGGGCCATCAAATGCGACCATTTTTTTAAATTTCGGTGGATGCGCTGACTCACCTCGAAGGTCGCCTCCACTTTTTAAAATGGAATGGTACATTTTTTTCAACCATCTTGTGGAACACCTCAAGCCGCATAAAAAACATTAGGGGGTCAAAATCGTTCAAAGACATTCAAGGTCACCTATTAAAATGAAATACAAATCTAAATATCTCGGATTACTACCAAATATTTGATAATGATCCGAAATATTTAGATTTGTATCATTGATACTGACCTTGAATGGCCTTGAACGACTTTGACCGCATAAAAAACATTCTGCGGCTCGATGTGCTCCACAAGATGGTTGAAAAAAAATGTACCATTCCATTTAAAAAGTGGAGGTATCCTTTACTGTGCGTCAGCGCCACCACCGAAAAAAAAATTGGTAGCATTTGATGGCTCACTTCACACCGTACAACTTTTGTCTGGAACATTTTTTGTGACGTTGATAATTACCGTATTATTTCGGGTGGCCGAGGTAAGAGGGACACCCTAGACACATAGGGTATATATATATATATATATATATATATATATATATATATATATATATATATATATATATATATATCCTATCCGCCTACCATGAATATGCGCCTCATGTGCACTAACTGAGGGGAATTCGGCATCAAAAATCGGTTGCATATATACATCATCGCGTGATAGCATACAGCGTGACACGTGGATTACGAATAAAAGCTTCCCGATTGTAAAACCGGTGGCTGTGCATTTTATCGTTCAGCAAAGCTTGACCATCTCCCGCCACATAAAAGCTAATCGTATTTGCATCGTGCGTCAACTCCGCACAGACCCGAAAGTGTCGTTTAACGTTTACTGCATCAAATATTTCGGCTTTTGCGGATTTTCACCTGCACCAGTGAAAAACCAGTTCTCATAAGTAATTTGATTTTTTCATTCGATGATTTGGATAAAAATGACAAAGGAAACTGATCCTTTAGTATGTAAGTAAAGAGATTTCGAAGTTACAACGCTCTTTTGCAATTGCTCGATTATTTCTCTACTTTGTTGTGTATGTAGCGGAGAAGCCCCATATATCGGATAGATGCCCAATATCGGATAGTGGCTTATAGCATCATCGGTTTTTATTTTATACACTAAAACCCGGTGAAAAAATATCTCTTGGGTGTAAAAGTGTTCTTTTCATTGAGGTAAGTTTAAGTGGTTTATTTTTTATTTGCTTTTTTATTTAATAAATGTATAATGTTCGCAAAATTAGCAATATGTACAAAAATATTACCGTTCATATTCGTCCATGTCAAATCTTAATATCGCACACTTAACGCGGTCCTCTAGTTTCTCGGCTGTTTTTTTACGGCTTTTTCAATAATTTTTTACGGGCAAAGCATCAAAATAATCAATCTCATTGTTGTTGCATAATCTTTATTAACATTTAAATAAGCTTTACAAATTTTTTGAAGTCAAAATATATAATAGAATAAACGTTATAGTGGCCGACAGGAAGACATCAAGTAAAAGAGGTGCTTGACGGTGACCAAGATTGCGGCTGTTCTGCTTATCTGAAATCAAAAAACCAAACGGCATTTTAATCTTCATATTTAAGACTAGCGATTGAACCAGAGTGAATTCTAAATTACAAAAATTAACTTTTTTATACACTTTTGAAAATTACATTCTATTTTTTACTCATTTTTTCTTAAGTTTTTCGCTTGTACAAAAAAAACTATCGAAGCAATCATGATAATCCTAGTTCAATCACTGGCTTATAACATATTAAAGATGCTGTATACATTTGAACAAGATCGGTGCAGTAGTTTCTGAAATATCGTGGTCACCGTTTCGAAAAATGGTGTTTCGAGAAAAACGCGTTTGAAAGTATACCTGCTCCGTATACCTGCTCCGTTCCAGGGCCGTAACTTGTGAACCACTTCGAATATCGAAAAATCCTTTGGCACACATTTTCTACACATGTTGTAGATGTGATTTATGAAAAAAAAATCGATTTTTTCGACCCGAGAAACTAGAGGTTCGCCTTAAACTATAGTTTTTGTACTTCAAAATGAATTAAAAAGAATTCATTTTTTTTTTAAATGTATTTCACGACTTCATTCATCAAGTCCAACAACTTTTATATTCATATCTTTTATAAAATCCTCAAACAAAAATCGCGAAAATAGCCTTTTTTCGTGGCTCCAAAGTGGACTGGCCCCTTAAGAGGTAATCTCACTTTAGACGCTGAAATAAGGCTATTTTCATGACTTTTTTGATAGGTTTATATTATAAATATTGATATAAAAGTGGTTACACTTGATAAATACACTTTCGAAATACATTTAAATTTTTTTGATGAATTTATGTGCCCCAAACAAACTTCAAACTCGTTTTTCTCGAACCAACGTTTTTCGACGGCTTGTTGATAAAATCTTCGAAACTACTGAACCAATCCTTGACAAATATTAACCACACATTCTTTATAACTATAGCTATAGCGCATGTCACGGATTTTTTTTAAATTTCGATATTCACTATTTTTTGCCAAAAACAGTGAAAAAACACGTTTTTTGTTTTTTTTTCGAAAAATGTCCGCCATTTTTTTATTTTCGCATATATGAAAAATCGTATGATATGCACTACAGCCATTAACATACTGAATCTAAAACCGTTTGATTTTTTGCTTCGGATGATCCATCTCCAAGATTTCATCAACAGCGCAGACCTACAATTTTTAGGACATTTTTTTAACTATCATTTTTGTCTATAAACAGTGACTTAAATAAATCATTTTTTTTTATGTATTTCAAAAGCGTATTCATTAAATGTAACAACTTTTATATCAATATCCATAATATAATCCTATCAAAAAATTCATGAAAATAGCCTTTTGTTAGCGTCTAAAGTGAGAAGACCCCTTAAGGTCAAATTCGTCCTGAATTTATTCCTTTTTTTTTAAATCTATTCGTCTGTTTCGTCAATTTCGTCTACAAGAAAAAAAATTCTCCCAGCGGAAAGTTTCATTCGTGTTCCATGGCGTATTCGTTTGGAAGCAGTGCGATGTACATTTGAAGCACCGGGTGATCCGGTTTGAAGGCAAAACACCTCGACTAAACTAAATGACACTTAAAAATCCCGACAATCCGAGAGGGACATACCGCGACTATAGTAACGCCGAATTCTCGTTTCGCTCGTATTTCATACATGCATTTCAACACTGTGAAAGCTTCTCAACAAGCCTATCATTTCCCGTTGGATTACAGCTGGGTCCGCACCGAAGTGTTCCAAAGAACGTCGAGTGTCTGCGGCTATAGTGACAGCGCACGCGAATAGTCGGGCACACGACGAGATGAGATTTCATGAGGATTCCAGGGATGAAATTAAATCCACCCTGGTGCTCTGCGAGTATACGTTGGTACGTGTCCATATACACGTTGCAGCCTTGATGATTTAGTTTTTCAACTGCATCGTTTGCAGCATACACAGAATGCGACAAAAGTGAAAAAAAGGTTTTTTTTCGTAGAAAAATCTTTTCTACACTGGGAAAAAAACAATTGAATCAATAAAATATATTGGTTGATCCAAATAAATGTCTGAACGCGGAGTGCCACTGATATATGATATTGTTAAAATACTATAAAATATTGGAAAAATTGATTGATTTAAATAACATTTTATTTTATTTTAAAATCTCTTCTGTTCTCTGAATATCTACATTATCCTTCAAATAAAATTATATTTCATTGAAATCATTTTATATACAATCCGTAGATGTATGGATGACATAATTAGGCGGTTGCTACGATATTTTTATTTCGTACAAAAATATAATCAATAGAATGAATCATTTGTGTACTACATCGGAACGAATATGCCATGAGACGAAACATTTTCGTACTCCGTGCAATATCAAAAGTGCAATATCATGATTGAAATATCAACAATATGGATCCGAAATAATGGTATTTTTTTGCCACAAAGTACAGGTGTCATCTGTAGCAACGCATTTAGTCTCTGGTAGAAAGAAATATAATACTTAGTAAATATTTGAAAAATCCCATGCAGTTCTTTGGAATAGGATAGAATTGTCACAATAAAGTATTTGATCGAATTCGTTTTATAAAAAAAATTGAAAGTTTTACAATTTTATTTAATGTTAAATAAAAAGGGAGCTTTAGATTGATTATCCACGATAATAGTGGAGAGAATATCAGATATCCAATGAAATATCCATGTTCGGTGGCGCTCGGCCATGATTTGATTTTTTTCAGCCAAATGCGCGAGAAACAAATTTCATTTTCGCATAATTTTTTAACCAATTTAGACATTTCCTTAATATTTTTCAATAAAAATAAAATATTAATATTTTAACGAATAATGTACTTGAAAATCAATGTCGGATATGGTGAAAAAAATAAAATAACGTATCTACTCAATAGAAATTTTATCTGAATCAAACGAGCGTAATTCAATTTTTCTTGTGTATCTGAATCAACAATATTCATGTTATGAATTGAAACGCTTTTTTTGTTCGTTGCAGAAAATGCATTCAAAACTATATAATTTGTTGATTAAAACACACAAAAAAATTGTTTATTGAATAAGTCAAGAACAATCGATTTTTCGGGTATGGTTCAAATGTACGAAATGTAGAGAATATATTTCTTTATATTTACGTTTCTATGGACCACCCTTGGATTTTAATTTTCCAACCCCTCTGAGGGATTGAAAATTCGAAATGAAATTCTGGAGAAACTATTGACCGCACGAATTCGCCGCCGTGGAAAAATTTGTAACTTGAACCCTCAGCTACATTTTTTTCCACAGCGCCAAAGTCGAGTTATTTAATAAAATTTTTTTTTGTTTATACTTCAACAATTCTTTTGGGGGTGAAGATATTCTTGGAGAGGGATGATCAAATACTCGATCGACGCGTCTTTTCAAGGGCTACAAATACCAAATATTTGGTAGTAATCCGAGATATTTAGATTTGTATAATCGATACTGACCTTGAATGACCTTGAACGACTTTGACCCCTTATATTTTTTATGCGGCTTGAGGTGCTCCACAAGATGTTTGAAAAAAAATGTACGACTCCATTTTAAAAAGTGGAGGTGACCTTCGCTGTGCGTCACACAGTAGGAGAAAAGCCCAAAAACCTGGCCAAAACCCCAAAAAATAAATTTTCGAAATAGGGTCAGTTGAGTAGTCATTCAGGTAGAGGACTAGTAACTGCATTCTATTGTGGAAGGGAAAGCCCTTTAAGTGTATACCTGCGCCGCAGCGTCAGTTGGCAGTTAGTGTTCGTGAAGAGTGTACGTGTCACGCGCTGAACAGACGAAAATAACGCTGACTTCAAAAACCCATAACTTTAAAGTGACGGGTTTAATTTCAATTCTGCAACATGGATACGACTTCTGGAGGTATGTAGAACATGTTTTTACATCGGTTGAATCTAAAGTTTATGTATAAATGATTGAAATGTAGTATAGCCTTCGGCATAAATAAAATTGAATAATTTTGAAAACTTATATTTTCAACGGTCCGAAAAGTTATATATTTTGTCACATTTTGCAAAGCTCCTAGTCTCGGCCTTTAGTTTAATGTATAAGCTTTCGAAATTTACAAGAGTTACCTGCGGAAAACGTGCGTCTTGTCCGTTATGATTTTTTTCGCATCGTGCGGTAGCCGAGCGTGCACGCGGCACTATTGAGCAGCCTCTGCGCCTCTACCTGAGAATGGGTGAAGTAGCATCATAACGGACAAGACGGCTGTTATACGCTTGAAATAAATTATTTTAATATATATGTATGTGTATATATATATATATATATAAATTTTCTGTGATTTAATTATGATATATACGTGTGCATATATATATATATACATATTAAAATCAACCACATAAAAATTTCTTAAATATGAATGAAATGTTATAACATTCAAATAAAATATTTGAATATATATATATTATATAGTAAGCAAAGCTTTCTTTTAACCAAATCCATGTCAATATTTTCTGTCTAATTTTCTTAAAATTATTTCAATTATTGCGGTTATTTATTTGGTAAAATAATGTACATTGTTCAAGTTTTTGTATCAATTGAAAATTTTATCTTTTCCTTTAACACCAATTTTCTACAATTTTATGTCTTTATTACAGGATCCGGTTACAAAGAATTGGTGCTGACAAGGAAAGAAGTATTTCTGATAATCGGCGAGCATTTATCCGATAAATTCGCTTCCTTGATCGAATTTATGGTAGAAAAAATTTCCAAGGACACCGGACGTACAGTTGTAGTGCCTGAGGACTCGAAACAGACTTTTTCGATACTCTTCAATCAAATGAGAATGAGGTGGCAACAAGCTCACAGAAAATCCTGTGTATTTTTCAAGAATAACGGTGAATGGCTTAGCAAGCAGGTATGTTTTGCCGCACCTACAGACACTGTAGTAACAAGCCCGGGTAATACGGGCGGCCGCCCGTCCCTTGAGTTTACAATGTCCAGTGAAAGATCTAAACGAAGGAAGACCCAAGATATTCGTACATCGTTCAACTCGGTCGAGTTAGCATACGCTACTCAGATGAGCCTTCGCTCTTCAGGACAATCCGACGCCGCAAAAGTTATTAAGGACGTAACAATGACGAGTCCTTTAAGAGCTTCCAAGTATCGTAAAGCTTACTCAGCAACGGATGAAATTACTTTATCCGAAGAGGCTGCACTTTCCGCTATGATTGAATATAAATTCTCCAAGAGTACTTACCAGGGAATGAGAAGATTAGGGAAGGAAAATAACTGTAAGCTATATCCGTCTTACGAAAAAGTGATGAAAGCAAAAAAGCGTTGTTATCCACCACGTGATGCAATCAGGATTACAGAGAGTAGTGCAGAAGTCCAACTACAGGCACTATTAGATCATACAGTTGAACGTATTTTACTCGTCCAAAATGTACTCATTCAAAGATTGACTCCAGATAATGTTCGTAAAATGGACTTGATTTGCAAGTGGGGTTGCGATGGAAGTTCTGGGCAAAGTGAATATAAGCAGACGTTCAGTGATGACAGCAAATCTGATGCGCATGTATTCTTTACTTCAGTCGTGCCATTACAACTCGTGTGTTATGATCAACAATCGAAGGAAGAAATAGTTGTTTGGAAGAACCCCAGACCCTCGTCTCCACGATTTTGTAGACCGCTTAGACTACTGTTTCTACGCGAAGACACAGAGTCAACACTTAATGAAGTCCAAATTGTTGAAGAACAAATAAAGTCACTTCGTCCATTCGAAAGTGTAATAGATGGAAAAGAAATCTCAGTAATGTACAAGTTGTTGTTCACCATGATAGATGGTAAAGTTTGCAACGCTGTATCATTGACGAAATCTGCTCAACGGTGCTATTTGTGTGGAGCAACCAGCAAAGATTTTAATGCCATCGACACTGTATTGCAAAGGGAAATCAATGAAACAAATTTGAAGTTCGGATTGTCGACGCTGCATGCGTGGATACGGTGCTTCGAGTATTGCTTACACGTGTCTTACAAACTCGGCATTAAAAAATGGCAAGCTCGAAGTGCCGAAGAAAAAAAAATTACCCAGGAACGCAAGAGGGCCATTCAAGAAGGATTCAAGAAGCAATTGGGTCTAAATATCGATCGCCCAAAGCCTGGATACGGCAGCAGCAATGATGGCAACACAGCTCGGCGATTCTTTGAAAATTCGACGGTTTCCGCTGCGATAACGGGGGTCAACGAAGAAGTTATTAAACGCTTGTACGTAATCCTACAAGTTATATCGTGTGGCCACGAGATAAACTGTGAAAGATTTGAACAGTATGCTATTGAAACGGCAAGAAAGACCGTTGCATTATACCCTTGGTACTCCATGCCTACTTCGGTGCACAAACTATTAATTCATGGTCCAGTGATAATAACTCATGCTCTATTACCAATCGGCCAATTATCCGAAGATGCTCAGGAAGCTCGAAACAAAGACATCAAACGATATCGAGAAGATTTTGCGCGAAAAAGTTCCAGGGTTAAAACTATGGAAGATGTTTTTCATCGGCTCTTAGTTACTTCTGATCCGTACATTTCAAGTGTCAGAAGACTACCACAGAAGAAGCTGAAGAGTTTGTCGCCGGAAGCTGTAGCGATGTTGATCGCTCCTAAAGCGACTGCTGCAGCAGACGAATTTTGCGCCGAGATTGAAGCCGTGTCGGGAGTTGTAATAGATACAAAGTCGGATAATGATTCTGACTCCGACTCCGACTCCGATTACGATTTGGATTAAGAATAAAATTTTCTATTTTTGAAACGTTCCGTATGTATTTTGGAAATAAAAATAATAATTGCGTAGAATACACTGTTCACGTTTATTTTATTATGATGATTTTTTTAAATATATTAATTTATCTATTTAGCAGGATACTCGGCCATTTTGTTTATAACAATTTGCTGTAAGCTCTTTGTTGCAAGTTATAAACAATAGATATCGGATTGGTAATCAGCGACCTTGAAAACCCGTATATACCAATTTTTGTCAACGTCTGGTAACTTTTTAACGTTCATGTCGGCCATATTGGATCGGCCATTTTTTTTACGATAATTTGGCTTGCGGATTCGTAATCAGCGACCTTGAAAACCCGTAAATACCAATTTTTGTCGACATCTGGCAACTTTTTAACATTCATGTCAGCCATATTGGATCGGCCATTTTGTTTACGATAATTTGGCTTTCAGATTCGTAATCAGCGACCTTGAAAACCCCTGTAAGCCAATTTTCATTCCCGTCAAAGGTCATTTGAGGTTTTGGCCAGGTTTTTGGGCTTTTCTCCTACTGTGCGTCAGCGCCTCGACCGAAATAAAAAAAATGGTCGCATTTGATGGCCCCCTTCACACCGTACAACTTTTGTCTGAAACATTTTTTTGTGACGTCGATAATTACCAAGTTATTTAGGATGGCAGAGATAATAGGGACCCCTCGTGTATTTGGACCAAGGAAATTTTGGTTTCGTCCGAAACTCAAAATTGCGACGTTAAGATGGCTGCCATGTTTGAAAAAATGAAAACATGACTTTTTTCACCAAAAAAATTGTCAGGCTTAAACTAACTTTTGTAGGATTTTTTCCCTAAAGTCCATAATTTTTAGGTTAGAACACCAATTTTGACTGTTGTAGCGCTATCCGGGATGTACCACGAGGAGGTTAAATTAACATCCCAAGTGTGTGTTTGTGCGGTTCTGAGATTGTTTGGGTCACCAAAAATGTCAAAAATGGTGTTCTAACCTAAAAATTATGGACTTTGTAAAAAAAAATGCCCTACAAATCTTCTTAGTTTTGACCTGACAATTTTTTTTTGCAAAAAGGTCATGTTTTCGTTTTTAAAAAACATGTCAGCCATCACAACGTCCCGATATTTAATTTTAGACCAAACATTTTTTTCTCAACGTCCCCCTTTAAATGCTAAGAGTTTCAGTATACTCAATACTTGAGCAGTATTTTTCGAGATAAATCAGGTGCAAGATTAA
Source organism: Ophion slaviceki (assembly GCA_944452715.1). NCBI lineage: Eukaryota > Metazoa > Arthropoda > Insecta > Hymenoptera > Ichneumonidae > Ophion > Ophion slaviceki. The sequence continues at coordinate 65,305,968 of OX101783.1, read as the reverse complement.
AATGGGACACCCGAAATAACTCCGTAGTTACTTTCTGCGGACTGGAGAAAAAATGTGTCTGCAAAAACTTCTTGGACGAGACGAAATTTGAGAAGCATGTTCCTCTACGACGCAGCATTCTGTGCTAATTGATTTATTGATTAGATAAAACAACATTTTCGTTGAGTGACTTTAATTGTCGAAGTAAACAAGACGCGGCGTTGCATAAATTCGGATGGGTTGTTAAAATTGTGTAACATGCGAATGGCGAACTGTTGGAGAGCGGAGGAGGACTTTTTACACTTCGTCGTTTGCAACGTAGTCATAGGTGCATGAACAACAAATGTGTACCGAATGAGATTCGGTTCGAGTTGCTCACTTGAATTCTATCAACATGCTGGCGCCGCCCTGGTTGGAATCAGCAGTGAGCGCGGATTCGGTCAACAGGTGCGACCGAAGTGATATGACGAAGAGTAAAGAGAGCTGGCCGTACTCGTATAGAACCACAGATCATCCACACCCGTTGCATCATTCCCACGGACGTCCTGTGACTCCGTCAATATGTGTGCATGCGTTACGCTCGCATCGCTTGCCCCACACACCTGCAAAACCCTCTCCGTAACACTGAATTATACGCAACTAAATCCACGAAGCATTACATACTCCCGTTCGAGACGAGAAGAGCTGCACTTGAGCTTTTCACGTCATCAATGACTGTTTAGGGTATTATTGTCGTTTGTGTGAGAAGAGACTCAAAGTGTGAGTGAGAGGCTCAAAATGACCTGACGTTTTAAATTGCGCGCCATTTTTTTGTGGCGAACATAGAGTTCTAATCTTTGACAACTGGCATCAGGAAGTATGGAGGTGTAGTCATGGAGAATTACACGATTGACCAACACATAGAAAGTGTTATTTGCTGCATTGTTACTGCATAGTTATTGCAGACGAAGTTTCATGGTCGTGTTATCTCGCACCGCAGCGATGTGAATTGGCCACCAAGATCGTGCGATTTGACGCCATTGGACGTCACTGACTGCACTGAGAAAAAAAACAATTGAATCAAAAGAACATATTGGTTGATTCAAATAAATGTCTGATCGCGGAGTGCCACCGATATATGAGATTGTTACAATACTAGAAAATATTGGAAAATGTGATTGATTAAAATAACATATTATTTTATTTGAAAATCTCTTCTGTTCTCTGAACATCTACATTATCCTTCAAATAAAATTATATTCTATTGAAATCATTCTATATACAATCCGTAGATGTATGGATGAAATAATTAAGCGATTGCTACGACATTTTTTATTTCGTACATGAATATAATCAATAGAATTAATTATTTCTTTACTATAAGGAGTACAACTTTGCAGTGACCGTTTTTTTCAAAAGTTTAAGGCTTTATTATAAAAAAGTGGCTACATATTTTTTAATCAAAGTACTGCCCGTCGCTAGCTACGACCTCGGCCCATCTTTCAGGTAGCATTCGAATCCCGCGTCGATAAAAGTCTTGGTCCTTGGAGGCAATCCAGGAATCGACACAATTTTTGACTTCTTTGTAAGTACCGAAGTGCTGGTCAGCCAAATCGTGTGCCATTGACCGGAACAAATGATAGTCGGAAGGGGCAATGTCTGGAGAGTACGGCGGGTGGGATAAAACCTCCCATTTCAGCGTTTCCAAGTACTTTTTCACGACATTTGCAACATGGGGTCGGGCATTGTCATGCTGCAGTATCACTCATCTCGGCTTCAACTCATGCGGGACCCAGTTTCCTTGCTTTTGGATCATACCCATATCCCGGAGACGTTTTGAAACTGCTTGCTGGGTTACTCCTAACGTCTCGGCGAGTTCCTCTTGAGTTTGGCACGAATCCTGGTCCAGCAAGGTCTCCAATTCTGCGTCTTCAAAAACTTTCTGCCTTCCGCCACCAGGCTTGTTCTCGACCTCAAAATCTCCACTTTTGAAGCGTTGAAACCACCGCCGACACGTTTTCTCACTAATAGAATCCTCTCCATAAGCATCTACAAGCAAACGGTGGGCCTCAGCCGCAGATTTCTTGATGTTGAAGAAGTAAATCATAACCTTCCGCAAATGCTCAGAATTCGGTTCGTAGGTTGCCATGTTTGAGTGCCTATAACTTTATAATGCATACGCGTATCCGTTAGCTTTTTTAAATTGTTTATATTGGCAGAGCCTCTAGTTTAAAATGCCACTTTTTTTATTGAGCTAGGGCCACTACTTCGGCCGCAGTGACTCTCTAAGTAAAACGGTCACTGCAAAGTTGTACTCCTAATAGATCGAAACGAATATGCGATGAGAAGTAAGTTTTTCAATTGCTTTAAATCTTAAATAAGAAGTGAGCATTAGAATGATCATCCATGATAATATTGGAGAGAACATCAAATATCCAATGGAATATCCATGGAGAGAATATCAGATATTCAACTGATAAGAACAGATACTACTTTGATCTTAGCCACAGGCCAAGAAGCGATAATCTTTAGAGGTTCTCGGGTCGAAAAAATCGATTTTTTTCATAAATCACATCTACAACATGTGTAGAAAATGTGTGCCAAAGGATTTTTCGATATTCGAAGTGGTTCACAAGTATAAATCACATGCGCGAACTTTCAAACGCGTTTTTCTCGAAACACCATTTTTCGAAACGGTGACCACGATATTTCAGAAACTACTGCACCGATCTTGTTCAAATTTATACAGCATCTTTAATATATTATAAGCCAGCGATTGAACTAGGATTATCATGATTGCTTCGATAGTTTTTTTTGTACGAGCGAAAAACTTAAGAAAAAATGAGTAAAAAATAGAATGTAATTTTCAAAAGTGTATAAAAAAGTCAATTTCTGTAATTTAGAATTCACTCTAGTTCAATCGCTAGTCTTAAATATGAAGATTAAAATGCCGTTTGGTTTTTTGATTTCGGATAAGCAGAACAGCCGCAATCTTGGTCACCGTCAAGCACCTCTTTTACTTGATTTCTTCCTGTCGGCCACTATAACGTTTATTCTATTATATATTTTGACTTCAAAAAATTTGTAAAGCTTATTTAAATGTTAATAAAGATTATGCAAAAACAATGAGATTGATTATTTCGATGCTTTGCCCGTAAAAAATTATTGAAAAAGCCGTAAAAAAACAGCCGAGAAACTAGAGGACTTCGTTAAGTAGATTTTCGGTTAGCGCTACGCTTACGAGAAACGAGCGCGCGTGCGGATTCTAGCGGTTACTCCGAGAACTACGGGTTTCCTCACACCTATAATTTCGGTGGCGCTCGACCATGATTTGGTTGAATTTTTTCAACCAAATGCGCAAGAAACAAATTTTCTTTTCGTCGATTTTTTAACCAATTCAGACATTTGCATAATATTTTTCAATCAAAATAAAATATTGATATTTTAACGAATAATGTACTTGAAAATCAATATCGGATATGGTGAAAAAAAATAAGATAACATATTTACTCAATAGAAATTTTATCTGAATCAAACGAGCGAAATTCTATTTTTCTTGTGTACTCGAATCAACAATATTCATGTTATGAATTGAAATACTTTTTTTGTTCATTGCAGAAAATGCATTCAAAACTATATCATTTGTACGCGATAATTTCTTAGATAGTTTCAATAATATATTGTTCTCGGCTAACAATATATCTTTTGAATGAAAGAAAACTTTCAATTTTATCATGTTATTAAAGTCAATTGCGTTTTGTTTAGACTAATAAATCCGATTATTTACACGAACAATTTTTCAATTGAATTAACGAAATTTCATTCAATAACACCAATGGATATTGGATCAATGGTTTTTTTTCTCAGTGTGAGAGGAAAATTGTATGCCAATGATCCACAAACCATTCCGGAACTTAAGGAAACAATTGGACGCACCATTACCCGAGTAGAAAACCTGCTCCCGCTACAAAAAAGACCTGATCAGGCATCTTGATTTTTTTTTCATGCCTCGATCAGGACTTTTTATGAAGCCCTGATCATTTTTGTGATACTTTTGTTGATTTCGGTCTGATCAGGCTAAAAAATCAAGGCTTGATTAGGGTGAAACGTGGAGATCTGACATGCAGTCCGAAGAGAGAAATTCACTGTTGCTTCGGAAACCACCATCCCATCACATTCTTCATAGCACTGTCAAAAAAATATTTAATTTAAATAGGATCTATTTAAATAAAATAGGTTTTTTACTACGATCCTATTTGTTTCAAACATATTTTTTAGAATGTTCAATAGAATAAATCCAAAATAAATTGAAATACTTAACTTAAAGTTCGATCACAATGATTTAGTGTCATAATCCGTCATTCCCGAGCCTTCCGAATGAACTTTTTCGAAGATAATATTTCTGCATCCACATGGGATCGAACCTACCTATAGCTACACACGCTGCCCCTACGCTACCGAGTGATTGTAGCATTTTGGTGGTATAAGAGACCACATCAATTCCTATAATTATTTCTTGTATCACATAAACTATATATAAATTCGTTAATATCATTGCGATAATTAGAGAGTTTTATCAAATATCATGCTATAGATTTTTCAAACATAACCACTATATACATAATTCCTCTCTCTCTCCGCCTCTCTCTACTCCTCTTCGACCCAAATAAACAGAAACATATTTGTCTCCACGAAAATTCTATTCAATTTAAATTTTAAAAAATTAAATAGATAAATTTAGTGGATTGAACTAATTTTTTTTTTGAACAGAGCAAACCAAATCACAGATTTATTAGGAATGAATAAAATATTAGGAAAAATAAAAAATGTACGCAAAGAGTGGACAATATGTCTCGACGTTTTGACGACGCGGTAATATATATGGTTCGTCTGGTGTTTGATGAGAGGTTAGACGTGTAAAAGGCGCCAAACTGTATATAGGTCCAGTTACTTGATGATTGCTTGAAGCTAGCCCGATCAGGCGAATTGAAGCAAGCCGTAAGTCCAGTTACCTGACCATCGCCTGAAGCTAGCTGGATCAGGCAACTGGAGGAAACAGTACATCCAGTTGTCTGACTATCACCTGACACCAACCGGATCAGGCAAATTGAGGCATACCTTAAGTAAGGCCTCCGAACTACAACGTGATCAAACCCAGGTCAAATATAAGGCCAGCCTGACAATATTTCTACCCGGGTAATGATATTAATCCGCAATTAAGCCGAAATGTTGTTGAAAATTTCGTCAAACGAGTGAACGTTTGCAAACAGGGACGAGGCGGCCATTTATCGGATATTGTGTTCTACACATAACCTCCATGTGTGTCCCCCATATTAAAATAAAAATGTTCGTACTTTTCACATATATAATACGCTTTATTAAGGGGAGGTACCTGAGTAAATGGCGAGAAAAAACAGGTAAACTTCGGGAATTTTTATCTCAAAAACTAATGTTTTGATTGGATCCGGGGTTTTTTTATTGGAAAATATGTACATTAAGGTATGTTTAGGAATTTTTAAAAATAAACTCGTTGACTGGAAGCGATTCAAACGCGATTATCTCGAAACATAGTTTTCAAAGTCGGTGCCAGATGTATCTCGAAAACGGCTTGTCCGATTTTGTCCGAATTTGGATACAATATTCTTCGATAGTTTTTCTCTTTCACCACGTAGGGGTTTTTCATTTGATTGAACTATTGATTTTTTATGCAATGTGTATGCAATCCAAAATCGTCGGAAATTGCGACGAAAATTCCTTATTTCATCTTTTCTTTTTAGACGCTATGAAAGGCTATTTTCATAATTTTTTGTGATAGGTTTATTTTATAGATATTGATATAAAAGTTGTGACAATTAATAAATAGACTTTCGAAATACATTTAACAAAAAAATTATGTATTTATGGAACCCAAACAAACTTTAAGGCGGTCCTCTAGTTTCTCTGTTCGAAAAAATCGATTTTTTTTTCATAAATCACATCTACAACAGGTGCAGAAAATGTGTGCCAAAGGATTTTTCGATATTCGAAGTGGTTCACAAGTTACGGCCCTGGAACGGAGCAGGTATACGGAGCAGGTATACTTTCAAGCGCGTTTTTCTCGAAACACCATTTTTCGAAACTATGACCACGATATTTCAGAAACTACTGCACCGATCTTGTTCAAATTTATACAGCATCTTTAATATGTTATAAGCCAGCGATTGAACTAGGATTATCATGATTGCTTCGATAGTTTTTTTTGTACGAGCGAAAAACTTAAGAAAAAATGAGTAAAAAATAGAATGTAATTTTCTAAAGTGTATAAAAAAGTCAATTTTTGTAATTTAGAATTCACTCTAGTTCAATCGCTAGTCTTAAATGTGAAGATTAAAATGCCGTTTGGTTTTTTTTATTTCAGATAAGCAGAACAGCCGCAATCTTGGTCACCGTCAAGCACCTCTTTTACTTGATGTCTTCCTGTCGGTCACTATAACGTTTATTCTATTATATATTTTGACTTCAAAAAATTTGTAAAGCTTATTTAAGTGTTAATAAAGATTATGCAAAAACAATAAGATTGATTATTTCAATGCTTTGCCCGTAAAAAATTATTGAAAAAGCCGTAAAAACACAGCCGAGAAACTAGAGGACCGCGTTAAACGTGTTTTTCTCGAGACAACGTTGTTCGACGGCTTTTTGATAATATCTTCGAAACTATTGAACCGATCCTTATTAAATTTTAACCACATATTCTTTACAACTATCAAGAATTCTTTACAACTGCACATATCAAGGATTTTTTAAATATTGATATTTACTTTTTTTTTGCCAAAAACGCTGAAAAACACGTTTTTGTTGTTGTTTTTTTTTCGAAAAATGTCCGCTATTTTGTTATATTTGCATATATAAAAAATCGTATGATATGCGCTATAGCCATTAACATGCTGAATCTAAAACCGTTTGGTTTTTTTGTTTCGAATGATCCATCTCCGATATTTCATCAACAGCGCAGACCTACAATTTTTTTAGGACATTTTTTTTCTACCATTTTCGTCTATAAATAGTGACTCAAATGAATAAAAAAATTTTGATGTATTTCGAAAGTGTATTTATTAAGTGTAACAACTTTGGCATCAATATCTATAATATGAACCTATCAAAAGAATTCATGAAAATGGGTTTTTTAGCGTCTAAAGTGAGGCGACCCCTTAAACGCTTAAAAAATAATGACTTTGACGTTTCAAATTGGAGGCATTACTTCCTGAAGACTCATGTCAGACGCTAGCTGAACTTGCAGAATTATTAGGAGTGGATCACACAACAGTTTCGAAATGTTTGAAAGCATTAGAAATGATTTTTTAAAATAAAGCTTTAATTTTCACGAAAAAACAGCGAGAACTTATTCAACATCCCAATAATATATACATACAAACCTCTTGATTTTACGCAAATAGGTTAACGGGTAGTCTTGACGATATAGTCTCGATTTTACTTCTAAGGTAGATGCCTACTGAATAATCCTTTCCTACTAGTATAACTATCATTACATTGCCAGTAATGATGTACAGTTCTCGGCGTTCCCTCTTTGAGCGGCTCTTCGTATGCTCGCTACTCTCGATATGCCGATAATATAATGCGTCTCTCACTATATTAATATAATCCTCCGATATCTCTGGTCGCGCACAAAATTGTAAAATAATGGGAAAATCATCCGGCGTGATCCTTAGTTTGCTAACTGTTGCACCCCTGCAATTATGTCGGAAACCATTATCGTAGTGCGAAGGTATCTAAAAGCACCAAGGATTATTTTAGTGCAAACACCATTAGCGTTAATTCATCAGTTCGAAACTTTATCACAGGTATACATACACATACTTTAGAGGGAGAATAAAAATACGCGTCTAATCGTTTTCAATGCTGCATATATGAGTTTCAACCAAATCGACGCCGGACACCGATATGTGTTGCTTTTGCGTCATTTTTTTTGCAATTGCAAATTTCAACTGATTTAGCAAGGTTTTGTGAAGCGAATACAGCTTCCGTAAGTGTACTTATTTCCTTTTTCTACACAGTATCCCTGTGCTTTTTACATATACCGAGTGGCCCATTTTAATCTTCCACCTGATTTATCTCGAAAAATACTGCTCCGATCAAGTCTTGAGTATGATAAAAGTTTTAGAGCTCCAAAGGGGGCGTTAAAAAAAATCTTAATTGGTAAAAAATTCAAAATGGCGACGTTAAGATGGCTGACATGTTTTTTTTTAAATGGGAACGACTTTTTTCCCCAAAATATAAGGAGTACAACTTTGCAGTGACCGTTTTTTTCAAAAGTTTAAGGCTTTATTATAAAAAAGTGGCTACATATTTTTTAATCAAAGTACTGCCCGTCGCTAGCTACGACCTCGGCCCATCTTTCAGGTAGCATTCGAATCCCACGTCGATAAAAGTCTTGGTCCTTGGAGGCAATCCAGGAATCGACCCAATTTTTGACTTCTTCGTAAGTACCGAAGTGCTGCTTAGCCAAATCGTGTGCCATTGACCGGAACAAGTGATAGTCGGAAGGGGCAATATCTGGAGAGTACGGCGGGTGGGATAAAACCTCTCATTTCAGCGTTTCCAAGTATTTTTTCACGACATTTGCAACATGGGGTCGGGCATTGTCATGCTGCAGTATCACCTTGTCATGTCTTTCGTTGAATTGTGGCCGTTTCTCTTTGAGTGCCTTACTCAAGCGCATCAACTGACGTCGGTAGAGTTCCTCTGTGATGGTTTCGGATGGTTTGAGCAGCTCATAGTACACAACGCCCAGCTGGTCCCACCAGATACACAGCATCACTTTGGATCCGTGAATATTCGGTTTGGGCGTCGATGACGGAATATGACCAGGCAGTCCCCATGATTTTCGGCGTATAGAATCCTCCCCGTAAGCATCTACAAGCAAACGGTGGGCCTCAGCCGCAGATTTCTTGATGTTGAAGAAGTAAATCATAACCTCCCGCAAATGCTGAGAATTCGGTTCGTAGGTTGCCATGTTTGAGTGCCTATAACTTTATAATGCATACACGTATCCGTTAGCTTTTTTAAATTGTTTACATTGGCAGAGCCTCTAGTTTAAAATGCCACTTTTTTTATTGAGCTAGGGCCACTACTTCGGCCGCTGTGGGTCTCTAAGTAAAACAGTCACTGCAAAGTTGTACTCCTAATATTTGTCAGGCCAAAACTACCAACTTTTGTAGGAATAATGGTTTGATAACGTTCATAATTTGTAGGTTAGAACAGTATATGTTACTATTTTAGTAATATACCACGTATATACGTACCACGAGGATAATGTACCACGAGGAGATAAAGTCTTCAACATCCCTAGTGTAAGTGTGCGCGTGTGTGTGTGGGTATAAGCTTATTTGGGTGTGTACGATAACCCAAACAAACCCAAACAAGGATTAGGTCTCTGCGACTCATCACTTCCGTTATCAAACAATCCCAAGTGTAAGTGCGCGCGTGAGTATATTTGGGTTTGTTCGATAACGGAAGTGACGAGCCGCAGAGTCTTCGTTTGGGTTTGTTTGGCTTATCGAACAAACCCAAAAAAACTCACACGCGCACGTACACTACGGATGTTGAAGAATTTACGTTCTCGTGGTACACATACTGGATAGCGCTGAAATAGTGAAAAATGGTGGTCTAACCTAAAAATTATGAACATTATCGAAAAAAAACTTTCCCTGCAAAAGTTGTTTCTTTTGGCCTGACAAACTTTTTGGTGAAAAAAGTCATGTTTCCATTAATAAGAAACATGTCGGCCATCTTAACGTCGCCATTTTGAATTTTGGTCCAAAAATATTTGTTTTTACCGTTCTCCTTTGAATCCTAAAAGATTCATTTATCATACTCAATACTTGATCGGAGCAGTATTAAAAAAAATCATGTGTGAGATAAAAATGGGACATCCGGTATATATATACATTCTAAAAAGCGCAGGGATACTGTATAGAATGAGGAGATAAGACTGCTTACGGAGGCTGTATTTGCTTCAAAAAACATTGCTAAATTAATTAAAATTTGGAATAGCAAAGAAAATTACGCACAAGCAACATCACATCGGTGTACGGCTTCGACGTTGTTGGAACTCAAATATATGATAGAGCATTAAAAACGTTTAGACCCGCATTTTTATTCTCCCTTCATATATATGCAATTATAAGTATCTTCATATATATGTACCTTTACGCTACTTGAATGAATATATATATATATATATATATATATATATATATATATATATTGTGCGTGCGTGCGTGCGTGCGTGCGTGCGTGCGTGCGTGCGTGCGTGCGTGCGTGCGTGCGTGCGTGCGTGCGTGCGTGCGTGCGTGCGTGCGTGCGTGCGTGCGTGCGTGCGTGCGTGCGTGCGTGCGTGCGTGCGTGCGTGCGTGCGTGCGTGCGTGCGTGCGTGCGTGCGTGCGTGCGTGCGTGCGTGCGTGCGTGCGTGCGTGCGTGCGTGCGTGCGTGCGTGCGTGCGTGCGTGCGTGCGTGCGTGCGTGCGTGCGTGCGTGCGTGCGTGCGTGCGTGCGTGCGTGCGTGCGTGCGTGCGTGCGTGCGTGCGTGCGTGCGTGCGTGCGTGCGTGCGTGCGTGCGTGCGTGCGTGCGTGCGTGCGTGCGTGCGTGCGTGCGTGCGTGCGTGCGTGCGTGCGTGCGTGCGTGCGTGCGTGTGTGTGTGTGTGTGTGTGTGTGTGTGTGTGTGTGTGTGTTAACTTTAACTGAGGTTTACGTAAACTCGCATTTAACTTGGAGTTGGGGGCCAAAATTGCCTTGGTCACTGTTGTTGATGGCATCCGCAGATTACCTAGTCGGTGCTTCGAAACTTCCTCGCAATGTGACAGATCTCCAGACTGACTGCCTACTACATTTCTTCATACTCTGAGTCGGCAGCCCGACAGTGCCACGGGGCGTCGCTGAGTTATCTCGGTTATTATTATTATTATCCGATTATATTGTCCGGGCAACACCCTTCCTCAGTTTGCACTAGGGAAACCTTCACCTACTCAAGTGGGTTAGGCTCGATCGTCCTTAAGACCAAAACAATAATATTGGGAAGCCTCGAGGGTTCTGACACCATCTCGGGTGTTGTTCAGTAATGGGCACGATGGAAAATCTAGAGATCGCTCTGGAGTAATCGCTCCCTGGAGCCAGAAGGCGAGGAGCTACCCCAGTCCAGAATAGTGTTGCCTGAGTAAGCAAAGGGATCCAAGGATTATCGCCTTGTTGAATATGACCTTGAATCCTGACACCCTTGAATGACTGACACAGTCGACGCAGCTCGGTTTTGTGTTTTCCTTTCGCGACAGGTTCACCTTTGCCAGGGACAAGTATTCCATTACGTAAATCGTCTGGCTGTCGAAATCGAAGCGGACAACATCAGTTGACACAGGACGGTTTTGTGTTTTCCTTTCACGACAGGTTCACCTTTGCCAGGGCCAAGTATTCCATTACGTATATCGTCTGGCTGTCGAAATCGAAGCGGACAACATCAGTCTTCTTGCCTCAAAGCAGCCCGATCGTTGTGAACGAGAAGTTCGGAGAAATCTTGTACCTCTCGGTCACCACAACGGACTCTCCTGACAGATAGACGGGACTGGTTCCCGGTCTATCCAATAAGAGTGTCGTCGATGGTGGCTCAGGGCTGCGCTTTGGCGATGGATATAGCCGGAGACTGCATATACTAAGCCAGCCGATAGCGTCAATGTTTCCGACAGTTGCTTGCAGACTCGACCCAATGTTCAGCAGTGGTTGATCCATAATCATCATCGCGTCATCGATCATAACGCGTTTACGATAGACCAGGACGTCGATGATCCCGTCCTGGCAGGCGCAGTGGAACCTTCGGTTTCAGGCATCAATTCAATTGACCGCAGGAATGAAAAGGTCAGCTTGGCGGACACCCCCTGCTTCTCGATGTATCGGAAGAACACGCCGTGCATGGATCTAACCGCATGCGAGTCGGGACAGCAAACTACGGGACTAGGGCAACTTCGCATGGAGGCAATGGGCAAGGTGCTACGCCATCGGTGGCAGAAGTCAAGCAGAGGGTATCTGCCGCATCCTGTGTAGAAATTTGAGTCGGGAAAAAGTACTGCCCCTGATCTGCCTTCCGTAGATAAAATCAGACTCTGGTCGGGCCATCCGCCCTGGAGTAGGTTCGCAATGTAACGGGTCTAAGGCTACGTCCTGATCCGCCATTCCCTTTCTGAGGAACTGGTCAGGAAGGAGCCGGATAACAGGCGGTTAATGACCAGGAAAGTTGTAGGGAATAGATCGGGAAATAACCATGAAGAAACGAGGAAATTAAAAATGATGTTTCAGCGTTTTTGGAGGCTTTGAGGAAGTAAAATCGGGAGTGTATTCAATTTAGTATTTGGACAACATATTGTTTATTGGTTATCTACTTGCTAAGGTAGTATATGAGTGTATACATACGCTTGCTCGCATTTCCTGGTAGGCAAAGAGACAGAAAAACGTACACAGATGACTATCTGAGCGAAAAAGGCCTAGAGTGCAAAGGGTTTTTTCACAAGTATCGCAAAATCATAAGCGTAAGTGCACGCTGTAAGCATAGCACTTCTGTACGTGGTACAATTCACAGGACGAACTTTTATCCTCGTACGATGGTACCTTACTTACGCGAAGCGCTTCGCTTGTAGCCACCTAGCGGATTGTTGGCGAAATACATTCAGGTAATGTCTTCCCGGCCAGAACATTGATATTTCCCGACATGGCTACAAGGCGTTCAAAAACCACGAATGACCTGCTTTACTTATTTGCCTCATAAAATAATTTGCCTATTCTTTACGCTAAAATCATTAGTTATCATAATCCCGGTATTTATGATAAGCATTGTTATCCTCGTCGATTATCATTGATGAAATGAATGCTTTTAATGATAAATAGAATTACAACAGATGTATTAGTTTCATCCCAATCAATTATAAATATCTTTGATGAGGTGAAAAGCAAAGTAGCTTTTCTTTAGTTCTTAAAGACAAGCTCCACTTTTCATAACATGTCGATGTTCTGGCCGGGTAGACATCACGCGAAGATGTACTTGCTCGCAACGTATCCCGGCCAGAAGATTGTAATTTCTAAACATAGAGGGTAAGCCGCAACCAAACGATTTTGCGATTTTCCGGGTTTGTTCCATGGGAGGACCCGGTCAGGTAAATCTGACCAGGGTAGTCTGGTCGGGGTCGGACACAAAGTAGGGAATGCCCGGTCACATTTCTGCACGGGATGATCCATACTAAAAATGCCCCGACCTATATAAGAATGTTCCAACCGCGCCCATGGAGCTTATGCTCGTGCACGATTTCCAAAAGTGGGTCCAAGCTTGTTATTGCGTCTTTTGCTATTCCGAGGACATTGCGGTCATGAAGAAACTTCAATTTCAAGAGCCCAAACCCGCCGCTATGTCGCGCTATATACAAGAGCGGGATGGAACATCAGGCGCACAAACTCCGCTGGATGTGCATAAACTTGCGGATGCCGGAGACCAGCTATTCAAGCTTGCATCTACACCATTCGACGACGCCAAATGGGTAGACAAGAACCGCGACAGCGAGCATCATAGCTACTTTAGCAATGACCTTGTCCTTGTTAAACAAATCTTCCACAGCGGCATAAGCTCTATTATGCATCTCACTATATAAGGTCTCGCCAAAACCCCCGTAGAAATTTCTTAGGGTTAGCCTGATCAGGATCGGGTCCCGATCGGGGTGTTATACGGGTAACGCCTATTACGGACATCCTGATCTGGCCCCGACCGGGCCGGAAGTATTTAAGTCCTATACCAGGCAATACTAAAATGGCCGTTCTAAGGCCGTCCCTGATAGGCCCTACTAAGGCTTTCCATGAAAGGGCCTTACTAGGCTTTTCCTAATAAGCCCCTACTAAGGCTTTGCCTGATTAGGCCATAAATAGGCTTGCCCTATAACTGCCTCAGCAGTCGATAGATGCACATAACCTCTTATTTTCCACGTGGAAACTACGATTTTACAGCATCGTAGCTTCGGAGTTTCGATGTATTCCTGAATTCTATAAAAAAAAGGTGTTATGGACTGTCACGACAAAAAACGTTATGCAACTCGGATGCGTGTTAGAAGATTTTGGCAGGTTTGTAAGGCGGCGAGAGAGGAATTATATATATATATATATAAGTTTGAAAAATCGAAGGCACGTTATCCGATTGAACTCCTTAATTATCACAATGATATTAACTAATTGATATACTTAATGTGATACAACAAATAATAATAGGAATTCATTTGGTCTATTATGCCATATCTGCGACCAAGATGTTGCAAGCACATAAGCAAATAAAGATTCATTCGAATCGAATCTTTACTTGTTCAATTTAAATACATTTGATATTCAAAAAGAATAGCTGAAACAAATTGTAGGCCGTGAGACATGGAAAACATATTGGATTTAAGAAATTTCTATTTAAGTTAAATATTTCTTTCTGATCAGGCAACCTGATAGGGGCCTCATCAGTCAACCAGGTTAGGCCCATGTGTGATACAATCTTACATTTCCTAGTAGGGCCCTTTCAGGCTGCCTTATTAGTGCCCTACCAGGGCAGCTAGGCAACCTGAACGGGCCCTGATTCGGGCCCCATCAACATTTCTACGCAGGCAGGCTTCCAAGTGCGTGAACGATCAGCTTATGGCTAGGGGTGGCGAACGCCTCGCGGTAGTCCTTCCAAGCGATTGAAAGGTTGCGCGTGTGATGGACTGCATCTTGGGTGATGCAGTGACCTACCGGCAGGCTTTCCATACAACCTTTTAGCCCCCGCTTGGATCCGCTTCATTTGTATATCACTCGCCATGCAGGCTCGATCGCCCGCAGAATACGCTTTTAAATTATCTTTATGAAGATCTTACTCAGCGCATTCAGGCATGTTATTGGTTGATAGTTCTCTGGGGGGGACATATCCCCTTTTTGGCAGTAACACCATCCTTCCCTCCATTAGCCACGCAGGAATTGGCACTCTCCGATCAATGTACGATGAGAAGATGCGGACCAGACTGAGTGCTTGTGAATTTGTTTCACCAGAAGATGTTAATACCATTTGGCCCGGGAACGGCGTGGTTCTTCGTATTTTTTCGCGCCCTCTCCACCCCACCTTACGTGACTGAAAACCAATGGCCACGTTGACTGGGGTTTTGCCGATTAAACACGGTAAATAGTCCCAGAGTCGGAGTGCTTTCATCAAAATAACTCTCCTCTCAGCTGCCCTCAAAACAGCTTAATCTGGGCAACTGTTGGCGCCTTGCCGGGGGAAGGCGGTGGTGATTGAAACATATGATCTTGGACCAAGCGGTAGAGGACTTTGTCTAGTGCCCGAACCAGGGGCCTCTCTAAGGACAGTTCACAGTCCCCAGGTTCCGTACCTCTTCCACACAGCGTTCCTTCACAAGAGGAAGAATGTCTTCGTTCAATGTGGGATCACAACATTTCAGCCCGAGTCGAAATTTTCAGCCTATTTTGCCCCTCCAGATCCTCACAGTGGTAGAAGATCAAGGCAGTAAAGTAGCTTCGTATTCAATATAAAATGAGCTCCTACTTAACGCCTAGAACGGGAACAAATTTCCCTTTTCTCCACTTGCAGACGCTAAGGAGGACGTCGAATGGCACACGTATACACGCACACGCAAACACTATATTACGCATATAGAGATACATAAGCCTGAATACGCTCATGCCTAGACACACGTATATACCCGCACACATACATATACATGCATACTTAAGGGCAATTCCTATAAAAAATATTCTAACTGTTTGCCCAAGACCCATTTCTTCCACTTTGAAGAGTTGCTGGAGCTGCAGGGGCAATTTTGAAGCGAATGCGAAAGGTTTGCTGGGTGGAGATAATGGAAAGGCCATTGGAAAAGTAGTCCTCTACGGCGAACGCGCGGTCCTACCTAGTCCAACGCATGACGGTTACTGAAAACTATCAGACCCGCTCTTTCGAATGCGACCATCCCCACCCTCGTTTTGTCGAAACAACCAAATGCGCGATAGGTCCAAATGCAATCAAAAGAGGAGCTGCAACGACTTCAGCTAGGTTAGGTAGGGGTATAAGGGCCTATGCAGGAGGTGAGCAGCAAAGGAAGAGCATGTGGCGGCTCGTAGTAGGATTTCTAACAGTAAACAGACTTAAGTGAGGCTGACATAGGATCAAAGGCCTTTAAAATAGGCCTAAAATTTCGACTCGGGAGGTTCGAACTGATTTTTCGATTGTTTTGGGTGAATGCCCTCCCGACTGTAATGCCATCTATGACGCACTAGGCTGTACATCTATGATACGCAGCCCAATTCAAGCTAAGCAGGTCAGTGGTCGCAGGGATAGCTGCCTCAGGGGGCCCATTTACCGCTTCTAGGTGACCAAGCTGAAGAGAAAGCTCCCCAGTGATTCTCTCCTTTCTTGTTGCCTAGTCCTCTGCCAGATCGACGCGCCAAGGGGGGGGGGATTGCGTTCCCCGAGTCGAAATTTTCAGCCTATTTTAAAGGCCTTTGATCCTATGTCAGCCTCACTTGAGTCTGTTTACTGTTAGAAGTCCGACTATGGGCCGCCACATGCTCTTCCTTAGGGCTACTTTGACAGAGCGCCAAAAGACGTTTCACATGTGTGCGCAGCGAGCCCGCTTGACCTTCTGTGGCGGGGAATAAACTTCAACAACAAATTGTTGTTCAAGTTTATTATAATGTTGCTAAAGTTGATTGTAATGTTGCTCAAGTTGATTTTTATTTCAATGACAATTATAAGACTCATTAAGTGACTATAATAGCACCCCAGGTACTTGATATTTTTATGTCAATTGTTTCTTTAAGGGAGAGCACCACTGTAATTGCCCATTTTCGACCGTTTTCGTTGGATTTTTTTTAAATAAAGGAATAAAATACATGGTCAAAAGAGCTTTTAGGTTTTATAAGGTATGTGGATGTAAAAAAGCTATGATGTAAGGTATGTGGATGTATAAGCTATGAAGGATGTAAAAAAAAATTATTTGTCAAAAGTATAAAACATGGCGGCGCACGAGACACTATAGCATAACTGTTTTTCAACCAACCCTCTCCGTGGCACGCAGTAGAACTTCGTAAATTTAGTCCCGGAACTAAGAGTGAAATATTTTCGTTAATTATATTATTTTCAGCCGTCAAGTACGGGGGGAATTAAAAAATAATTAAAAGAAAAATAGAGACGATTTTGAAAAGAAGTTCGTTTTTTCGACCATAATCTTTATCTCAAAAGTGATATAATTTTTAACAATTTTCGATTCATAGAAAAAAAGCGCTCGTACTTGTTGACCGTTAAGGAGAGATATACACCTAGGAGCCGGAAAAAGATCATTTTTGTGATTTTTTTCAAGAAAAACGATTTGAAATTTCGAATTGGGGTTTTAATTATCTAAAAGTATATACATTGTAAAATATGTTTAATTTTCTTTATTTAAAAATATCAAAAATATACAAGGATATTGTATGGTCCTTGGAGCGTCGTAAAAAAATCTGCGTATACGGTATCCACCGGCGTTTCTTCGAAATTCATCTGAAAAACAAAACAAAAAGATTATTAAATAAGATACTATAATCTAGTACTTGTCAGCCGATTTTGAAAATATCGATTTATGACAAAATGGCGGACGGTTGAACAAAAATAGTGATTTTTGGGCCAAGAATTAGTTATTATTTTGGCTATAAAACAAAAACTAAGTAACGGAAAAAAAATCCTCTGACAAATACTGGATAATGGTGTATAGAATAGCCACAAAAAAACCTCAAGGCAATCGGTTCATTGATTTTCGAGAAATTTTTGGTACTGATTTGAAAAAAGTGGTTTTGAGAAAAATGCGTTTAAAAATTTGGGAATGAATAAATCAAAATTTGTCAACTTACATGGAATCATCGATACCAGGCCCATAGTGTAGGTCTTCTACGGTCGACAGAATGTTCATAGCTTCTAAATCCTCGACCTCGACCATCTAGGTGTATATCTCCCCTTAAAGCAATCTAAGAAGCTACAGTTAAAATTTTAAGTCGATTGGACGAACATTATTCGAGTTCTGCTGCCTTAATAACGTTGACAATTTGGTTATTAAAAAACGTTGTTTTTCATTTAATTCCATATATAATGCATAAAATATTACATTTTTTATCAAAATGATTCCAAAGTGACCCTCAAACTTTGACATAAATTGCATTTCAATGCCCTATCAAAGAAGCCCCACACTCGGGGCTAATTTGACACTTTAAAAAATGTATATGTTAAATTGTGAGGGGATGGAGGAGCTTGAGTTTCTTATACATTCGATGCCAAAGGACACACTGTTCTATTGGAGCAAGAAAAGTTGAGGTCTAGGATGTTAAAAAAAAGTTACCTACAAAAAACTTCCAAAACCTGTTCAAAGTAGCCCCGTTTTACGGGACCCCACTGCAACGATCTGCTATCCCTTCAGCAGTGTTAGAGATCCTCCTTGAGTACCTCCGTCCATACGAGGTGCCAATTTCTCATCGTGATCGTTGTCGTGGATCCTATCTGGGTGCCCCACCCAACTTATCCTTGGTCCCTATCCAAGAGGGAGTGGTTATGGAGGGCTCGACTAGGTGAATTTGCAACCTTGTTTACGGCGTACTAGGGGTTGGCCTGGCACTCCAGGGTTTTTCGCAAGGGAGTGCTATCGCGCTCCATCGGGCATTGGGCACCCCAATTTCCCAACGCCATTATTATTATCATTCACACTGTCCCCATCGACAGATACATTGAGTCTCATCTTCAATATACTCAATTACGCTACAGGGCACATCATGGTACGTTTAATCGCGGAGAAATAAACAGATAGAGAGGACAGGGAGGCTGACGGTTCACTAATATTGGCTCACTGGCAGGCTCACTCAATTATCGTCCTTCCTGTGATATACACGGATTATTACGATGTTACACGGGCAACTGGTTCTGTGCCGATTTCGATCTCCGTGTATCTAGGTACGCACTCCTGCAAATGTCGCCAAATTGAAAGTACTACGAGTCCATTTTTGCACACGATCCATTTGGCCTCTTGGAGAACATTAAGTAAAAACTATCTACCGCCCAAACATGCTCACACACCTCAAAAGGATCTATTCCAATTGCGCGAGTCATTCGCAACGGGAATGTGACACCCACGAACTTCAAAATCCACCCAATACAATAACCTGCACAAATGGAGCTATAATCTTTTTCACGCTCGTTTTTATCGTGGGAATTTGCATACACCAGCAATACAATCGATGTAACGAAATTCGCGTTTGCAGCACAACCAACACATTTTATCTATTTCTACACCGATGCAGTTTCCGTGATCGGGTTCCTGACGATTTTAATTATTCTTCATTCAGAATACTGCAACCCGGATCCTGAATGTGCTACGGTAGTTTACGAAGGCTTCTCTCAATCTATGCATATATACAAGCGGTCGATCAGTGTGTCGATCACAACAGCATTGGCTCATAGGACACCCATTTCGAACTTGGCAGTTTCGCGAGAGGACTAAAGTCACAGTGCTGCTCTCGTAATATATATGAGGCATTCCACAGGTTTCCAGCAAGGTCAAAACCCTCACTATTTTTCAGGGTCCTGCAATTTTTTTGTTATCAAAAGGCACCTACTAGTAGTGTCTGTGATTTTTTTCAGATTTTTTTTATGAGTCCTGCTCCAGATATCTCAATTTTTGAAAAATGAGAATCAGTTTTTAACTATATGTACCTTAAAAACTATGGCCCACGCAAAAAAAATTGTGGGACAAAATATTTTTGAATTTGAACGAACTTTTGACTTTAACAATAAACTTTTTTTTTTCGTACAAATATTCTATAATAAATGAAAAAAATCGATTTTCAAAAAGTATGTCATGTTTGATTTTGCTCTAAATTTTTCTAAATTTTCTGTTGTTAGTGTAGACATACAGAAAAAATTGACAAGATGGGCCGCGAACTGGTATAGAAGATACAGGCTGATTTCCATTTTTTTTAAATCTTTTATATTGATATGAATTGGATCATTAATTGGGAGAAACTTTGAATTTCACATAAAAACATATATCAAAGTGTTTTGTATGTTATAAGATTGATTTTTTTCAAATTTTCAAATTTCCCGCCCGACCGACGCGACACCGGCGGCAAGGTCGGAAGTAAACGTTCTCGATTTCCTTGGCGGTTTCGATGTTATGATTGTATGTGAAATTTCATAACCTTCATTTTCACTTTTCGCCTTCTGACGGTGCAAGTATGTTATGCTAGTGCAAGTTCATCGAAAATCGCGATAAATATTCCAACCATCAGTGACGGATTAAATTGATCGGCGATTCAAATATCTATTGACCAAAGAAAAAATCTTCTCCCTTAAGAAATCCCAGAAGCAACATGCTTTCATTCCGCGAACAGACGGCACGATTACTTCGAAACTATATTCGACGGATGACAAACATATAATAATTCACAAGATTTGCTAATACTGGGCAATAAAAAACATTTACTTGTCATAAATATTGTGTTTTTTCTCACCTAGTATGTAAAGTTAGAAATGCATTAAATTTTGAAATCGTCAATTACACCATCCTAAGCTGCTTGAAGTTTCATTTTATAGTGTTATTTTTCAGTTATGTCCACTACTAATTCAAATCAGACTGATACAAATAAAGATAAGATGAATAACAACAACAAAAAAATGCAATATCTTCTAAACCAGTTCGCGGCCCATGATGCCAATTTTTTCTGTATGTCCACACTAAGAACAGAAAATTCAGAAAAATTTAGAACAAAATCAAACGTGACATACTTTTTGAAAATCGATTTTTTTCATTTATTATAGAATGTTTGACGATAAAAAAAAATGTAATTGTTAAAGTCAAAAGTTCATCCAAAATCAAAAATATTTTGTCCGATAATTGTTTTTGCCTGGGCCATAGTTTTTAAGGTACATCTAGTTGAAAACTGATTCTCATTTTTCAAAAATTGCGATATCTGCAGCAGGACTCATAAAAAAAATCTGAAAAAAATCACAGACACTCCTAGCAGGTACCTTTTGATAGTAAAAAAATTGCAGGACTCTGAAAAATAGTGAGGGTTTTGACCTTGCTGAAAATCTATGGAATGCCTCATATATATACATATATAGAAGCCGATGTAATCCTCGACAATTCTGCGATTGCAATGGATAAAAGAACGAAGCTACAAGAGCATAGAAGCCAACAACTGTCCTCGTGCACGTCATACTCCAGGGTAAAAGAGTAACGAGGCCCTCGTTACTCTTCGCGGGTCTCGCATTTTACATACAAAACTACGGTAAACCTTTCCGGAATAACCGTAGATAAAGAAAAAAAAAGTACAGAAAAAGATAACAAGAATCGCATACACACGTACGCCTATTGTTGGATCTCTCCGTCGTTTTCTTTTTTATTGCTAATGAGAGTCGAAGGCGACTGCAGGTAAGGTACATACAAAAAGAATCCCGGAAATGTACCTTCGTCGATCACTGTAGGAAATTTTTTCCGCATTTTTTAATGGCAGCGAACTTTTCCATGAAAACTCTCGAGATCATTAATGGAAAGAATTTGAAAGCTCATGCAAAGTCGTGGCCCATTGATGAACAAGTGTACAGCATGTATACGTGTGTTATTCAAGAGAGCATGCACACAAAACTCTTTGCTTGAAATCAACAGCCCTTCGCAAAGTAGACGAATGAAGAATGTTGAAGAACTGGCTGACGGATGGAAAGATCGAGAGGAGAATAAGAAGTATCGAAAAAGTCGATAGAGCGAAAAATTGTGACGTTGATAAAAAGTGTGAGTATTTGAGAATTTTGGCGAAGAATTGAGACCGAATTTACGAAGAATACTACCCTCAATGGGTTACACCTTGATCGCGGCCGGAAAAAAGAGGTGTTTTCGCGAATTTTTTTTTGGGAAATGGGTGCAGGATTTTACCTCTTTTCTTATAGCTAAGGGTATCATTTCAAGTATCTTTGACAATTTTTTTATTGAGAAATATTTATAAACGACGGAGATACAGTAAATTGCACAGACCGCTGTGCAAAAAAGGTCCTTCGCAGTGACCACTCCTGCTCGCGAACAAATCATCTGAAATCAAAAAACCAAATGAATTTAGTTTTCGTACCGTATTATCTAGTCTTTAAGGGGAGGGTAGGGGTTTCAGCGTGAAAAAAAAACACTTTTTTGCGAACTTTTTTCATCTATATGGATAGAGTGAATTTATTGAAACCTTTTGTACATTGTTAAGTGTCATTTCGAGAACATTCCGTGAAATTTGTACGCGTAAATATCCACAAACAAGCCGGTGCCGCATTTTTCTCGAAACCACTTTTTCAAAGTCCGTGTTCACTGCCATTTGAAAACTACATGACCGATTTATTTCAAACTTGGTACACACTTTCTACAATAAAAATATCTCCCCCTAACGGTTAGTTTGAGATTTTTTTTACATTGAGGGGGTTTTCCTCCCCCCAAAATAGCGGAATTTTTCGTGAAAAATTGCACTTTTCACTTCACATGACCACCAAATATTTAGAAATGAAAAAAAAATATCAAAGACCGTTGGGGGGAGGATTTGATGATACTTTGACTAAATTTTAATGGTACTTGATTTCAGATAATTTCTAGCTGAGATACAGTGAACACCGCAAATCGAGTTTTTCCAAAGGCGTTCTTGGAAAAGCTTTGTCACCGGCTTGTTTGTGGATATTTTCGCGTACAAATTTTACGGAATGTTCTTGAAATGACACTTAACAATGTACAAAAGGTTTCAATAAATTTACTCTATCCATTTAGATGAAAAAAATTCGCAAAAACGTGTTTTTTCACGCTGAAACCCCTACCCTCCCCTTAATCGAAGGATTCAATAAATAATGATTTTTGAAAAAAGAGTCGCCGATCGAAAGTGATCGTCGAAATTGCAGTAAAAAACACTCTATTTTCCTTGATATAAAAAAAGTATGCATTGAAAAAAAAATCCTTCGATTAATGACTGCCTTTTGATATACAAAAAATGTCTGTGAAATTTGAAACAGATCGGTTTAGTTGTTTTTTACATATTTTGATCACCGATTCTGAAAGAGTCATTCCGAAAAAAACGAGTTCAAAGTTTTACGTCAGGTAAGTATGTAGATAAAATGTAATTTATTACCTCTAAATGAAATCATCGATGCCCGGACCATACAGCAAACCTTCAGCAGAGATAGCAGCCTCAAAAATTCCAATTTGGTGCTGCCAACTAGGTGTAACCCCTTAAATACCTGTAGTACTTTGTGGGGTTCGAAGCGTGGGAAAAAGTACTCGTTTACCTTCACCGAGGACACTTTTCATTCGGCTCTCATACAATGGATAACGAAGTCCCATAGAGAAGACTTTTGCAAGATGTTTCTGCGAGAGAGTCGTATACGAGTATGACGAAAGCAAGTTAGCTTAATGGACGCGAAAGTATGAAAGCGTCGGAAAGAAGAACTCCGAAGTAGGTTGGAACGTGAAAAGAAAGGGAAAAAGAAAAGACAGGGAAAGGCAGGGATGCAATTCACTTTAACTTTTCCCGCAAAACTTAATCAGTACACATGATGAAGCAGGAATGTTACTTCCCCCTTTAACGAGCCCCTCATCGCTTCATGAAATCGTTGGACGTCTCTCGCCCGATGGCTGGGGCGCCCTCCTGGCGAATGAACCGGAAGCGATTTCGGAAGTGACAGTCCAGGAAGCTCCGTGCGCTCCTCCGACCATCGAAGCTTCTATTACGGCGAAATATATCATAAGGGTCACGCGATCAACATAATATAGAGCGCGTCTCAATTGTTTTGGACGAACTGCTTCCGCGAAGTTCTTACGATATTCGGTTAGCGATTCATGCATAGGGCGTTTCAAAATGACCTGACATTTCCATTTATTAATAAAACACATTATTTACTTGAAAAGTAAGTAATGTAAGATACAAACATGGAGGTTATGTGTGGAACACAATATTCGATAAATGGCTGGTCCCTGTTTGCAAACGTTCACTCTTTTGACGAAATTTTCAATAACATTTTGCCATAATTGCGAAATGATTTCATTTAGGGGTCTTCTCACTTCAGAAGCCAAAAAGGGCTATTTTCGTTAATTGTTTTGATAGGTTTATATTATAGATATTGATATAAAAGTTGCTACACTAAAGGGAAGGTTCTGCCTTGTTTGACCAAAAAATGTTCGACTTTTCACCATTTTTTCATGCGAAAAGTATCAAGAAGAAAAATTGAAAAATAAAAAAATTGTGAGCAAAAAACTGCGAACATTTTTGGGAAAAAAATCTTCCGATCGCTCAGAATTTTTTTATTTTTCAATTTTTCTTCTTGATTCTAGGTCAACCCATACACAATATTGTACAAAGTAAAAATATGTTTGATTTTTTGCTTCCCTTAATAAATACACTTTCGAATTACATTTTAGAAAAATTCAGTTTATTTAAGTTACTATTTATATTCAAAGATTCAAAGATTCAATTGTTATCAAACTCAGTATCACCTGTACAGCTTCACAGGCCACATTTGCATGGGTAACTTTCTCACGGACCACATGGTGCTCGGAAACTCCCTGAATAAATGAATAGACGAAAAATTAATTAATTTATAGACGAAAATAAAGGGACGAAATATATTATAGACAAAAATAATTTATAGACGAAAATGACAGTTAAAAAAATGTCCTAAAAAAGTGTAGGTCTGCGCTGTTGATGAAATCTCGGAGATGGATCATCCGACGGAAAAAAATCAAACGGTTTTAGATTCAGTATGTTAATGGCTATAGCGCATATCATACGATTTTTTATATATGCATAAATAAGAAAATGGCGAATATTTTTCGAAAAAACAAAACAACTTGTTTTTTCACCGTTTTTGGCAAAAGAAATAGTAAATATCAAAATGTAAAAAAATCCATGGCATGCGTTATAGCTATAGTTGTAAAGAATATGTGGTTAAAATTTCGCAAGGATCGCTTCAGTAGTTTCGAAGATTTTATCAACAAGCGGTCAAAAAAGTTGTTTCGAGAAAAACACGTTTAAAATTTGTTTGGGTAAAATAAGTGTATTTATTAAGTGTAACACTTTTGATATCAATATCTATAATATAAACCTATCAAAAAAGTTCATGAAAATAGCTTTTTTAGCTTCTAAAGTGAAAAGACCCCTTAAGGATGCGTCCAATTTCGTCCTTGAGCCCACGACTAAACCTCAATACATCCTGATGCCAGTTGTCAAAGAACTCTATGTTCGCCACAAAAAAATGGCGCGCAATTACAAATGTCCGGTCATTTTGAGATTCCCTTCATAACAGCAAGTTCTTGGAAATGGTTGAAAAAATATCCAGTGCTTAAGAAAAAAAACGATGGGGCTACTCAACACTATCATCAACTCATTTTTGCCCGTGCCTCCGTGCAAATGTGATACAGCGTGCATCATGAAATAAGTGCTTGTATGCAACTAGGCAGGTGAGTAAAAGTTATTTTGAGTCGTTCTTAATCAGTTTTTATATTACGAAGAAGAAGATCGTTGTGAAATTCTCGTGCCTTGTACAGTTTTCGAGAAAATATTTTGTAGAGGTTATAAGATGCTATTGTACGAGTCATCGTCATGTCGCCATGATAAATGGTCTGGTAAACGCCATGGAAACGTCTGACTAATCGTCACATGCATTCAAACTGTTTGAAGGCTTATATACCTTTGACAAAAAAAAATGTTTTTTTTTTTATCGACTTCAATTATATATAAACATGTCGAAAATAACACGCAAAAGTTATTTTAGGTGGACACTTTTTCAAAGACATGTAGAAAAATGCTTTTGAAACTCTAAACGCGTTTTTCATGATGAAATTCCGTGCGGAAATTGAGTTGGGGCTGTGATCGGGCCCCAATAATATTCCCCTAACTTTATTCGGGCCCTAATCTGGAAGCCACATGAGGGCCGTTAGCGGCCGGTCACACTTTGTCAACAAGGGCCCTTAAAGGCGCAACGACCGGGGCCTTATAAATTGCCTCAATGGCGCCTCATCAAAACCATTTTAGCGCCCTGAAAATGCCTCAACGGCGCCTCATCATAACCATTTCAGCGCCATAAAATATCCGTATCAGTGGATATACGTGTATGTTAAATGCGTCAGGGTATATCTGTATTTGTTTTTATGTAATTGCCATGTGCATAGGTGTGGGCGTGAGTACATGTGTATGTATGTGTGCGCGCGTAGAAATGTGATTGCGTATTTGCATGTGAGCCTTTATGACCAACTGCCATGACAAAATACAAAAATAATCCATTCTAAGGAATGGATGTGTAGTAGAAATAAAAAAATATATATGGGTCTACTGAATCACTAGAATCTATTTCCATTGAGGGAAAGATCTGGAAAACAAAGACCAACTTATTTACTTATCCTACACAGTCAGATAAAGTTTATGAATGGGAAATATCAGCGAAGTCTTCAGAAGAAATAATTTTCCCTATGATGAGTTTTGAGCGGAAATTAGTTGCTATAAAAATGTCGAGAAAACCGGTTGGGACTGTTCACACTTATGCGCTAGCATTACTCCATGTATGAGTGAAACCATGAGTAATTGTTTGTATCTATGTAAAAGGTTTCTTTAATTTGATAAATAAATACTGTCTGATGTTTGTCTGCATATTTGTGTTCATCGTTGATTTTTTTTTGCTAATGCCCTTACGCTTTTTCCCAATTTGCGTTCGATAATATTATTCGATCGATGTATATAATCAATTTGAATAATTGAAATACCATCAACCATGTAGCCTAAGCTATTTATACTGGTTTATCGCTATAATAGTCAGATCTGGGCCTATTGTGGAGATCTCTACTTGTTTATCCCTATACTGGCCAAGTCTGGGCCTATTGTGGAAATCCCTACAGGTTTATCTCTATAATGGCCAAGTCGGGTCCTTTCGTAGAAATCCCTACAGGTTTATCCCCATAATGGCCAAGTCGGGGCCTATTGTGGAAATCCCTACAAGTTTATCCCGATAATGGCCAAGTCTGGGCCCATTGTGGAAATCCCTACTAGGGAAAGCACTAGGAAAGCCCTGAAAGGCCCTTATTTTTATTAGGGATGCCCTATCAGTTTTCCGCACGGGATGTTTTCAAAATCGGGCGGACTCGTAGGTCCTGCATTTTTTGACTGATTGACTTCAAATTTCAACTGTAACTTCTTAGATACATTTTATAGTGTTGTACACTCGATTTTTACAAACGATTGACAATTGTGGTTTTTGAAAACGAACGAAGGCCGTTGTTTTAGGCGAAAATGCGACCTTCTTAAAAATGGGGCTGAGTGTACAAAAACAAATATTTTACAATAATTGTGTGTACTTCAGCAGCAAAACTCATGTTGATTATGGGGAAAAGAAAATGCTTCTGCGTGCACATGTGCGACTCCAACGAGTCCGCTCATTGGAGATACCTACAGATATGTGAAATAAACCCTCTAAACCTCGTTTTGATTGCTTTATTAGTATTTTTTTTAAATCCCAAAGAGCCCTGTTTTCCGACAATGTAAAGGTGTACAAGGCCTTAACTAATTATGCAAAGTTTCGTAGGACTTTGTTGACTCGATTATGTCTGCATATAGAACTACAGAATAATTTTTACGCGCTCTGTCACAAACTTTATAATTTTTATTAAAACATTTGATAAAGAGTTTGAAACATAAATTTCTCTTCCATGGAACTTTATTAATTTAAAAATAAAACGATTTATTGCCTATTACGTCTGAATTATAATTTTCATTTATTTGTAGTCATTATAAACAATTGTTTTTTCATAAAATAATTTTTAATATTATTTCGATCGAGTGGTGTTCACATGTGTTCAAGACGTACCCAGTTATCGACAACTTTATTTATATGTATAGCTTTTTCCTATCGCGAATATGTGTATGACGATTACTGGTCCGTGGATTCTTCAGACAATGCTAATTACGGACCCAATATTTCTTTTCTGATTTTCTATAAACTAATATTCGATTCGTAAGATTCTTTGTTTGCTAACATTGTCCCAGTTATCGAACAGCCGTGGCGTTTAATCGGCAGAGTGCTCATGTTGCTAAACCAGTAACCCCCATATATGAAAACTCGTTGAAACTAAAAATTTCGATGCTGAACGCATAAATAAGATCCTTGTTAATGACTTGAAGGAAAACTTCACGAAAGTCCACAAGCATTCTCAAACCACCCGAGATATGACATGGTTCACGTGAGCCTCCTAATGAAGAATTCGGCCGAAATGACAGCTAGACGTCGTATGAAAATGTAATACAACATAGTAAATGCCTCCTGGGAGCTAATATAGCACAGATCTGCACGAAGGACTATTCTAGCTTAAAATACTTATTTAATGCGTAAACATGACGATCACTAGGACCCTGACGGCCACTGAGCCGATTACCTTATAGTGAAAAAAGTGACGCGACCAATGTGAGGTATAATTGGAAAGTATGAGATCGTAAAGCCCGTAAAAGGCGTATGAACATTGCAAAAGTCGAAACAAAAAAAGACAAGATTTATATTTTCTTATAGTATTTTTATTATTACTGTTAATGCCGACATAATAATGCATGCATATATTTCGCTGTACTATAGAAGCATTTACAATTTTCTATGCCAGTAAATGAACGAAGACCGTCCATTGCCAAGTCCAACAGAAAACAACGTACCGCTCGACTTGAGTTACCGTACGGACGAGACCGAAGGCATGACTAATGCATATGTACTAATTAGTCGTTAAATGATTAACAACGAACATCCCGTGTCAATAATTGATCGGATGAGTTTCTACGAGCATTAACAATGAGCAAGTGGAAACAGAAATACAGCACTTTTTGCCGAGCCTACTGCAGGCTAGCAGTGAAGCTTTCGTTAAGGGCGTATTCTAGTCTGAACACCCAATTTCAAGGCGATTTTTTGGGAATTAAATTTAGAGAAACACACAACTACAGTGTTGGTATTTCACAGTTATATTTATACATGTTTGAAGTAACATCTTCAATTTTTTCAAAGCATTTCATTCGAAATTTTACATATTTGATGTTGCGCAGGTCATGTCATAACATAACTCCAACCTTGTCATCTGAAACGAACGATTTCTATTAAGGCATTATCCCCACTTGTAGCGCAAAAAAGTCTTTTTTCATGAATTTTTTTAAAGAAAACTACAAAACTTTTTTAATCGATCAATATACCATCTTAAAGAACACATCTTGAAGAACTTTCAGTAATTTTTTTATTGAAAAATATTACATTGTTTAGTGGCAAATGGCCGTTAATGAAATAATGTTTTTATATACACGGTTTGCGGTGACCAACATTGCGGCGAAGTGGATCATCTGAAAAAAAAAATGCGGATGGATTTAGTCAAATATAAGTATAAACTAGTCTTTAATCGAAGGATTTTAAAAAATATTCATTTTTCACAAAATGGCGGACAGTCAAAGTTAATGGTTCGATTTTAACGAAAAAATACGGCCGTTTTTTGGCTATAAAACGGCCATTTTTTCGAAAAAAAAATCGAACGATTAAAGACTACATTTTTATGTATTCAATAAGCCTGCAAAATTTCAAGAAGATCGGTTCATTAGTGTTCGAGTAATCTTGGTCACCGACTTCAGAAATGCCATTTTGAGAAAAACGCGTTTAAAGTTTCAATTTCAGTTTACACGAAGAAAATATTTTTTTTGTAAACTTACATAGAGTCATCTATTCCGGGCTCATACAGAAGTATGGGCCCGGATACTTAAACTTCAAAAAAATGCAAAAAAAATCGATTTTTTCAAAATTGTAAGTGGGGTTAACCCCTTAAATTCTATTTACGAATGTGGTTATTGTTCGGCCCTCTAATAAAAAATTTAGGAAAAATCCACGAAACAGTGGCGTTTGTAAAAGAGTACTTTGATTTTTACAATAAAATTTTCTACTTCTCGCGGCCCCGCAAAATAGCAACTATAAAGCAGTCGAAAAGATAGAGGGCCGAACAATAGCCACATTAGTAAAGAATATAATTTCAAAAAAAAAACGATCGTTTCAGATGACAAGGACAGCCGCAATCACAACGCCCGACAATAAAAAAATTTCGCGACATGACCTGAGCAATATCAAATATCATGCACGCTTTCGAATAAAATGCTTTGAAAAAATGTAAGAAGTTACTTCAAACATATATAATAATATAACTGTGAAATATTAGCACTGTAGATTAAATCGTTTCTCTAAATGTAATTCCTAAAAAGCACCTTGAAAGTGGGTGTTCACACTATACTGCCAAGAAAAATTATTCAATTTAAATAAAATAGGGTTTTTCCTTGTCTCGCGGCCTACTACGATCTTTTTGTTTCAAATATATATTTTCGTTTGTTCCAGCTATTCTTTCCAAACATTATAAATATTCAAATTGAATAAATAAAGATTCGATTCAAATAAATCTTTCTTTGCTTACAATGCACACTGTAAATCTAAGTGTACTATATGCACAAAATATTTCATACATCCAAAATGAAATAGAACACTTCATTGAGAGTTTTACAACAACGATTTTGTATCGTAATTCGTCATTCCCTGGCCTTCTAAAATTATTTTTTTACGAAGAAAATATTTCACCTATATGGAATTGAACCTAGAACCTACCTGCTCATAGCTGCGAACGCTGCTCCTATGCTGCCGAGTGCTTGTAACATCTTGGTCGCAGATGTGGCATAAGAGACCAAACTCTTATAATTAGAGAGTTCTATCGAATAACATGCTATAGATGATCAAACATAGCCTATATATATATTTATATATGTATATATATGGTATGGTAAATATTCGGAAGTGACACTCCCACTAACAAGAGGTTGTACATTTTTTTTATCAATTCTTTATGATTATAAAACCTTATATTAAGTTATATTTTAATGGCGCATAATGTTTGGGTTTGTTTGGGGCTTGAAAATCTTGAATCTTGAAAAAAAGTTCGAAAGA
This sequence comes from Ophion slaviceki, assembly GCA_944452715.1. Lineage (NCBI taxonomy): Eukaryota > Metazoa > Arthropoda > Insecta > Hymenoptera > Ichneumonidae > Ophion > Ophion slaviceki. Next base: position 65,274,947 of record OX101783.1, on the reverse strand, counting down.
TCGACCAATAAAAATCTATGAAAAAATATTTATTGACATTGTTTTTGTTGGTGCACTGCCATAATAATATTAAATATGATATTTTTTTACTGTAAGAAACCACACAAAAAAAATCAGCTCTATTCTGACGGGAGTGACACTTCCGAATATTTACCATATATATATATATATAATTCCTCTCTCTCCACCCTCTCTACCCCCACACCCCTTTGATATGTGTGCTGCAATAAATACAGACCATTGGTTCAATCAAATAGAAAAAAGGTTAACTCTACAAAAGTTCTATTTAACTTAAATTTAAAAAAACAAATAGATCCATTTAGTAGATTCAACTAAATTGTTTTTTGAACAGATGAAACCGAATTACAGATTTATTAGGATTAAATAAAAGATTTAGTTATTGGACGATATTAAATAGATTTTGATTTGAATAAATAAATATATTAAAAATAAATAATTCCAATAATGGAATGCAGTAGGAAAAAATTGATTCCACGAAAAATCTAATTAATTCAAATTAAAAAAAATCGAATAGACGCGATTAGTTAATATCAATAGAACTTTTCTGTCAGTGTAGAATGCGGCCTTAGGGACATTTTACAAATTTTGCCCTATATTTTGGAACCAATTTTTTTCAAATTTATTATTGAAAGTCTTTTTTCCCCAAGTATGAATAAATATAGACAGGCAAAATGCACCGACATAGAATAGTCCACGAATCGAATTTCCGATCGTAACGATACGACAGAAAAGTTGGAGTATTTTCGTATCCTTCGCTCGCGAAAAATAATTTTCTGTCAAGGCTAGTTGAATGAACGCTATGTGGCCGTAGGCGTACTTATTCAATGTAACGTGCATCGAAGGACCGTTACCGCACCGTCAATTAATCGTCCGGTCTTAATTGATGCGAAGGTTGGATCGCGCACGCCGCGGCAATAATGCATACAGCTTGTATAAGATCTACAATAGAGAACTTTATAGATCACGGGGGATATTCGAATTTATCGGATAATCATCAACTGCGAATAATTAAGCGGTTTTCTGTTATTTGTACGTTTGTGGCGACGCATTGCGTGCAGATTGAAATGGCCCGGACAATATGAGTTCAAAAAAATTGGGCATTGCGCAAGCTGAAAATTGCACGGAATTTCGTCGCGGATCTTGCCCCGTTCGTTTTGGGATAGGGGAGGTATAGGCAAGATGATAACGCTACGGTCATGTTCAAATAAAAGAAGTCCAAACAAAACGCTATTGACGTTAATAACATGATAAAATTAAAAGTTTTTTTCATCCTAAAGATATATGAGGCATTCCACGTCACTTCAGCCAGTAAAAAAAATCCACAAATAATTTTTAAAAATCGAGTTACTTTATTGAAAAATATTCACCGAGTGTCGACATTTAAAAAAAAAATTCTGATGTTTTTTCTCGTTGATTACCATTTTTTAATATTTTTCCATTCAAATGGCTGTATCTTTGGCAGGATTTGACGAATTTACATTCGTAAAAAGCGAAAATGTGCGCTTTTTCTAGTCTTCCAGAAAAAAATTAATTTAGATTTTATTGAGCAAGTCGAACGGCCGTTTCATGGCAAAATTTGCGAAAATATTTTTTTTTCTCAAGGAAAGACACTCGTTATTTTATTTTTAAGAATTTCTCCGAATTCGGAATACGAAAAACAGATTTTTGGTATTTTTATATTATGGGATTCCTAAACACCGTAAAGTAACAGCTATTTTTATTAAAATTTTTTTTTATTAATATTCGATTGACGAGTGTGGAACACTCGCTGTATGTTTACGAGGTTTTTGAAATACATATGACATATATGTCATATGTATTGGAGCCTTGGAGTGCTCCACACTCTTCAATAGAATATTAATTAAAAAAAAATAGCTCTTACTTCACGGTGTTTAGGAATCCCATAATATAAAAAATACCAAAAATCCGTTTTTCGTATTCACAATTCGGGGAAATTGTAAAAAAATTAAATAACGAGTGTCTTTCCTTGAGAAAAAACATATTTTTGCATATCTTGCCCTGAAACGGACGTTCGACTTGCTCAATAAAATCTAAATTAATTTTTTTCTGGAAAGCTATAAAAAGACGCTCATTTTCGTTTTTTGCAAATGTTAATACGTCAAATCCTGCCAAAGATACAGCCATTTGAATGGGAAAATGTTAAAAAATGGTAATCAACGAAAAAACGTCAAAAATTTTTTAAAAATTTCGACACTCGGTGATTATTTTACAATAAAGTAACTCGATTTTTCAAAATTATTTGTGGATTTTTTTTACTGGCTGAAGTGAGGTGGAATGCCTCATATTGTTAGCCGAGAACAATATATTATTGAAACTATCTAAAAAAATTATCGCGAACAAATTATATAGTTTGGAATGCATTTCCTGCAACGAACAAAAAAGCGTTTCAATTCATAACATGAATATTGTTGATTCGAGTACACAAGAAAAAATGACTTTCGCTCGTTCGATTCAGATGAAACTTCTATTGAGTAAATACGGGGTGCGCCAGAGAAACTTACTTATTTGAAAAAATTCCCGCGCGGCGAGTTGGGCGGGTAGAGGGGCGAGAGGGGGCGCATCTGGAGGGGGAAGTTCCCAAGTTTGTTTCTCCCTCCAGTCAGTTGCCATCATGCTCTGGTCTAGAGAGCAGCGGGCCTTCGCAGTCGAGAGCTTCTTTTCTAACGGTCGCTCACTTGTTGCTACGCAACGTGCCTTCCGCGCTCGCTTTGAAATTCCTCCTCACAGACTCGTCCCTGGCCGTAATTCGATTCTGTCGTGGGTTAACTCATTTCGGGAGTGTGGAAGTGTCGCTAAACCCAGAAATGGACTTCAACGGAACATCAGAACTCCGGAAAATGTCGAAAGAGTGAGGCAGTCAGTTGTGCGTTCTCCCCGGCGTTCGGCTCGCAAACACGCAGCTGCTATGGGAATTTCTGACACCACTGTTCGACGAATTCTCCATGAAGACCTTCAATTTCGTCCCTATAAATTGGCTGTTGTGCAAGAATTAACTGAACGCGATTTTGTTGCCCGTCAAAATGCATGTGAAATGCTGGTTGACAACCTGCCTGAAGACGCGGTCGTTTTTTTCAGTGACGAGGCTCACTTCCACATTTCCGGCTGCGTCAACAAGCAAAACATCCGTTATTGGTGTGGTGTAAATCCACGTGAGCTTCACCAGAAGCCACTTAATTGTGAGCGAGTTACTGTCTGGTGTGCGATGTCGGTAATGGGAATAATTGGTCCTTATTTTTTTGAAGAAAACGAACGCGCAGTTACCGTGAATGGAGCTCGTTACAGGAACATGATCGAGGAATTTTTTCTTCCAAGACTCGAAGAAATGAACGTTAGGAACGTGTGGTTTCAGCAAGATGGAGCCACAGCACACACAGCACGAGACTCAATGAATTTGTTGCGACAACATTTCCCCGACCGCCTCATCTCTCTCACAGGCGATCTCCAATGGCCGGCACGCTCTCCAGATTTGACTCCATGCGATTTCTTTTTATGGGGTTATTTGAAATCTCTGGTTTATGTCGATCGACCACGGACCATAGCACACCTCAAGAACAACATTCGCGACGCCATTGCCAACATACCGATTGATATGCTGCAAAGAGTGGATACGAATTTCAAAAATCGACTTCATCAGTGTATGCGCAATGGGGGTCGCCATTTATCCGATGTCATTTTCAAGACTGCATGAAAAAAAAATTGGGATATTGTATTCTCAAATAAAAAAAAATTTTAAACAATAATTGAAGTACTTTTGTTTTTATTGACCTTTCAAATAAGTAAGTTTCTCTGGCGCACCCTGTATGTTATTTTATTTTGATCACCATATCCGAAATTGATTTTCAAGTACATTATTCGTTAAAATATTAATATTTTATTTTTATTGTAAAATATGAAGCAAATGTCTGACTGGTTAAAAAAATATGCGAAAATAAATTTTTTTTCTTGCGCATTTGGTTGAAAAAATTCAACCAAATCATGGCCGAGCACCGCCGAAATTATGGGTGTGAAGAAATCCGTAGTTCTCGGAGTAACCGCTAGAAGCCGCACGCGCGCTCGTTTCTCGTAAGCGTAGCGCGAACCAAAAGCTACTTAAACGCCGGAGAATCTAAAGAGTATCGCTTCTTGGCCTGTGGCTAAGATCAAAGTGTAGTATCTGTTCTTATCAGTTGGATATCTGATATTTTCTCCACTATCATCGTGGATGATCATTCTAATGCTCACTTTTTATTTAAGATTTAAAAAAATTGAAAAAATTTCAATTTTTTAATTAAACGCATTCGATCAAACACTTTCTTGTGACAATTCTATCCCATTCCAAAGAACTGCATGCGATTTTTCAAATATTTTCAGCAATTCTCGTGAGTGTACATTTATTTGAACCAACAATCAAGAAATGGTTGCAAGTGCACATAGAATCATATTGAAAACATGACTTCTCGAATTCACAAATATATTCTTTTGATTGCAATGAACATTTATTTAATCGAATATTACATTTTTTCCACCAGAGACTAAATGCGTTGCTACAGATGAAACCTGTACTTCGTGGCAAATAATACTATTATTTCGGATCTATATACTTGATATTTCAATCATGTTATACACTTGTCTCTATCTCATACTAGTTGTATGATATTGCACTTTTGATATTGTACGGAGTATGAAAATGTTACGTCTAATGGCATATTCATCTTGATGTGGTAAAGAAATAATAGTTCGTAAAGAAATAATAGTTCGTACAAAAAATAATTTTTGTACGAAATAAAAATTGCTGTGGAATTCGCATAATTATTTCATCCTTCCATCTACAGATTGTATACAGAATGATTTCAATAGATTATCATTTTATTTTAAGGATACTGGAGATATAGAGAGAACAGAAGAAATTTTCAAATAACATAATATGTTATTAAAATCAATCACATTTTCAAATATTTTATTGCATTGTAACAACGTCATATATCGGAGGCACTCCGTGATCAAACATTTATTTGGGTCAACCAATGTATTTTTTGTATTCAATTATTTTTTTTCTCAGTGTATAAAAGTGGTTTCGTTCTCAATACTAGCAATTTGATAAGCCAATCGTCTAAGTTCTGTGGGATTAGTCCGAATAATCTTGCTTCCATATCATTTTAATCATTTGTGAGTTCTTTTTCTTCCCCTGGTGGAAAGACCGGCTGAAGAGGAACCAAATGCTTTACTAGTTTCATTTCACCCTTTCTGACGTAAATAGTGGTACGTTGTAAAATATTGCGGCTTTGCGATAGCTTGTATTCATCTTTCCCCATTAGACGGTTAACGAATTAACAAAAAATCACGCAACAACCTTGAACATTTCTGACAAACCGTTCTTTTTATATTAATAATTAGTACTTTGATTGTGCTTACCTACCTGTCTCTAATCAATATCAGCAGCTCAAATGAACTGAAACGATGTTGTACTTTAACAAAACTTACATCGTTTTGTCAAAAAATCGATTTTGTTTTCTCCCTCGAGGCACGTTTTTCGTTATCGTTTTTCGTCGATAACGTTATCGTTCTCATCTCCAATGTGTAGTACACGAAAAAATAAACATTGTTGCAATTTGACATTTTTTCATATACCGTAGCGTCAAAACGTTATCGACGAAATACGAAAAACACCCCAATTTTCGAGGGTCCGTTTCAACCCTTAAAAATCGGGTCCCGCAGATATAAAAAAGTACGTGTTGTAACGTCGCGAGCAAAGCGCATAAAGATATTACGTTTTCTCTCTCCTACTTTGTTGAAATCCGGCGAGAACGCTGGCCTGAGCGATTTCCCATGGAAATCGTGAATAATTATTAAACGAATATGGCATTCACATTTTTCGACACGTTCCTGTATATAATAAGCGAGCGTCGGGCGTACTTTCGTACGACCCTCCTTACCCACTCGAATTCAACGAGAACATAGTTTTAGGCACGCTTTCTCAGAAAAGTCGTAAAATAAAAAATATCATACTGCAAGCCAGATAACCTAGAGTTCACCCGCCGGCGAAGGCATAGCGTAGCTCCGATTCTTAAATCCGTGTGGGAACCAAGGATAGACGAAGACCGCCGGAAAAGTCCACTCGACTCGGTCATAAAACCGGGCCGCGACGAAAATGAAATGCACATGGAAGGGTTATGAGGCGCATAGCAGCTGCACTATCGCGGGGCAACTCGGCGCCGGGCCCTAGACTTTAGATAAGCAAACACAATCCCATGCGCTTTTTCCACGAAAGCTCGCTCGGAATAGCTTCATTCCGATTGGTCTATTTGTAATTAATTTCATGCGCCCAGACTCCGAGATACAAAGAACCGTCTCCCACGTCGACCGCTCCGATTGGTTAAAAGAGAGTCAAAAACGAAAACCCCTTTTTTCTCCTACTCCACCCAAGAAGGGAAATCTGGAGCAGGAAGGTCCAGAGGATTAAATAAAAATCAGTTCAACTTCATCATCCGAACCAGAAAGATCTCTTCTATCGATTCCAACCTTGTATCGCGATTCGTACCTCTGTTCCGCGTTTAACAATCCAACTCTGTTTTTCGAGCATCCATTTGCATATCTATTTACTTCGAAAAGTATTGTGAATCTTCTCCGCGCTCTTCACACTCACGAAAGTGACCCTCTGACCCATCTGAGGCACCATTGTAAACACAGCGTGTGTGCGGCCCATCGACCGACATTGTACAAGCGAGCGTAACAGGCCGAGAGCGAAGGCCCTTTCACCGAAGTCCGAAGGACCGTCATTCAGCAAACGTAAGCTAACTGCACCATTTTTGTATCATTTTCTTAATCCGCCGAACTGTACTCTTCCCATATTTCCGACCGGCCAAGTGGACGGCACTCGGTAATAAACGAAAATTTGTAAACGGTAACTACATCTGTCGCAATCACTCACATAACTCTCTTGACCATCTAGGCACTCGAGGCCTAGAACACCCGTTCCACACATTCTCCTTTTACCCTCATCCCGTGCTATTGCGCTTGGCGTAGGCAAGAAAGAGGGAAACGAAAGTTTTATGCTCTCATCCCTTCCGGATGTGACAGTGTCGCCTATTTTTATCAATTCTACAAGCATGCCAAATTTCATCGAAATCGGAGAGATCTACCTTGCATCGTTTCCCTGTTATATTTACAGTGAACATTGTAAGCAAATAAAGATTCATTTGAATCAAATCTTTATTTATTAAATTTGAATATATTTAATATTTAAAAAGAATAGCTGATTTTTTAAAATATCTCTGAAAAAAATAAGATCGTAGTAGGCCGTGGGAGAAGGAAAAAACCTATTTGATTTAAGGGGTTATATACAGTCAGGAGGCCCATAAGATTGATGTTTCAAGAAATTTTCTTGAGTAGACCTTTAAATCCTTTAACGTAAAAATTTGTACACATATTATGGTAACTTTTGACTGTATTTTAACATTTTTTATTTGTAAAAATAATTATTTTGAAAGCTGCTATAGCTGCTCTCCGGGAGCACTTTCGTTCTATTTTTCCCCCAAATTGAAACACTTTTATTCTTGATTGTTTCGAAATTTAGTGGTTTGCTATGATGCAATAATGTCAATTAATAATTTCTATGGTTAAAAAAAAATGCCGTCTTCTATCTCATTTCGATTATTGTTTACTCAGGAATTTCACTAGTGTTGAATTTGCCGTCAAAATTATTAAGGGGGGATTGTCTTTTTTTTCGCAAAATTTACCGCTTTTGGGGAATTTTTTTGTGAAGAAAGTATACAACGGAAAACTCGTGAAACTTGGCATATAGTTTTATTGATCTGTTTACTACATACAAAAAAAATTTTAAACAATTTCATCAAAAAATCCGCCTCCCACCCCCCTCGACGCGCGATGGTCCTTTTTTGATGGTGTGCACGATTTCTCAAAAACTATTCAACCGATTGCCTTCAAATTTTAACATTTTTTATTTGTAAAAATAATTATTTTGAAAGCTGCTATAGCTGCTCTCCGGGAGCACTGCTAAAAAAAGGCGTCTTGCGGTGAGCACGATATCTCTGGACTGGATTATCTTAAATGAAAAAACCAAAAATATTTCGTTAATATAATGGATTATCTTGTAATTGACCGAAGGAATAAGCAAAATAATAATTTTTGACAAAATGGCGGCTTCTAAAATAAAATCGATATATGACAAAAATGTAGGCCTTAAATTGTTTATAAAATGAAAAATATTTACCGGTGAGAAAAAACCTTTGATTGATTACTAAAAAATATACCTGAAAAGATTGTGTCTAAATTTGAGAATGATCGGTTCAGCCGTTTTCGAGAAATCTTGCTCACCGACTTTTAACACACAGTTTTGAGAAAAACGCGTTTAAAGTTTCAAAAGCACTCTCGAACGCTCTGACACGTCATTACAAATGTGCGAGTAACTTCAAAAATACTCGCCGGATTGACAAGAAATTTTCTGTGTCTGTACTTAAGGCCTTAGGCCACTCTAGAGGCCGTAAAAATAGGCTTTTTGGATATTTTTTTTCAGAAAAACTACAAAATAAATCGAGATTACAAAAAAGGGTGTTTATCATACATATCAGTGACTGTATAGAATAATTTTTTTGAAGCGATTGATTTCAAAATGACTGCTGTGCATCGTTTATCTCAAAACTGTATTTTTTAAGGGGTTACCCCCACTTGCGATTTTGAAGAAATCGATTTTTTTTATTGCATTTTTTTGAAATATAAGTTTCCGGGCCCATACTTCTGTATGGGCCCGGAATAGATGACTCTATGTAAGTTTACAAAAAAAATATTTTCTTCGTGTTAACTGAAATTGAAACTTTAAACGCGTTTTTCTCAAAATGGCATTTCTGAAGTCGGTGACCAAGATTACTCGAACAGTAATGAACCGATCTTCTTGAAATTTTGCAGGCTTATTTAATACATAAAAATGTAGTCTTTAATCGTTCGATTTTTTTTTGTTAAAATCAAACCATTAACTTTGACTGTCCGCCATTTTGTGAAAAATGAATATTTTTTAAAATCCTTCGATTAAAGACTAGTTTATACTTATATTTGACTAAATCCATCCGCATTTTTTTTTTCAGATGATCCACTTCGCCGCAATGTTGGTCATCGCAAACCGTGTATATAAAAACATTATTTCATTGACGGCCATTTGCCACTAAACAATGTAATATTTTTCAATAAAAAAATTACTGAAAGTTCTTCAACATGTGTTCTTTAAGATGGTATATTGATCGATTAAAAAAGTTTTGTAGTTTTCTTTTAAAAAAATCGTGAAAAAGGCCTTTTCTGCGCTACAATTGGGGTCACGCCTTAAGTTGGCCGGAAACACAACTCAGACAATTTTCAACCGATTCACTTGAAATGTTGAGTATATCTTGAAAAATACGTCTATGGAAGTACGTAGGGTTTTTTTTAAATATTGCATAGTTCATTTGTTATTAACAATTATTTGACGATTTTTTAGGCAAATTTTTGGAAAGCGAAATATTTCGTCAGATAATTGTTAATAACGAATGAACTATGCAATGTCGAAAAAATCCTACGTACTTTCATAGACAATGTATTTTTCCAGATATATTCAACATTTCAAGTGAATCGGTTGAAAATTGTCTGAGTTATGTTTCCGGCCAACTTAAAAAATGCAGTTTTGAGATAAACGCTGCACAGCCGCCATTTGGAAATTAATCGCTTAAAAAAAATTATTGTATACAGTCACTGATATGTATGATAAACACCCTTTTTGTAATCTCGATTTATTTTGTAGTATTTTTGACAAAAAAATCCCCAAAAAGCCTAACCCCTTAAGTATATGTACATACGAAAAAAAATCGATTTTTCGAAAATTCTAACTGTTTATAACCCCTTAAATAGATCCTATTTAAATTAAATATTTTTTTTTCGACAGCGTAGAAAACGCGTGTTCGTGGGTAATGCTCTGGGGCATTGGCATTGAAGAGCAATGTGTAGGGTAAAAGTGAAAGGAATGGGATCGTAACAGCACACGACAGCATTCAAGAAAATATTTGAAATGAACAAAAAAAATTTCAATGTTATGACAGTCTTTTATTTCACGTGGACAACAAAGCACATTGTTAAGGATTTTGAAGATCTCGCGTTTCACTTTTGTGCCGATTCGAGACTGTAGCAATTGCGCGACCTCAGAACTCCGACACTGAAGCCACTGCCGTAAAACTTTTTCTGGTTCGCTTGAATAGACGGTAATACGGGATCCGAAGCTGACTGTACTTTTCTTCTCTCGTTGTCCCTCGACTTTTGTTCCTTCCGCTTGAGCGCGTAATACTTTGCTTTGACATCGGCCAGTTCCCGAGTCATCCTCTGGAGATCGTATTTGTACTCGTTCGATTGGTTTTCGTACATGTTCAGTTCGGCCACCAGACACTGTTTCATCCCCAAGGAAAAAATCAAATTGGAATGTTGCTCAATCAAGGGTTACAAGAGACGTTTGTTTCGTCGGTGTTTAATTTTTCGATTCTTCATCGCAGATTGTTCTCTGGCCGAGACAATTGATTGTACAGGGTGTCTCTCTTATCTCTGCCACCCGAAATAACTCGGTAATTATCGACGTCACAAAAAAATGTTCCAGACAAAAGTTGTACGGTGTGAAGGGGGCCATCAAATGCGACCCCTTTTTTAAATTTAAATCGAGGCGCTGACGCACACTGAAGGTCACCTCCACTTTTTTAAATGTAATGGTACATTTTTTTTCAATCATCTTGTGAAGCACCTCTGGCCGCATAAAAAACATGAGGAGGTCAAAGTCGTTCAAGGTCATTCAAGGTCACCTATTTAGATTTGTATTTCATTTTAATAGGTGACCTTGAATGACCTTGAACGACTTTGATCACTACCAAATATTTGGTAGTGATCCGAGATATTTAGATTTGTATTTCATTTTAATAAGTGACCTTGAATAACCTTGAATGACTTTGACCCCTAATGTTTTTTATGCGGCTTGAGGGTCTCCACAAGATGGTTGAAAAAAATGTACGATTCCATTTTTAGAAGTGGAGGTGACCTTCACTGTGCGTCTGCGCCTCCACCGAAATAAAAAAAAATTGGTCGCATTTGATGGCCCCCTTCACACCGTACAACTTTTGTCTGGAACATTTTTTTGTGACGTCGATAATTACCGAGTTATTTCGGGTGGAAGAGAAAAGAGGGACACCCTGTATATAGATATGGGGCATTCCACGCCAAATCGACCACTTTGAGACCCGACCAATTTTGATTTAGCTGAAATTTAAATATGTTATTGCTTCCGTTTCAAAACGCTTGAGTGATTTTTTTCTATTTTTTTTTTCGTAATCGAAAATATGTAGCGAATTTTTTTTAAATCGACGTTTTTTTTTCAAATGCTCATAACTTTCTGATAAATTGACCGAATAAGACCTATTTTTCCAAATTGTATATTTTGAAATGTACTTTATTCATGAAAAAAAATTTTTTTTTAATTTTCAAAGTTATCTTCGATATAATTTTTTGGTTTTGTGGCAAAAACACGAATTTTTCAAAGTTCGACCTTTTCAATTCTCGATTCCTTTTCCGTAAAAACAATATGATACATGTGGCGTTTTTTACGGGAAGACCCATCGTGGTAAAATTTTTCGTTCTATTTTTCCCCTAAATCGAAACACTTTTATTCTTGATCGTTTCGAAATTTAGTGGTTTCTTATGATGCAATAATGTCAATTAATAATTTCTATGGTTAAAAAAAAATGCAGTCTTCTATCTCATTTCGATTATTGTTTACTCAGGAATTTCACTAGTGTTGAATTTGCCGCCAAAATTATTAAAAGTTATTGGAAAACTTTTGTAATTTGTTAATATTATATATAAAATATTCAATATCATAGAATCAAGGGTTCAAAATTATGGCATCATCGGGAAAAGCTAAATTAAAAAAAAAGAAACATTTTTAGATTGGGAAAAGAAATAAAAATCTTAGCACGATGGATCTTGTGGCAAAAAAAGCTAATTTCATCATATTCTTTTTACGAAAAAAAAGTGTAGAACGTTTAAAAATTCGGGTTTTTTTCCAGAAAACTAAACAAGCATATCTAAGATGACTTTGAATATTTATTTTCATAAAGTAAATTTCAAAACAAAATATTTGAAAGAAAAAAGATCTTATTTGGTCAATTTTTCATAAATTTACGAGCATTAAAAAAACTTCGATTTCTTTGAAAAATTCACTACATATTTCCGATTATGTAAAAAAAAATTGAACAAAATCACACAAGCGTTTTTCGAAGGAAACAATAACATATTCAAATTTCAGCCGAATGAAAATTGTACATTGCACAAGGTGAATATAATTTTATGTTTGTTTACGGTCGAGTTTTCTGATTTCATTACCAATGCGCCATTATACCTTCATTTTCTCGCCCCTCTGGCGCAATGCTTTCTGAGCTTCCTTGAGGTGCGCGACGTTTACCGGTTCCTGGCGTTTCGAGATCTCGCGCCGCAAATTTATATACAGCTCCATACATTCTTTGATCTTCTTTTCCTTCGATATGAGATCGGTGCCCATCCTTAATACGCGCTTTTGCAAGAGCTGAATCTTTTTCAGCAGTTCAAACGTATCGGGATCTGAGCCCTGAGAATCAAAGGCGAAGGATCATAGAAATACAATCAATATACAAAATCGTTCTATATTCGAGTCCGCAATACGTATCGTCGTAGTTGGTCGGGTGTAATTCCCAAAGACGTGGGAATTGCATATTTTCTTATGCTCACGAAAAAGGAATATCCTTTCGTATAATAAAGCGTTTATTTAAGAGATACTGTACTAAAGAGTAAGAAATTATCTTCAGTAAAATTGCAAATCAAAACAGCATAACTACAAAAAAAGTCCCCTCCACGGTCACTCATCATAGGAACAAGTACTTAAAAGGTAAATAAACGTAGATATTTTTAAGATATTGAAAATAAATTTTAAAAGCTTGAGGCGTCAAAAGTCAGTTCTAATATTACTTTGAAATTTCTGAAAAAAGACCTTAAGCTTTTAAAATTTATATTTCATATTTAAAAAATATATTCGTTTATGTACCTTTTAACCACTTGCACCTATGATGAGTGACCTAGAAAGGGACTTTTTTGTACTTGGACTGTTTTGATTTTCAATTTTACTGAACATTATTTTTTTTACTTTTTAGTACAGTACCTTTTAAATAAAAGCTTGTTTTTAAAAAGGTTATTTACGTTTATTTTTTTAAGTTGGAAAAGTCGAAAAAAATGACGGAATTTGGAACGTAACTTTTAAAACCGTGTTAAAAATTCAATTTTCGATATTTTTACTTTACTCTAGATCGGGCGATAGCCTCAAATTTACGAATTATACTGCCGTTTAATTTTTTTATTTTAGATGAGCAAAACCTCCGGAATAATGGCAGCCGTCAACCAACTTTTTTTACATATGAGTGTCTTCCAAACGATGTAAATTAGTAGAACTCGTTATTTTCGTTCGATAAAATTGTGAGGCACTGTAATAATGTTAATTAATGTGTGGTAAAAATTCAAAGATACTGCGTTTTAATGAACCATCAAAAAAAATCCCCAAAAAAATCGAGAAAAAAAAGCTGTCACATGTCACGACCACGTCAAGAAAGTGCCTTTTCCAAGAGTATTAGAATTACCATAACGTCGAATGCTTAGGCAGTAGGGTGGCACAAATTTGAGCTCGATTTTTTCCCTTTCTTCTCACCATCCAATTATCTACTTTAAAGGAAAAATAATTGTCGCCAAAGCTGCGAGCGGTCAAAAAATATTTAGAGCTCGCTCAATCCTCCCAAACATTCAAATTTTCATTAAAAAATCGATTATTTTTTTTTTTGTTCACTTCTCAGCCATGAATTTTACGCTTTATAATTTTTTAATTAAGCTCGCCAATGCTCTAGCCAGCTAGTAAATATTTAGTGGTCGCTCAAGCGCTTCGAAATTTCCAATTGCCGCAATTTTTCTCTTATCACTCATAAATTTAACACGTTGTAAAATTTTCAAAACGATTAATCCTTTTTTTCTTTAGAAACGGAATTTTTAAATTTACCTCACACTCCTAACCGGATAAAACGGGGAACCTACAATTTTGTTTACTGACAAGAGTTTCAAAGAATAATTTTATGAGAACAAAGATTATAATTCTTGGGTTAGTAGTGTGAGCTAAATTTGAAAAATCTGTTTCTAAAGAAAAACGATTAATTGTTTTGAAAATTTTACAAAGCGTCAAATTTATGAGTGAGAAGAGTAAAAAAAGGGGGAAATTGGACATTTCGCTCTTGAGCAACCACTAAATATTCATTGACCGGCTAGAGCTTTCGCGAGCTTAATTTAAAAATTATAAAGCATAAAATTCACGGGTGAGACGTAAGCGAAAGACACATCGATGTTTTATTGAAAATTTGAATTTTTGGGAGGCTTGAGCGACCTCTAAATATTTTTTGACCGCTCGCAGCTTTCGTGACAATTTTTTTCTTCTTTAAAGTAGATAATTGGATGGTGGAAAAAGGAAAAAAATACAGCTCAAATTTGTGCCATCCTTTTAAGGAGAAATATACACCTAGATGGTCCAAAAATCGATTTGGAAGCTATGAACATTCCGTCGACCGTAGAAGACCTACACTATGGGCCTGGTATCGATGATTCCATGTAAGTTGACAAATTTCATGATTTATTCATTCCCAAATTTTCAAACGCGTTTTTCTCAAAACCACGTTTTTCAAATCGGTACCCAAAATTTCTCGAAAACCAATGAACCGATTGCCTTGAGGTTTTTTGTGGTTATTCTATACACCATTATCTAGTACTTCCCATAGGTTTTTTTCCATTACTTAGTTTTTGTTTTATAGGCAAAATAATAACTAATTTTTGGCCCAAAAATCACTATTTATGTTCAAACATTCGCCATTTTGTCATAAATCGATATTTTCAAAATCGGCTATGACAAGTACTAGATTATAGTATCTAATTTAATAATCTTTTTGGTTTTTTTTTTTCAGATGATTTTTGAAGAAACGCCAGTGGGTACCGTATACGCAGATTTTTTTACGACGCTCCAAGGATCGCACAATATCCTTATATATTTTTGATATTTTTAAATAGAGAAAATTAAACATATTTTTGAATGTATATACTTTTAGAAAATTAAAACCCCAATCCGAAATTTCAAATAGTTTTCCTTGAAAAAATTCACAAAAATGACCTTTTTCCGGCTCCTAAGTGTATATCTCCCCTTAAGGGGTTACCCCGACTTGCGATTTTGAAAAAATCGATTTTTTTTATTGCATTTTTTTGAAGTATAAGTATCCGGGCCCATACTTCTGTATGGGCCCGGAATAGATGACTCTATGTAAGTTTACAAAAAAAAAATATTTTCTTCGTGTAAACTGAAATTGAAACTTTAAACGCGTTTTTCTCAAAATGGCATTTCTGAAGTCGGTGACCAAGAATACTCGAACACTAATGAACCGATCTTCTTGAAATTTTGCAGGCTTATTTAATACATAAAAATGTAGTCTACAATCGTTCGATTTTTTTTTTTTCGAAAAAAATGGCCGTTTTATAGCCAAAAAACGGCCGTTTTTTTCGTTAAAATCGAACCATTAACTTTGACTGTCCGCCATTTTGTGAAAAATGAATATTTTTTAAAATCCTTCGATTAAAGACTAGTTTATACTTATATTTGACTAAATCCATCCGCATTTTATTTCAGATGATCCACTTCGCCGCAATGTTGGTCACCGCAAACCGTGTATATAAAAACATTATTTCATTGACAGCCATTTGCCACTAAACAATGTAATATTTTTCAATAAAAAAATTACTGAAAGTTCTTCAAGATGTGGTCTTTAAGATGGTATATTGATCGATTAGAAAAGTTTTGTAGTTTTCTTTAAAAAAATTCATGAAAAAGGCCTTTTTGCGCTACAAGTGGGGGTAACGCCTTAAGCAGTGTATTTAATTGAACTCAGAACGATGAATTATCGCAGCAAAAGCGTTCGAATTTATCAGAATAACTATTACCTCGAGCTTTCGCCATCTGTGAATGTTCATTGGATTCTGCACTTCTTCCTCGAGTGCCATAGACTTAAGCCTCTCACTCGTCAAATCGCGTTCAAGATGAAATATCTCGTGTCGCAAATCGCTCATGTTGGCTATACTCTTGGCGAGTAAAACTTTTTCCGTGCGTAGTTTTTTCACCTCGAGCTTCAGGAGCCTCGTGTCTTCAAGCCTCTCCGCGTACTGTATCTCTCCGCGTTGCAGCGTACCGTTGAGAATCTTAATTCTGCTGTATTGCAAGCTCAGCTCGTCGTTTCGTCTCACAAGCTGAGTACCGAGTATATCCCGCTCGTTCATCACGGTGTCTATGTCCTTTTTCAAACGACTGACCTCCATGTCAGCCACGTGCATCTCGCGTCTCAGACCTTTCTCGGTTTGCTTGCTCTCCTCTATCTCCTTGCGTAGCTCGCTTATGGCGTGTCGCGAAGTCTGCAACTCGCTACGAAGATTGTCCTTCTCCTTCTCGGCTTTTCCCAATACTGGTTAAAGTTTGTTTGGGCACGTTTGTTCATTGAAAAAGCCAAAATTCTTTACGTCTGTGCTTAGGGGGGTTACGTGGGTTTGAAAATTTCGAAATGTCCATTTTTTTTAAATTTATGATCTAATAGTACAATATGTGTAGAATATTCTCCCAAAGTTTTAAGGGGTTAGCCCACAGTAACGGGTATAAAATCATGTGCGAATTTAACAATTTTTTTTTCGTATGAAAAAGTGATTCACTCATAAAATTAATTACACATCTATAAAAATATATATATTTTTTTCAATGTACAAAATGGCCGACTACTAATATTTTCTTTTGTTATCGTTTTTTTAGGCGCTCCGCGGCGTGACATTTAGCGTCCACGATTTTTTATTTAGAACAAAAAAAATTCTTGTCAATCTACATTAGAATACCTAGAGAAGTACGTACGGAATTTGAAAAATGTTGTTTTATTCAAAGGTTGTAGGTATTTGAACTTAAGAAATGAATTTTCTGTGAAAAATTTCGTTATAAGTGCTCATAAACTGCTCATAAAATGAAAAGTTTTCGATTAATCAGAAATTCCGTACGTACTTCTCTGCGAAATGCAATTAGGAACATAACTTTTAAATTTGAAGTAAATCGAGTGAAAATTGTTGAAGTTATTTTTCACGCCAATTGGAAAAAAGCTGTTTCGAGAAGTTTCGAGTAGTCGGCCATTTTGTACATCAAAAAAAAAATTCTAGTACAGTAGAACTTCGATTATCCGAACCAATTGGGACCGAGACTAGTTCGGATAATCAAAAGTTCGAATAATCGAAACGTGGGTTTTTGGGACGAGACATATATATTGAAATTTGACATACATATCAACGTTGATAATATATATATAAAAATATATATGTGTATTTTAAACACCTGAAAAAAGTCAAATGCTTTTTAAATATTTTTTTATAAAATCGTCCATTTTTAATTGATGAACGGCTGTAACGCGTTTTTGAGCGGCTAAGTCTCGCAGCGGTTTGAGAAGGAGAAGTTGCGTTGGGTTGCTCATTGTTCTCGAGGTTCTACTGTACTTGCAATCGAGGTTCTACTGTGGCTTGATATTCATACTAAATAGATGTGTAATTAATTTTATGAGTGACTCACTTTTTCATACGAAAAAAAAAAATTGTTAAATTCGCACATGATTTTATACCCACTACTGTGACCTAACCCCTTAAGGTAGTACGAGCGCGCAATCTTGATTTCTATAGATTTTGTTCAAATTTTAACCAGACATTATTCATATCATTATGCATGTTTGAGTGAAATTTCAGAACGGTCGACTATTTAGATTGGGAGATAATGGGTTTTAAAGTTGCAACTTTTAACACTGCAGGGTCTGCATTGAAATTTGGATAAAACAATTTCCCCTAAAAAATATTTGTCCCCTATAATAAGAAGACATATGGCAACACCGCATCGTTCCACTTATGCAATGACGTGAGTTTGTGTGGCATATTTAAAATAATTATGCAATACAAATTTGAATTCGGAAGTAATTTTTAATCGAACAAAGTTTTAAATGAGTTAATAATGAACCAACACTTTTATTTGTTAATGAAGATAACATAAACAATACAAAATATTAATATTTATAATGCAAATATTTTTTATGACAAAATTTTTAACTTTAGGAACACGATAATTATTTTTTTCTCGAAATATTGAATAAATTTGTTCTGCAGTGTTGCCATACGTCATCTTATTGTAGGGGACAAATATTTTTTACGGAAAATTATTCTGTCTAAATTTCAATACAGACCCTGCAGTGTTAAAAGTTGAAATTTTAAAACCCATTATCTCCCAATCTAAATAGTCGACTATTCTGAAATTTCACTCAAACATGCATAATGATATGAACAATGTCTGGTTAAAATTTGAACAAAATCTATAGAAATCAAGATTGCGCGCTCGTACTATCTTAAGTCAATCGGAGTCAAAGTCTAGGAGAGAGAGAGAGAGAGAGAGAGAGAGAGCCTTTGAAAATTCCCCCCGTTGGGAAGGACCGGCCAGGAGCGACGCAGGTCTATCGAATTTTTCTCAAAACATTATTTTTGAAGTCGGTGGACACGATGTCTCAAAAACTGATGCACCGATCTTATTGAAATTTTGCACACTTCTTCAAAATAGCGTTGACTAGTGATTGAACGAAGGTTTTTTTTCGATTACAACTAATTTTACAAGGCTATGCCTAGTGTAAATTGTACCAAAAATTGAACTATTTTGCATACAGCTCTGCCAAAAATTCAAATTTCAATTTTTTTGAAAATCCTTACTTCAATCACGAGCTATACTTGTCTACTAACAGAAAAAAATTGGTTTTTTAATTTGAGATAATGCTATCATGAGTTATCCTGACCACCACGAGGACACTTTTTTTAGGGGTCTCCAGAAACCAGATCCCACCGGCTGAATTTCTCAAATTTTTGGATATTTTTTTTTTAATATTGTTGAAATGTTGCTCTTTCATGTGCTCAACATTTTAAATAAAATAATTTATATATTATATTATTTTTTAAATCGAGAAAATATCCGTTTCCTTTTGCTTTGAAACCCACGTAACCTCTTAGGTAATATTAGGTGTACGAATAAGTTCTCGGCCTCTTTCAAAGAAATAATTATTTATTTACTTAAGGGAGGCACCCTCTGTGACTGGTTAAAAAAATCGATTTTTTCGCATAAATTGCAGTCAAATATAGTGTAGAATATGTGGGTAAAGTGATTTTCCGATAGACCAGGCATAGCAGAGTAAGGGCGAGTCAAAATTTTATCGGTGATAATCGTATTTGAATCTTCAAACGCGTTTTTTCTCAAAATTGTATTTTTCAAACTGGTGACCACGATATCCCGAAATCTATCGAACGAATTCCGTTGAAATTAGAATGACTTATTCAGTACTCATGTAGACACTTCCCAAACTAGGATAATTTTGATTCATCAGGGCGTTTTTTTAATGTTGAGGAAGTGAAAAAACACCAAAATTTACAAAAAAAAATGTTCAACAACATGCCAAAAATGTACCTTTCAATATTTTTCAATAATCCTAGTTCAAAAAGTAGTTCATACTTCACAGATTAAAATGCCGGTTGATTTTTTTGTTTCAGGTAAGCAGAACGCCCGCAATCGTGGTCACCGCAAAAAACTTTTTTTGAAGATGAGTGGCCGTGTACTTCAGCAATGAGCGACGATTTCGGGCTGAAAAAAATATAAAGTGTGCTCAAAATATGAATAAATATGTGGTGTAAAGTTCGAAATTGTATGTTTATTTAGTTCTTAAAAAAAACGAGTTGAAAAAATCGAAAAAAGAATTCGCACAAATTGCCAAAAATGCGTTCGTATTATATGGACCCGGCATAACAGACTAATGGTGAGTCAACATTTTCTTTGTGCAAATCGTACTTGAACTTTTAAACGCGTTTTTTTAAAAGCTGTATTTTTCAAATTGGCTTCCATGATGTCTCGAAAACTGTTTAACGGATTTCGCTCCATTTTTTATGGAATAGTTAGCATATCTATAGCTCTCACCTGAACTGGAATATTTCTGATATCTGTAATAGTTTTTTTAAGGGGTTACCCCCACTTGCGATTTTGAAAAAATCGATTTTTTTTATTGCATTTTTTTGAAGTGCAATTTGAAGTGCAGTTTTTTTGATGCCCGGAATAGATGACTCTCTCTAAGTTTACAAAAAAAAATACTTTCTTCGCGTAAACTGAAATTGAAACTTTAAACGCGTTGTTCTCAAAATGGCATTTCTGAAGTCGGTGACCAAGATTACTCGAACACTAATGAACCGATCTTCTTGAAATTTTGCAGGCTTATTTAATACATAAAAATGTAGTCTTTAATCGGTCGACTTTTTTTTCGAAAAAAAAAAATGGCCGTTTTATAGCCAAAAAACGGCCGATTTTTTTCGTTAAAATCGAACCATTAACTTTGACTGTCCGCCATTTTGTGAAAAATGAATATTTTTTAAAATCCTTTGATTAAAGACTAGTTTATACTTATGTTTGACTAAATCCATCCGCATTTTTTTTTTCATATGATCCACTTCGCCGCAATGTTGGTCACCGCAAACCGTGTATATAAAAACATTATTTCATTGACGGCCATTTGCCACTAAACAATGTAATATTTTTCAATAAAAAAATTACTGAAAGTTCTTCAAGATGTGTTCTTTAAGATGGTATATTGATCGATTAAAAAAGTTTTGTAGTTTTCTTTAAAAAAATTCATGAAAAACGCCTTTTTTGCGGTACAAGTGGGGGTAACGGCTTAAGGGAAGGGTAGGGGTTTCAGCGTGAAAAAAAAACATTTTTTTGCGATTTTTTCATCTATATGGATAGAGTAAATTTATTGAATCCTTTTGTACATTGTTAAGTGTTGTTTGAAGAACATTCCGTGAAATTTGTACGCGAAAATATCCACAAACAAGCCGGTGACAAAGCTTTTCCAAGAACGCCTTTGGAAAAACACGATTTGCGGTGTTCACTGTATCTTAGCTAGAAATTATCTGCAATCAAGTACCATTAAAATTTAGTCAAAGTATCATCAAATCCTCCCCCCAACTGTCTTTGATAATTTTTTTTTCATTTCTAAATTTTTGGTGGTCATGTAAAGTGAAAAGTGCTATTTTTCACGAAAAATCCCGCCATTATGGGGGTGGAAAACCCCCTCAATGTAAAAAAAATTTCAAACTAACCGTTGGGGGAGGTATTTTATATGTAGAAAGAGTGTACCAAGTTTGAAATAAATCGGTCATGTAGTTTTCAAATGGCAGTGAACACGGACTTTGAAAAAGTGGTTTCGAGAAAAACGCGGCACCGGCTTGTTTGTGGATATTTTCGCGTACAAATTTCACGGAATGTTCTTGAAATGACACTTAACAATGTACAAAAGGTTTCAATAAATTTACTCTATCCATATAGATGAACAAAATTAGCAAAATAGTGTTTTTTCACGCTGAAACCCCTACCCTCCCCTTAAGCTGAAAAAGTCGAGAAAAAATTACGAAACTTGGAACTTAACTTCCAAAACCGTGTCGAAAAATCAATTTTCGATATTTTTACTTTACTCTACTTCCGGCGATAGCCTCAGGTCTACAAATTAAAATGCCGTTTGATTTTTTTATTCCGGATGAGCAAGACCTCCGCAATCATGGCAGCCGTCAACCAACTTTTTTTACACATAAGAATCTTCCGAACAGTGCAAAGTCGATTCAACTCATTATTTTCTTTGATAAAATTCTGAGGGACTAAAATGTTAATAAATGTGCGGTAAAAATTCAGATAGTTTATTGTAATGGTTCATCAAAAAAAAAAAAAAATCTCAAAAAGAGCGAAAAAAAGCTGTCATGTGGGATGACCTCGTTAAAATCAGAGTACATTTTAATCGGGAAAGGAATCTCCGTTTGCTTCCACGCATTTTCCCCAACTGTCAGGCAAATTGCGAATTCCTTGGCGGTAAAAAGATGGTGGTTTTGAGTCGACAGGCTCGGTAATGGAATTTTTGACGTGATCGAACGTTTGAAGTGGCTATCAGACGAATGACGTTGAAGCGATCGGAACAAATAAAAATTCGATGGCGTTAAGTTTGGTGAATACGCTGGCTGTGGCCAAACTTTCAAGCCCAACAAATCTAAAGCGTCTCTGATCCTTTTCGCTGTGTGTGGCCTGACATTGTCATTCAGCAATATGACCAGCCTGGGTCCTTTGCCTGTGTAAAGCAGTTTGCAGTTTGAATCTTGACGAGCTTTTTTAAGGATATATGGCAGCTACTGCAAAGTCGTTACAGAACTGATTATGCAATTTGCAAAAATCGCATTTAAAGACTAAATAAAATAATTGTAGTATTCATTGAAGCTAAAAAGGAGATTTACCACAGCTCAAAGTAAAACATGCGGTACAGAAAGAAGAATTTTCAATTTTTAACTGCAAATTTAGTTGCTGATTGGATGTACGTTTTCCCTGACGTTGTCGTGGTTACGACATACGAGCTAAAGAAATACGAAAACGGTCCCATTTAACTCGCAATATCTCGCAAAATATATGGGCACATGTCGATTTTTTTTAACGTATCATGCATATTACAGCGATACCGCACAAAAGTTTTTTTTACAAAAGAGTACTCCGGAAATACCTTTTTTGCCAATGTAAAGGGAATTTTGGACGTACAGTCCTATGTTCCCCGTGTTAAATGACCCAACTTTGAATTCGTTTATCTCAGCATTCACGTGGGCAAATTTTGTTTTTTTAATCTCAAAAAGTTCTCGATATTTTCCTTTGCAATATCAGTGAGTTTCAAGTCGAACAGTAGTAAATAACTTAGTTGCCATACATCCTTAAGCAACTGGAAATGTCTTGATAGGCAACTCCTAATGTAGTAGCAAACTGCGATTGCATTTGGCAAGGATCTTCGTCCAGCAACTGCTCCAAATCCTCGTCTTCAATTTTTTTTTGGTCATCCTGCTCTCTCGCTATTATCGAGGCCGAAGATTCCACTCCGGAACCCTTGAAACTACTTGTTTACGGTATTGATGGCATCTTTCCCCAATGCCTGACAAATCATGTGCTTAGCCTCGGAAGCATTTTTTAAATTAGGACGCCACAAGCTTATGTATTATGCGCACGATGTATATTTTGAGGTTATGTTAAGGCCTTAGGCCACAGTAACGGGTATAAAATTATGTGCGAATTTAACCATTTTTTTCGTATGAAAAAGTGGTTCGCTCACAAAATTAATTACACATGTATTTAGTATGAATATCAAGCTGTTAGAAAAAATATACATTTTTTTTCGATGTACAAAATGGCCGAATACTCGAAACTTCTCGAAACAGCTTTTTTCCAATTGGCGTGACAAATAACTTCAACAATTTTCCCTCGATTTACTTCAAATTCAGAAGTTATGTTCGTAATTGCATTTCGCAGAGAAGTACGTACGGAATTCTGACTAATCGAAAAGTTTTCATTTTATGAGCAGTTTATGAGCAGTTATAACGAAATTTTTCACTAAAAATTCATATCTTAAGTTCAAATACGTACAACTTTTCAATAAAGGAATATTTTTTTAATTCCCTACGTACTTTTGTAGGTATTCTAAGTAGATTGACGAGAATTTGTGATTTTTTTTTCTAGGTAAAAAATTGTGGATGCTAGATGTCACGCCGCGGAGCGCTTAAAAAAAAGATAAAAGAAAATATTAGTATACGGCCATTTTGTATATCGAACAAAAAAAAATAACAGCTTGATATTCATACTAAATAGATACGTTATTAATTTTATGAGTGAATGACTTTTTCATACAAAAAAAAATTGTTAAATTCGCACATGATTTTATACCCGTTACTGTGGCCTAAGGCCTTAAGCCGTTGGTCCGGAAAAATAATCTACTCAGTATGGTATTACATGACACCAGACCTGGAGGGAACATTTTTTCGTTCAAATATTCAATGCAGCTGTTTTTATTATCAGGCCGAGCACTTATTTGTACACCTAATATATATTGTGTAATATATACAGGGTGTCCTGTTATGGATGGATAATCCTGCAACCGTCGATAGGTCAGATCATGTCCTACTTATGCTGGAATTTCAGTTTAATAAAAGTCCCACGGTTTGCGAGATTTTGGGCTTATGTTATTTTTTTCAATCATCTGCTTTTGGTTTTTCGCATGCCATTTCTACAAATGACATGAATATAATTGGCACGATATGCGTAGTACATTTTTTTCCACCGTAGACTATCAGATGCTCGAATTTGTTTGTATAAAAATTCTGCATAAGATCTTTTTTCATAAAGTTTCCTTAACATTTCAGGTTATAAAAAAAAAGTTTTCTAGATCAAACAAACAACCAAGAGGATTTAAGAAGAAAAAAAACGGGTTCAACAAAATTATCATTTGTAGAAATTGCTTGCGAAAAACTAAAAGCAGATGATTTTTTTATCTCAAAAATTGTGGGACTTTTACTGAACCGAAATTCCGGCATATAGTAGGATATGATCTGACCCATCGATAGTTGCAGGATTATCCATTTATAACAGGACACCCTGTGTGTGTATATATATGTATATATTTCTTGATAACCCCCAAAAAAACTCCAGAGCATTATCCGAAAAAATTCGGTGCATTTCTGAGCCCCGCATCTTCAACCCGTGACCTTTCATTTGCCGGTGGATTGGCCTGACTACTGAGCTACGCCAGCCCGCTTACCACACTTTCTCGGATAGGCTCAATTTTCGCAACGTTACAATATGCATATATGTATGCGTGCGTGTGTGCGTGTGTGCTTAAGGTTGGTGTCTAGTCTAGAACGTTCGGAAAATCGAAAAAAATTTATGTCATTTTTCAACGTCTTATAGCGTCGAGAATTACCTTGTAAAATTTTGTGACGAAATTCGTAATAGAAAAAAAAGTTATAGCGGTGTGTGTAGGAACAAGTCGGGACAAAAGTGTGTAGGGACAAAACTGTAAACGCGTTTTTTCAGGAAATCACTTTTTTTAACTGGCGGACAAACAATCTCCGCAACCGTTCAATCGATTTTGATGAAATTTTGTCCGATTCTTTATTAAGGTGTTTCCTATGGTAATTCACCACATTTTTGAAAAAAAAAAGTATAATGTAAAAATGTACAGGACGCAAGCGGTGCAAAAATAGGTCGATTTTCGTACAATGTTTTTAAAATAGCCGCCGTTTTTTTTCTATTATCGATTTTTGGCAAACGGTGGTGAATTACCACGTGGTAAATCTTCCTCTTTAAAATGTCGTTTCCTATTTTTGTTTCATACGTGCCAATCCGGAGATTGTTTGTCCGCCATGGGAACACATTTTTTTTTGAGGACTCGGCTTTAGTGCCCTCTGAAAATTGGACACAAAATGCTGGACGAAGTAAACAATTTTTTTCTATTCTATGAGGATAACATTATGTCCTCGAAAAAGTTTTATTGTTATATCTAATAAAGAAGCTGAAAAAAACGTTTTCGAAAACAAGTTTGTTTTTCGCTCTCTAGACTAGACATCAACCTTAACACGCAAAAGTACAAATTGGTGGTATTCCCAATTTTGACAATCTTGTACACGAGTTATCGGAAGGACTTTATAAAAGCTCAGTATAACTCGCGAAAACTGGGAAATATTCGAGAGAAGGAGAAAGTGTAGTGAGTTTTATGATCACTATTGTCTAGAATCAGTAATCGTTGAGAAAATAACCAAAAATTGGTTTTCCGCGACACATTATTAAAATTTTCAAATTTCAATGGAATAATTGATTTTACCCAATTCCCTTATTTTATTATTTTGTAAAAATATTTAATTTTATGATTTTCTGCTTCCTCGTGGAGGATGATCCGTTTTTGTGTGAATCAGCCACTTTTCCACTGCTTCATAATTATTTCATTCCGCTGATAAAGCTTCCTATGTGAGGTGGCCACTATTGAAGAACCGACGTGGTCATAGAAAAAATTCCGCGAACGAAGTGAAATAACGAGCAAGCGATGTACACGTTTCTGTTATGCCTGGCACTTTTTGATACACCATCTCTGAGTAACACTATCTATTTATTTATTTTTTCCTCTCATTTCGAATCTTTTTAATGCACCTCAGTTCGGATCATTATAATTTCTTTCCACATTTGAAAGTATGTGAAATCGTTGTTTGAACCACCAAACTTATTGCACTCTGTGACCTCTTAAGGCCTTAGGCCACTCTAGAGGTCGAAAAAATAGGCCCTTTGGGGATTTTTTAAAGAAAAACTACAAAATAAATCGAAATTACAAAAAGGGTGTTTATTATACATATCAGTGACTGTGTACAATAATTTTTTTCAAGCGATTAATTTCAAAATGGCGGCTGTGCAGCGTATATCTCAAAACTGCATTTTTTAAGTTGGTCGGAAACATAACTCAGACAATTTTCAACCGATTCACTTGAAATGTTGAATATATCTTGAAAATACATTGTCTATGGAAGTACGTAGGATTTTTTTTTATATTGCATAGTTCATTTGATATTAACAATTCTCTGACGATTTTTTAGGCAAATTTTCGGAAAGTGAAAAAATTGTCTGAGTTATGTTTCCGGCCAACTTAAAAAATGCCGTTTTCAAAAACGCTGCACAGCCGCGATTTCGAAATTAATCGCTTGGAAAAAAATATATTACACAGTCACTGATATGTATGATAAACACCCTTTTTGTAAATTCGATTTTTTTTGTGGTTTTTCTGAAAAAAAATCCCCATAAAGCCTATTTTTTCGGCCTCTAGAGTGGCCTAATCCCTTAAGGGGTTACCCTCACTTGCGATTTTGAAAAAATCGATTTTTTTTATTGCTTTTTTTGAAGTGCAATTTGAAGTGCGGTTTTTTTTTGATGCCCGGAATAGATGACTCTATGTAAGTTTACAAAAAAAAATATTTTCTTCGTGTAAACTGAAATTGAAACTTTAAACGCGTTTTTCTCAAAATGGCATTTCTGAAGTCGGTGACCAAGATTACTCGAACACTAATGAACCGATCTTCTTGAAATTTTGCAGGCTTATTTAATACATAAAGATGTAGTCTTTAATCGTTCGATTTTTTTTCGAAAAAAAATGGCCGTTTTATAGCCAAAAAACGGCCGTTTTTTTTCGTTAAAATCGAACCATTAACTTTGACTGTCCGCCATTTTGTGAAAAATGAATATTTTTTAAAATCCTTCGATTAAAGACTAGTTTATACTTATATTTGACTAAATCCATCCGCATTTTTTTTTTCAGATGATCCACTTCGCCGCAATGTTGGTCACCGCAAACCGTGTATATAAAAACATTATTTCATTGACGGCCATTTGCCACTAAACAATGTAATATTTTTCAATAAAAAAATTACTGAAAGTTCTTCAAGATGTGTTCTTTAAGATGGTATATTGATCGATTAAAGAAGTTTTGTAGTTTTCTTTAAAAAAATTCATGAAAAAGGCCCTTTTTGCGCTACAAGTGGGGGTAACCCCTTAAAGCACTCCGGAATAAAGGGTAATTATATTTCTGATTTGATGGCAGGGAAGAGGGAAGAAAAAAATACTCACGAAACTCGTCTTTGACCAGATTCGTATCTTTGGCGCTCACATCCTCTTTCAGCTGTTCCACCTGATGATTCATTATTTTGAGCTTACTCTTGAGATCTTCAATTTCATTCTGTGCCTCGACGAGAGCCTTGCTGCATGTATTGCGCTCAGCCCTGACGGCTTCGAACAGATTTTGCTGCTGGCGAAACTTTGCCTCGGCCTCGGCCAAACGCTTCTTGCAGTCGAATATCTCAACTTGCCGGAGCTTAATATCGTCCATGTGACCTTCAACCTGTTCTTATATTATAACGAGAGTCAGTGATAAAACAGGGCTCGCAACTGTGACAACCGCGTTTTATGTAGCCTCTTGGGAAATACGAAAAGGCAGCCGGGGGGGGGGGGGGCAAGGTGAAAAGGGTATGGTGCTTTTTCGATCGTTTATCGTGGAAATCGTCGGCCAAGCGCTGATACCGTGAGTAAGAAGGGAATGTCACGTCCTTCAAAAATCGCTGATGTACACATACACACACTCAATTTAAAGAAATGGTTCCCTAAGGTGGAGAACGTCAGCGTTTCTTTATATGCCTCCCACCTGCCCCCTTTTCTAAACCTTTTGAACCCCAGGATCGAATTTTATTTCTGACTCTTGACCCTTTTTCCTAGTTTTTTGTCTGTATTCATCATTCGAAACATTGAAGATTTTACGAGTCAAATTTCGAATAAGTTTCGCCACCGACAGGACGCGTGGTCGATAGCGTAATACTTGAACAACTATACGTTGTTCAAGTTTATTGTAATGTTGCTATAGTCGATTGTAATGTTGCTCAAGTTGATTTTGATCTCAATGATAATTGTATTTGTAACGAAATTTTCTATAACATTGTAACGAAAAAATTAACTTTTTGGGGATTTTTTTTTCAGAACAACTACAAAATCGATCGAGATTACAGAAAAGGGTGTCTATCATACATATCAGTGACTGTACACAATAATTTTTTTGAAGCGATTTATTTCAAAAGGGCGGTTGTGCAGTGTTTATATCAAAACTGCATTTTTTAAGTTGGCCGGAACCCAAACAAACCCAAACAAACTCAGACAATTTTCAACCGATTCACTTGAAATGTTGAATATATCTTGAAAAATATATTGTCTATGGAAGTACGTAGGATTTTTTTTTATATTGCATAGTTAATTTGTAATTAACGATTTTTTAGACAAATTTTTGGGAAGTAAATAATTTGCCCAAAAAATGGTCAGATAATTATTAATAACAAATGAACTATGGAATATAAAAAAAATCCTACGTACTTCCATAGACAATGTATTTTTCAAGATATATTCAACATTTCAAGTGAATCGGTTGAAAATTGTCTGAGTTATGTTTCCGGCCAACTTAAAAAATGCAGTTTTGAGATAAACGCTGCACGGCCGCCAATTGGAAATGAATCGCGTAAAAAAAAAATTTGAATACAGTCACTGATATGTATGATAAACACCTTTTTTGGTGATCTCGATTTATTTTGTAATTTTTCTGAAAAAAAATCCCCAAAAAGCCTATTTTTCGGCCTCTAGAGTGGCCTAACCCCTTATGTGCCCGTAATAGTACCCTAAGTTCTTGATATTTTGATGTAAAATTTTTCCTTAAGGGGGGAACCTCCTCCAGTTATCAATTTGTTTTATGTCTTTAAAAATTCGTTTAGGATCTGAAGAATATATTTCCAAAGTTTGAAGCCAAACAGAAAGTCCTAAAGGTCGCTAGGAAGTCACCGAAGTGATGCCTTCCAAAAGTACCGACAGTTGGTAAACGAGCGCGCGCCCTTTGCGCCCTCTACCTTTCAATTTCTTCGCAAAAAAAGGTTGCTAGTTTCCGTTTTAAATAATAGAGGGCACTTCCGACGATTGTCCGCAGATTAGTGACATTCCTAGAAGAAGGCTTTCTTTATGGCCCCGGCAACGCAGATTAAGCTTGGGATAAATCACTCTAAACTCTACTTTTCAAGAACGAAAACGTCAATCGAGTTTTTCTCGAAACGAGTTTTTTTCCGTACCGTGGAATGTAACTCAAGAAGTAATGAACCAATCCACTTGGAATTTTCTACAGATGTTTTTCAACTTATCGGCCTTTGCACAAACCTAAAATTTCGTATAAATTGTTTTAATAAATAGTATTTTCAACAATATGTTTATAAAAAAGTGTTTTTTTCTCTGTCGTCAAATTTTCAATTTTTCATTTTTTTTGCTAAATTTAGGTTCATGAAAAGCGGAATGCCTTATTTCAATGAAAAAAAATTGTATCGTTGATTTTAATTAACTACAAGGACCTGGGCGTTCCACGGCGCAAACTCTAGGAGCCAAGTTCGAGCACCTCTACTGCCGCCATTTTGTTTTTGCACTAGTTAACATTTTTTTTGTATTTATTTAAACGTCAATATTATTATGTAATTTGATTCATTGCAATAAATGTTCTCAATTTGTTGTAAAAAATTATTGGAAAACCTGTTGTCTGGAGGAGGTTCCCCCCTTAAGGGAGGACACCACTGTAACTACCCATTTTCGACAGTTTTCTTTAGATTTGTTTTTTTAAAGAAAGGAAAAAAAATACCAGGTCAAAAGAACTTTTAGGTTTTAGTAGGTATGCCAGGTGTGTAAGTATGAAACCGGAATTTGCCCATAGGTGGCGCTAGATGTCGATGCAGTTACCGACACATCACGTCAGCGGTGTCTTGTTATTGTATTGATATCCGACAAAGATTTCCAACTCACAATAACACGAGTTTCATTCAGTAGCATTAGTTTATTAGAGATAAACATGTCGAGTTTTGTGCCAACAAATTACGATTTGCGGACAGCACTACTTTTCTGTTTTCATCTGAAGAAAACCGCAGCCAAATCGCATCGAATGCTTGTGGAGGCGTTTGGTGAGCATGCTCTCGGTAAAACACAGTGTTTCGATTGGTTCAAACGGTTCAAAAGTGGCGATTTTGCCGTCAGGAATGAAGAACGTGGAAGACCACCGAAAAAGTTTGAAGACGCCGACCTGCAAGCCTTGTTGGACGAAGACGACGCTCAAACACAACAACAACTGGCGGATCAGTTAAAGGTGACCCGAGAAGCCATCTCCCTTCGGTTGAAAGCCATGGGAAAGATACAGCAGGTGGGGAAATGGGTTCCACATGAACTCAACGAAAGGAAGCAGGAAACCCGCAAAACATCATGCGAAATGCTGCTCGCCAGGTTCAAAAGAAAGTCATTTCTCCATCGAATTGTGACTGGCGATGAAAAGTGGATATATTTCGAGAATCCTAAGCGCAAAAAGTCATGGGTTACTCCGGGTGAACCATCAACATCGACGGCAAGACCAAACCGCTACGGACGAAAGACAATGCTGTGTGTTTGGTGGGATCAGAAGGGCGTAATCTACTACGAGCTGCTGAAACCTGGGGAAACTGTCAATACTCAACGCTACCGACAACAAATGACCGATTTGGATCGAGTTTTGCGTGAAAAACGACCAGAATACCAACAATGACAACACAAGGTGATTTTGCTGCATGACAATGCACCAGCACACAAAGCAAAACAGGTCCAGGAAACGATAGAGTCGTTCCGTTGGGAGATTCTTCAGCACGCGCCTTACTCACCGGACCTTGCCCCATCCGATTACTACTTGTTTGCATCGATGGGACACGCACTTGCTGAGCAGCGCTTTACTTCTTACGAAGATGTACGAAAATGGCTCGATGACTGGTTTGCCTCAAAAGAGCAACAGTTCTTTTGGCGCGGAATCCACAAATTGCCAGAAAGATGGGAAAAATGTATAGATAGCGACGGACAATACTTTGAATAAGTTACTTTGTATCATATCATTACAATAAACGTGTTTTTTCTGTACAAAAATTCCGGTTTCATACTTACA
The DNA here is from genome assembly GCA_944452715.1 of Ophion slaviceki. NCBI lineage: Eukaryota > Metazoa > Arthropoda > Insecta > Hymenoptera > Ichneumonidae > Ophion > Ophion slaviceki. Next base: position 65,243,373 of record OX101783.1, on the reverse strand, counting down.
CACTTGGTATATTGAAGTATGTAAACAGAGTTTATTTGTCAAAATAACAAATCTAAAAATCATTATAAAAAAATAGAGACGAGTTTAAAAAAGAGTTGGTTTTTTCGACCACAATTTTCATATAAAAAGTGATATATTTTTTATAATTTTCAATTAATCGAAAAAAGTGCTCGCACTTGACTGTTAAAGCAATTTAAGAAGCTACAGTTAAAATGTCAAGTCGATTGGACGAAAATTGTTCAAGTTCTGCTGCCTGCCAATTTCAAAAACATGGTTTTGAGAAAACCATTTGTTTGCGTAAATTTTGTTGAAAAAAAAATTACTCGAAATAAATTCAACGTATGCGCAATAACATACTTTTTTTCCAAATCCCAAATGAATAATCCAGTAAACGAAAAAAGTCGATAAAAACGACCTCTTTCGTTCTGTCACAGTGGTGTCTTCCCTTAATAAAGATGACAATGTGATTGTAAAAAATCGTTGTTTTTTCATTTAATTCCACGTGTAATATATAAAACATGTTTTTTTCTATCAAAACTATGTCAAAGTAACCCTTTATCTTTGACATTTTTAATTAAATTCAATTAATTAAATTTAATTCAATGTAAAATTTAAAAAAAAAACCCACACTGGAGGTTACTTTGACACTTTAAAAAAAATATACAAAAATGTAGGGTTGAAGCTTGACTTTTTTATCCATTTGATAGCCAAAGGACACACTGTTCTATTGGGGCAAAAAGGTGAAATTTAGAATGTTAAAAAAAAGTTACCTACAATAAACTTCCAAAACCTGTTCAAAGTAGTTGGCTTCAAAATAATAGTCACCGGTTCAAAGTAATAGTTTTACGGTGTGCTACTATGGGGATCGCCCACGATCCCCACGTTGACCCAGGCCAATGATTGAACGGGTGACCGCTAAGCCGTGCACTGGCTTGTGCACCAACTACCGTAAAATGGGGTTACTCTGAAGAGGGTTGGGACATTTTTAGTAGGTAACTTTTCTTCAACATCCTAAATTCAAACTTTTTTGCTCCGATAGAACAATGTGTCCATTGGCTGTCAAATGGATGAGAAAGTCAAGTCCCCCCACAACTTTATATGCAGGGTGTCCCAGAAGTAACGTACGCCCTTCTAGCATCTGGTAGGAAAAAAAATTCTCAGACGAAAAGGCTTCAACGCATTCCCCTATCCCTACCTCCCCTCTACGCTGCCTTTCCGCTGTAGCACGCACATGATTGGCTATTTATTTTAAATCATAATTAATTATCTATGCATCTGATCAAAAAATGACTGAGGACATTTCGTCTCAGAATTTTTTTTCCTACCAGATGCTAGAAGGGCGTACGTTACTTCTGGGACACCCAGTATATATTTTTTTAAGTGTCAAAGCAACCTCGAGTGTGGGGTTTCTTTGACAAGGCATTGGAATGCAACTTATGTCAAAGATTAAGGGTTACTGTCACATCATTTTGACAAAAATAAATAAATATTTTATGCATTATACATGGAATTAAATGAAAAACAACAATTTTTTACAATCAAATTGTCATCTTCATTAAGGAGTCTTCTCACTTTAGACGCTAAAAAAAGCTATTTTTATGAATTTTTTATAGGTTTATATTATAGATATTGATATGAAAGTTGTTCCACTTCATAAATACACTTTCGAAATACATTTTAAAAAAATGATTTATTTAAGTCACTATTTATAGACGAAAAAGGTAGTTAAAAAAATGTCCCAAAAAAATTGTAGGTCTGCGCTGTTGATGAAATCTCGGAGTTGGATAATCCGAAACAAAAAATTTAACGGTATTCGATGCAGTATGTTAATGGCTATAGCGCATATCATTCGATTTTTGACATATGCAAAAATGACAAAATGGCTGCCATTTTTCGAAAAACAAAAAAAAAACGTTTTTTTTCACCGTTTTTTTGGCAAAAATATAGTAAATATCAAAATTTAAAAAAATCCTTAATATGCACCATAGCTATAGTTGTAAAGAATATGTGGTTAAAATTTCACAAGAATCGGTTCGAAAAACTTTAAAGTTTGCTTGAGTTACATATATACATGACATTTAAAAAAAATGTATTTCGAAAGTATATTTACTAATGTTTTAGACATATTTCAATGTCTATAATATAAACCGATAAAAAAAAACATGAAAACAGCCTTTTTTAGCGTCTAAAGTGAGGAGACCCCTTAACAAAATTTCTCAATTTTCCAGTTGAGCGCCATTTCTAGCACTGGGATATTTAAAAAAATTTAAGGGGTTACCCCCACTTGCGATTTTGAAAAAATCGATTTTTTTATTGCATTTTTTTGAAGTATAAGTATCTGAGAATATGTTCTGAAAATTTCAAGTCGATCCGAACAAAATTGACCGAGATATGAGCGTTGAAAGAGAAGAATCCGTTGTGTAAACGACCGGCTAGTCTGAAGTCTTTCTGAAGTCTAGTCTGAAGTCGGTGACCAAGATTATTCGAACACTAATGAACCGATCTTCTTGAAATTTTGCAGGCTTATTTAATACATAAAAATGTAGTCTTTAATCGATCGATTTTTTTTTTTCGAAAAAAAAAAATGGACGTTTTATAGCCAAAAAACGGCCGTTTTTTTTCGTTAAAATCGAACCATTAACTTTGACTGTCCGTCATTTTGTGAAAAATGAATATTTTTTAAAATCCTTCGATTAAAGACTAGTTTATACTTATATTTGACTAAATCCATCCGCATTTTTTTTTCAGATGATCCACTTCGCCGCAATGTTGGTCACCGCAAACCGTGTATATAAAAACATTATTTCATTGACGGCCATTTGCCACTAAACAATGTAATATTTTTCAATAAAAAAATTACTGAAAGTTCTTCAAGATGTGTTCTTTAAGATGGTATATTGATCGATTAAAAAAGTTTTGTAGTTTTCTTTTAAAAAAATCATGAAAAAGGCCTTTTTTTGCGCTACAAGTGGGGGTAACGCCTTAAAGGTACTCGTATTTCGAACAAAGCTCAAACGATATTGTGAGCATGAAAATGGTAATTTCGACTAATTATCCATCAACTGACCTGTTGTGCCATTTGCAACGATTCTTGATTCAAACGGTCTCGTTCCTTCTCAATTCTTTGAACCCTGTTCCTCATCTCATTCGTTTCCAGCATCGTCTCTTCGAGCTCGGTCTCTACCTTACGTTTGCCAATTTCGAAGGCCGTCATGCTGTGATGTGCTCTCTTCAGTTTTTCCTTCAGGCCTATTATCGCTTTTGCGAGTGAGTCCTTCTCGCGTATCGAGGCTGACGTTGCTTTTTTTTCATCCTCGATTTGGCGTCGCAATGTGTTGACCTCCAATTCGGCATTGCTCAAACTCACTCGGGTCTCTTCCAAGTCCTTTTCCAGCTTCAATCTCAGACTGTCGTTACGTATAAATTTCTTCGTCGCTGCCGCCTTTTCCAACATGTGTTTTTCGTTCTCGTCCCGTGATCTGTAATTGGACCGTGATTCATTTCGAATCGCGAGAAATCAAAATTCGATCTATTGGCAATTAAGGGGGAAGATCCCTCAAGGCGAGAAAAACACTTGCTGATTTTCATAATTTTTTTTTAAGAGAAAGATTGTCCATGTAACATTGTACCATGTAACATTGGTTGTTACATGGTATTTTTTAAATTTATTAATCTAAAAAAATGGCGGATGAATGGCACGTAAAAAACTAATCGACCGATTCTGATGAAATTTGGTACAAATCTTTCCAACCTTATGGTCCGAAACATGACCCTACATATTTTTGAAAATGAAAAAAATAACGGGTAATTATGCAGTTTGAGGAATTTTCCGAAACAAGACGATTTTTTTTTCTTTGCCATGAGCTGTTTTAATTGGTCACCAATATAGATATTCCATCGGGGGAGGCAGACTTTTTCTATTAATTCCATAAGTTATGGGGTTTTCACGTTTCCGGAAACACGTAATAAAATACGGCATTCAAAAATATTTCGACGTCTATATTGGGGGATTTATAAAAGAAACCTTCCTGCCGAACAATGCCGAAGAGAAATCCCGGCGGTCACCCCCCCCCCCCCCCCCCTCGTTCCCATGCACCCGTTTGTTTCGGTTGTTATTAAGGCCCCAAAAATTATCAACGTGGTACAATTGTAGTTCACTTAAATATATTTAAAAGCTACGTTTAGTATTTTGGGGTGGGGGGGTTACGCCCCCAACCCCTCGTGGGGAGTCCACCCCGTGGGGGGGCGCCCCAACCCCCCGTGGGGGGGGGTCTGTCCCAACCCCTCGTGGGGAGGGCGCCCCTGACCTCTCGTGGGGGGGATCCGCCCGCAAGGAGCTCTGCCCCTTGACCCCGCGGGGGCTTCGCCCCCCCCCCCCCCCGGGGGACCCTGCGTAGCGGCATCGGACACGTTCCGCATACAACACACAAAAACAGTGGGCGGGGGGGGGCAGGGGTATCTAGGAAGGCTTCTTTTATAAATCCCCCCACTCCCCACATCCAACATAGGTGTTCGAAAAGTATTCGAAAATATGCTATTTTATGACGTGTTTTCGGGAACTTCAAAACCCTATACCTTTTTATGGGAGGGTGACCGCCACGATTTATTTTCGGCATTGCATCTAGAAAGGCTTTTTCGTGAATGCCCCGATATTGGGGGTGGGCCCGATATCGGCAATCAAAAATTTTCAAATGCCCTATTTTATCACGTGTTTCCGCGAACTTTAAAACTCCATAACTTATGGAATTAATGGAAAGTGTCAGCCCCCCCCGACGGAATGTCACTGGATATAATGGAATAAACAAGATCACGGTGTAAAAAAAATTCCGTCTTTTTTCGGAAAAGTCCTTAAACTGCATAATTATCAAAAAACGTATTGTTTATTGCAAAATTATAGCCATTTTTTTCGGAAAAATCAATTTTTCGGTTTCGAAGCGTACCATTTCATCGATTTTGAAAATTTCCCACCTTTTATTGGTTCATATTCTGCGTACAGGGATTAATGAAAGAAAAAACGTCGTTGGTTTTTTCAAAGATTAATCCTATTGATGTTACGTGTCACGCCGTTTGACAACATCCGCCGCAACCCTTTTAGAATCCGGAACCATCTCTCCGTCATTTTTTTAAATTAATAAAAAAAATACCATTTTACAGCGAAAAGTAGTAATAAAACATACCCTAATACAAATATGGTCAAGAAATCGTTTCTTAAAAAAAAGATCTTAAAGGTATCTTCCCCCTTAAGATTTGAGGATGCGAAGGGATATAGGTGACAAAACGTGTTACCTCTTTACCTCGCTTGACAATGAGGCTAACTCTTTGGAATTATCCCTCATGGTTTTCTCCATTTCTTCAATTTTCCTATTAGCACCATCCAATTCGGTTTGCAGGTTCATTCGTTTAACCAACAATTTCGTTACCTCTTTCTGCAGCTTATCGTTTACGATTTTTTGCTCCCTTAGTCTATTTTCCAATTTCGTTACGTTGTTCGAAATTGCTTTTATCGATCCGTCAGCCGTCTGAAATGTTTTTTTTTCACGTCGTTAAGCGGGAAATGGGAACAACAGCGATCGAAAGCGTGAGAGTTGAAGAACTCTGCAAATTAGAATGAAAGGTGTACCTGCAATTGGCTTTCCTTCATCCTGGCGCTTTCCTCGAGCTCGCTCAATTCTTTTTCCAATCTCTCTCGTATTCGCTGATGTTTCGATATTTCGTTTCTTTGCATATCCAAATTTTCGTGCATCTCGCTAATTTGTTGCTCGTAATCGCCGGTCTTTTTCTCCAATTCTTCCGTGTAATTCGTAACGTTTCGTAATCTTTGCTTCAACGTCTCGAGCTCGCTCGCCATGCGTTCGCGTTCCTTCAGCAATCCGTCTTTCTGCTTGTCGAATGTCGTGCTAAGATTTCACGATTTTGTTACCATTTGATAATTGAATAACTGTGGAGAGTTTTGAGTTTTACGAGAACTCTACACTGACAAGGAAAGGTTGCAAGGTCGTTCTCTCCGATTTCGATGAAATTTGGCGTGCTTCTAGAATGGGTAAAAATAGGCCACGGGTGTTTTTTTATATCTCCGGAATCCGATTTTTAAGGGGTGAAACGCACCCTCGAAAATAGGGGTGTTTGTCGTCTTTCGTCGATAACGTTATCGTTCTTATCTCCAATGTATAGTACACGAAAAAATAAACATTGTTGCAATTTGAATTTTTTTCATATTCCGTACCGTCAAAACGTTATCGACGAAAAACGAAAAACACCCCTATTTCCGAGGGTGCGTTTCACCCCTTAAAAATCCGGTTCCGCGGGTATAAAAAAATACGTGTCGTTTATTTTTACCCACTGTACAAGCATGTCAAGTTTAATCGAAATCGGAGAGATCGACCTCGCAACCTTTATTCGTGACCGAAAAGTCCATGGTAAAAGAGGGGAAAGTGAAATTCGTTATATTTTAGTGACACCGCAATCATAATATGGTTAACACGCGAGTAAAAAGCGAAAAGTATACCAAAACATGCGATTTGGGTGGCGTGTTTGACTATCTATTATTCCCGAAATGATTATACACTATTGTAAAAGGCTTGACAATATAGATATAATTAATTCAGTGCTATAACAATATGGGTGTACAATTACTAATTTTGTATACTGTACGTTAAGTTTTGTTCAGTCAAACTTCTACTATACTTTTCAAGTTTGAACAATTAAGGCCTTAGGTCACAGTAACGGGTATAAAATCATGTACGAATTTAACATTTTTTTTGTATGAAAAAGTGATTCATCCATAAACTTAATTACACATCTATGTAGTATGAATATCAACCCGGGAAAAAAAGTTCATATCTGAATATATCTGAATCATATCTGTAGAATCAGATATGATCAGACAAGAAAAATGGCCATATCTGTTCATGTAGTGTCATGACAGATCATATATGCTTTGTGACGGGCGATATTTTCTCTAACCACGAGAACGAGAACTGAACGAGAACTCAAATCGGGATCTGGTGCGAGAAACCGTCACCTTCGGCCGTCCACCCCGTGCGCGTGCATCCGCAATACCCGCGGCGCCAGAGAATTTTGTATCGCCGGATTTCTCAACCGGACTAAACTGGGGTCGGGGTGATCAAACCCGACCCGCCAAGCGGAGACTGGAGCTCTCCTTGATTTTTGGTATCCCGGAATCCTAACCGGGTTCGGAGTCTGGAGAGCTCCTCGATTTTTTATCGCCGGAATCGTATAACCGGACTAAACTGGATGCACTGGCACGGGGGAGAACGGTTGCGGTACTGCACGGCCGCTCAGGCTGTCGGTTGTGGTAGAGGGGTCGGGATTCACTGGGAGTAGCGTGAACGATCACGGGATCTGTCACTTTCGCGACACCGGAAACGTCACTAATAAAATAAAATAATGTTTTATTTTGTAGTGCGGGAGCCGGTGGATTACCCACCCGAGAACTGTAAACGTAGACGAAACTTAACGCGAACGCGAACTGCACGCGAAACGTCATACGCACGGGAACGAGAGAGCACGACGACGTGCCTCTTACGCGAGACCGAGAGCGCGACGACACGGGCGCGAGAGAGACGCGACACGTCTCTCCATCGCGACGTCTGATCGACAACTCTTACTAGATAGCTCAAAAATCGGGAGCGATCGCGATTTTGAAGACAACCGTCTCACGCGAAGATTCGGTAGCAACTATTTCACGATATCTCGAAAATCGGGAGCGATCGCGGTTTAGGAGACAACCGTCTCACGCGAAGATTCGGTAGCAACTCTGTACCTCGCGCGACCAAGGCTGGAGTGCGAGGGATTATGCGAGAGCGAGACAGAGCGCGTAGACCCAAAAAAATGTCAACACGATCGCGGGATCGGACCATGCGAAATCGCCGGTTCAAGCGAGAACTTTATCTCGTATAATATCGAGAGCTGAAATATTATTTCGGGAACTGGAATATTCTCATAGAATATTCCTTTCGGAATCTATATTTTCTGCCCAAGTTACCCCGAAAACGGAACGGTAACAAATTGGGACCTTTTCTCAACGGTAACATGGAGGCTCTCGGAAATCGCATCGCCGGGTCACCGTGCGAAAGCGGGCAAAGCTTCTGTCCAGAAGCGCGGCGCGGAGATCTCCAGCCTCCGCCCGTAACCCAAACGGCCCGCTCTCCAGCACGATGCACCACTACGGTGGGGCGCCGGCGTTTCAGCCGGGCGTGCACCGATTCCCCGAGACACCTCACTGGGTGCATCCCTCGGTCGGGATTGCTCAGTACGTTGAGCCACACGCCGCTCGACCGAGTTCCGCACGCCAACCTAACCAAAACGGAAACACAACCCAAAACCTCAAACGTAACGAGACAAACATTCTAGAGAAAAGACCCTTAACACAAACGGATGGGTCGCAACCCGGGCATCGAGAGCATATCTTGATCATCGGTAGCATTTTTGTGACGTGGCTCAAAAAATCACGTCACAGCTTATATCTGAGCATGTATGATCATATCAGAGCCATTTTGATAATTTTGAGAGCAGACCCGTCCATATCGCAGCAGGTCTGACCAGATCCAATCCCCAGGCAAGATCTGATCTTGTTGGACCAGGTCTGATTTTATTGGGCCAGATCTGATCATGTCAGGTAGATCTGATTTTATTGGGCCAGATCTGATCATGTCAGGCAAATCTAATCTTATTGGACCAGATCTGTCTGTCCGTATAAGAATAACATACCGTGGATCCCAGTAGACCTGGACATCTATGAACAATAGACCTGCCCATATGATAGAATCATAGTTTATCTGAACTATCAGACCAGGTATGACTCCGACTATATCAGAGCAAATCTTACCCTGTTGAGACAGACCAAATCTTGTTAGTGCAGTCACGAAGATATTAAAATGTTTACATATATAGAGCGGGGTTATTAACACGTCATCACTTGACGTGTTAATAATTAACAATATTATAGTAACTCACATGATCACATATAATACAGTCAGGTGAGGTGCCATATCTGATCGGATATCGTCTCATATCCTCATATATCGTTTCATATATTCCCGGGAAAAAAAGTTCATATCTGAATATATCTGAATGTATCTGAATCATATCTGTAGAATCAGATATGATCAGACAAGAAAAATGGCCAGGTCTGATCATGTAATGTCATGACAGATCATGTATACTTATATCTGAGCATGTATGATCATATCAGAGCCATTTTTATAATTTCGAGAGTAGACCCGTCCATATTGCAGCAGGTCTGACCAGATCCAATCCGTAGACAAGATTTGATCTTGTTGGACCAGATCTGATTTTTTTTGGGCCAGATCTGATCATTTCGGACAGATCTAATCTTATTAGACCAAATCTGATCTTGTCAGACAGATTTGATCCTACCGGACCAGATCTCAATATATAAGAATAAAATACCGTGGATCCCAGTAGACCTGGACATCTATGAACAATAGACCTGCCCATATGATAGAATCATAGTTTATCTGAACTATCAGACCAGGTATGACTCCGACTATATCAGAGCAAATCTTACCCTGTTGAAACAGAGCAAACCTTATTAGAGCAGTCCTGAAGATATTAAAATGTTCACATATATAGAGCGGGTTTACACGTCATCACTCGACGTGTTAATAATTAACAATATTATAGTAACTCACATGATCCCATATAATACAGTCAGGTGAGATGCCGTATCTGATGGGATATCGTTTCATATATTTAGACGTTTTCATGTGTGAACAACTGAACTGGATATACGATAAGGTATGGGTGTACAAGACTTCGTATATTTTCCAGGTTTGGTATCGTATCTGATGGAATAGAATTTTATATGAACGTACCTGCCCATACATCACATCATATATGTTCAGATATGGTTTCACGCTGCCAACTCGCCTTGGTACCTTACCAGATAAAAACATATATGAGATCTATATAGCAGAGTCTGGTACCGTATTTGATCGGATATGATCTTATACGAACAGATATGTTCAGATATCACATAATGTATGTTCAGATACGAATTTACGGTACCAACTCGCCTTGGTACTTAGTCAGATATAAACAGATATGAGTTCATATATGGTCAGGCCAGATACCATATTTTATCAGATATGATCTTATATATGCATATATGATGTGGAATATGATCAGACCTAATCATATATGATACTGTAAAATGTCAGATATGAATATATCTGATACATATATGACAATATCTGAAACATATATGAACATATCCACTCAGACATGAACTTTTTTCCCGGGAAGCTATTAGAAAATATATATTCTTTTTGGATGTACAAAATGGCCGGCTACTCGAAACTTCTCGAAACAGCTTTTTTCCAATTGGCGTGACAAATAACTTCAACAATTTTCACTCGATTTACTTCACATTTAAAAGTTATGTTCCTAATTGCATTTCGCAGAGAAGTACGTACGAAATTTCTGATTAATCGAAAACTTTTCATGTTATGAGCAGTTATAGCGAAATTTTTCACTGAAAATTCATTTCTTACGTTCAAATACCTACAACTTTTGAATAAAACAATATTCTTTAAATTCCGTACGTACTTCTCTAGGTATTCTAATGTAGACTGACGAGAATTTTTGTTTTTTGTTCCAGGTAAAAAATTGTGGATGCTAAATGTCACGCCGCGGAGCGCCTAAACAAAAGATAACAAAAGAAAATATTAGTAGTCGGCCATTGTGTACATGGAAAAAATATACATATTTTCTAACAGCTTGATATTCATACTAAATAGATGTGTAATTAATTTTATGAGTGAATCACTTTTTCATACGAACAAAAATTGTTAAATTCGCACATGATTTTATACCCGTTACTGTGGCCTAAGGCCTTAATATGTAAATTATACTCGTTTTTCGAGTATAATTTATTAGAAAACCTTATGAAAAGTGTCTATTCGAAAAAAAATTATAGTAAAGTTCACTTATAGGTGAGACGTAAGTGATTTGTAGTTCGAGACACCGCAGCTTAATAATTTTAAGACCAACGCATGTCTCACAAACTGATGATATTGAAGTTTGCATCATTAGAACGCAACGAAAGTTTCGTAGCCCAATTTTTTTTGGCAGTTTAGCCTTCCAAAATCACTCGAACGTTTTTCTGGATGCTTATTAGAGACCTTCAGCCGCTATTTTCAAAGATAGGGGCTTGGACGTTAGATAACGTTATACGTATAATATTGTTTCAAACAACTTTTGTTTGAAACATTTTTTGATTGGGCTATTAATTGCCGAAACACGGCGATTTTTCAGTTTTCAACCCCATTTATTTGGGGTGGGGTAATTTGAGGGGCAAAACTCTATTGGGGTTACTTTCAGTATGCAACCACCTACCTTCACTCAAAAATTCATATTCTACGCTAAAAAGTGCTGGGTTGCCGTCTCTTTTTCTGTCCTATGTAGTTCACCTTTTGTTCTTGTAAGACACCCATTACTATGCATTTAGCACGTCGTGTCATATAATATGGTATAAATCACTATTGTATAGTACAAAACTATTGCGAACCGACAAAAATCCATTTAAATAGTGACTTATAAAGGGTGTCTCAAAATGACCTGAAATTTTAAATTGCGCGCTATTTTTTTTTATGGTGAAATAGAGTACTCGTCATTGACAACTGGCATCAAGAAGTATTGAGGTTTAGTCATGGAGAATTACACGATTGCTCAACGATAGAAAATTTTATCGGCCGATAATATTTTCTATATATTCATATATCAGGTTGATAAAAAAGTTTTGTCGCAATAATTTCAATATAATTTATTTATTTATATATCTTATACAAAACATTTCTAATCAACAATATATTCGCCATCGGTTTCTATGACACTCGACCATCTAGTTGGCAACTCATTTATTCCCTTTGCCCAAAACTGCGGCGGCTGGAACTCGAAGAAATTTGAAATATCCCTTCTGAGATCGTCGACGTTTTCGAAAGTTTTGTTTCTCAAATATGCCTTCAAATGTCTGAACAAATGGTAGTCAAATGGCGCGATGTCGGGAGAGTATGGTGGATGAGGAACGGTATTCCAGTGAAGCTCAGTGATTGTTTTGTGGGTTTCCTTTGCGACATGGGGTCTCGCGTTGTCGTGGAGAAGGTGCACAGTCGCGCGTCTTGGCCGTTTTTTTCTTATAGCTTTTGCCAATTCCTGGGTATTCTCGATGTATCGTGTAGAGGAGATCGTCTTACCTACAGGGAGAAAATTGTGAAACAGCATTCTCTTTGCGTCCCAGAAACAGCACAACAAAACCTTTTGTGAGTGACGATCAGATTTCGGTTGGTGTGGCGATTTTTCTCCGATAGGAAGCCAGTAGGCTAAACGCGTTCTGTTATCATACAAGACCCAGCTTTCATCTCCCGTCACAAGATCTTCTAAAAACTCCTTGCGATGGTGGCGAAGCAGGAGAAACTGGCAGATGGTCACGCGACAGTTCTTATTGTCGTCGGTGAGACGGTGTGGTATCCATTGAGCTAGAACCTTCCTGTATCCCAAGTTGTGTAAGTGATTGACTATTGACGGTTGGGTACAGCCAAGTTCTCTTGCTAGCTCGTGCGTACTTGCTTCCGGTTTTTCTTTGATGCAGCGGAGTAATGCTTCATCATCGATGGTCGACGGTCGTCCGGAACGTTCCTTATCTTCAAGGCTTGTGTCTCCAGATTTAAAACGATTGAACCAATGCTGGACTGTTCGATGAGAAACTACGTTCTCGCTGAATGCATCCTATATATTTTTAGCAGTTGTGCTTGCGTTCGTGCCGCGCCGCCACTCGTAAAAAATGATCGCTCGAAGTTGCTCCTGCGAGATCGAAGCCATTTCTGTCCACTAGAACGCGCGCTCGCCCGTTTATAGCCTGTCACGCGGAAGAGTAGAAAACATTCTAGAATATTCTCGACATAGCTCGATGTCATATTGCGTCAATACGTAAAAAGACATTTTTTAAATTTTTGCGACAAAACTTTTTTATCAACCTGATACTATCGTACATAACTGTATATTAGTATATACAATTGTATACGTTTATATACAAATATATAAAATTCTATCGGGCCAATTTTTGTATACAATTGTATATGGTCAATTAATATACAATTACATATGTTTATATATATTCGTTTTTACTCGGGCAGTTATTGCAGAAGAAGTTTCATGGTCGTGTAAACTCGCGATTTGACGCCATTGGACTTCATTCTTTGGGGTTTTCTGAACAGAAAAATGTATGCCAATGATCCACAGGCCATTCCGGAGCCCAAGGGAGCAATTGGATGCACCGTTTGAAATTGTCGTCAAAAGAGTGAAAGCTCGCACACAGGGACGAGGCGGCCATTTATGGGATATTATGTTCCACATATAACCTCCATGTTTGTGTCTTATATGCAAATAAAAACATTCATATTTTTGGAATAAATAATACGTTTTATTAATAAATTAAAATGTCAGGTCATTTTGAGACACCGTTTATTGCTGATATACGGCAACTTCGCGGACATTGAGGTTGACAGCACTGCACTTCATTCCCCAGCCAAGATTCGTAATCTTTCATCAAACCTTGATGGTTCAATATTGAATATATATGGTTTGGAATGGGCACGATGAGTTTTTTTTCTAAATGTTTGCCAAGGTTTAGTTTGTGTTACCCCTTTGTTAGAAATGGTTTATCTTGATGCTACAAAAAAGAAAACAATTCTAAAAATATCAGGCTTTTTTCGGCATCCTACATGTACCTCCCTCCGTTAATTACTTTTTCATTATAGCTGCAAAGCTGTGGCACTAGGTTTTTTTGAACGCACTCCAAATTAAACATTATCACTTTATTTAATTTACGGAATTCAACATAATTCAAGATTTTTCTCTTTAAAGTACCGCACGGGCATAAATATTAGCTGAAAATCCTCTCATCTCCAAAATTCGTCATGCGAAATTATTAAATTTGCCTACTAACGAAATTTGGCCTTGCTTAAAGGGGGCGAGGAACCTTTAGGCGAGGAAAATGTTTGCTGATTTTTTTTTAAAGGAAATATGTCTTCACCATTTTTGAGACTTGGGGTATGTTTTACTACTATTTTTGGCTGTAACATGTTTTTTTTATATCAATCTTAAAAAATGGCGGAGGTATGGCACGGTCTTCTAAACTGCATTTTCAAAATTGGCGTGACGTATAGCTAAAAAACTAATCGACCAATTCTGATGAAATTTGGTATAAATCTTTCTAACCTTATTGTTTAAAACATGACTAAATATTTTTGAAAATTAAAAAAAAAGTATTTTTTATTGCACAATGAAGCAATTTTTTTGGACAATTCAATTTTTTTTTCAAAGCGTATCATTTCATCTATTTTCAATATTTCTCACTTTTTCTTGGTTCACATTCTGCGTATACTACAGTCGTTCTGTCGCTGAAAAACGCCGTGGTCCGAAAAAATTAGAAGAAGGGCAGTTTTTTGACAGGTGATTCTGTAGGTGGCGCGGGTGCGAAATCCAAGTTTGCCTAAAAACCGGGGTGCAGTGTTTTTTTTTAGGGGATGAAGGATGTGGATTGATGCCAAACCACAACCCCTACGAGGAGGGTGCCGTGAGACAAAATGTTCAGAAAAATCCGGCCTTTGGTTTTGTCCACAGCGTCAAAGTCGTGGAAGTTCATTTTGGGGGTGAAAAAGTGGGGTGAAATTTTGAAAAATCAGTTTTAATTGAATAACTCTTTAGGAAAAATTCGTACACTTTTTGTTCAAATGGGAACGTTGTAGCCCTTGAACAGACGCGTCGATCGAGTATTTGATCATCACTCTCCGATAAAATCTTCGATCCCCAAATCATTATTGAAATACCAACAAAAAATTGTTTATTGAATAACTAAAAAACAATCGGTCTTTCGAGTATGGTTTAAATGTCCGAAATGTAGAGAATAATTTTCTCTATATTTTCGTTTCTATGGACCACCCTTGAATTTTAATTTTCCAACTCCTTCCGGGGGTTGAAAATTCAAAATGAAATTCTGGGAAAACTATTGACAACACGAATTTGCCACCGTGGAACAATTTGTAGCTTGAACCCTTAGCTACATTTTTTACCACAGCGTCAAACTCGTATCTTTTTATTTTCGGTCAATATTTTTACCAGAACTTCAATTTGAATTTCCAACCCCGAGACGAGTTGGAAAAAGCAACATTCAAGGTTGGTCCATGGAAACGAAAATATAGAGAACATTATTCTTTACATTTCGTATATTTAAACCATCCCCGAATAATCGATCGTTTTTGAGTTATTCAATGAACAATTTTTTTTTAATACTTCAACAATTTTTTTGGGCGTGAAGATATAATTGTAAAGGGTCGATCAAACACTCGATCGGTGCGTCTTTTCAAGGGCTACAATGTTCCCATTTGAACAAAAATTGTATGAATTTTTCCAAAGAGTTATCGAATTAAAACTGATTTTTAAAAATTTCACCTCACTTTTTCACCCCCAAAATTAACTTCCACGACTTCGGCGTTGTGGACAAAAATAGCGCCCGGATTTTTCTGAACATTTTGTCTCCCGGCACCAACCTCGTGGGGCTTGCAGTTTGGCATTAATCCACCCCTATCCCCCTTCATCCCCTAAAAAACCCCTACACTCCAATTTTCAGGCAAACTTGGATTTAGCAACCGCGGCACCTACAAAATCACCTGTCGAAAAACTAGCCTTCTTCTAATTTTTTCCGATTCCAATATACAGCACGACTGTACTAGAATGAGTGTCAATGAAAGAAAAATCTTTGTTGGTTTTTTTCGATTAATCGCGCCGAGGCGTCACGCCGTCTGACAACAGCCGCCGCAACCCTTTTAGAAGACCGTGCCATACTTCCGCCATTTTTCAAGATTAAGGGGCTACACCCACTTGCGATTTTGAAAAAATCGATTTTTTTTATTGCATTTTTTTGAAGTATAAGTATCCGGGCCCATACAGAAGTATGGGCCCGGAATAGATGGCTCTATGTAAGTTTACAAAAAAAAAAATTTTCTTCGTGTAAACTGAAATTGAAACTTTAAACGCGTTTTTCTCAAAATGGCATTTCTGAAGTCGGTGACCAAGATTACTCGAATACTAATGAACCGATCTTCTTGAAAATTTGCAGGCTTATTTAATACATAAAAATGTAGTCTTTAATCGTTCGATTTTTTTTTCGAAAAAAATGGCCGTTTTATAGCCAAAAAACGGCCGTTTTTTTCGTTAAAATCGAACCATTAACTTTGACTGTCCGCCATTTTGTGAAAAATGAATATTTTTTAAAATCCTTCGATTAAAGACTAGTTTATACTTATATTTGACTAAATCCCTCCGCATTTTTTTTCAGATGATCCACTTCGCCGCAATGTTGGTCACCGCAAACCGTGTATATAAAAACATTATTTCATTGACGGCCATTTGCCACTAAACAATGTAATATTTTTCAATAAAAAAATTACTGAGAGTTCTTCAAGATGTGTTCTTTAAGATGGTATATTGATCGATTAAAAAAGTTTTGTAGTTTTCTTTAAAAAAATTCATGAAAAAGGCCTTTTTTTGCGCTATAAGTGGGGGACGCCTTAATTAAAAGAAAATATCACGTAACAGCTAAAAGTAGTAATAAAACATACCCTAAGTCTCATAAATGGTAGAGAAATGTTTCCTTAAAAAAAACATAAAAAACATACCCTAAATCTCATAAATAGGGAAGAAATCTTTAAAAAAAATAATAAAAAATATACCCTCAGTCTCAAAATTGGTGAAGAAATCTTCTCTTTTAAAAAAGATCATGAAAATCAGCAATTTTTCCTCGCCTAAAGGTACCCCCCCCCCCCTTAAAAAGATATTACATCCACGATATTACAATTTCATCGTTTTGCTGTCGTTTACGATAGATTTTATTATGCACGTCTGCATCCCCAATCTTCAATGCACAGAAGCAGCATGATCCCCGAAGCAAGCTCAGCCCCCCCCCCCCTCCCGCCCAGTTGCACAGCTACCTATACCGTATTCATAAAACGCAATGGTGAAGTCCCGAGACAATATAAACGATGATTGTACGATGAGGAGAATATCTGAACCGTTGCGTTGGGGATTCGTAATAATCCCGATTGCGAAGGCCGGATAACAAAGGCCAATTTTGAATGGGATAACGGCAACTTCGTCCTTTATTACACGTCCAACTTCCGCATATATTGATGAACAGCGGAAACGCGATTTTAAATTCATATTGATGTTTGCATCGTTGGAATAAAAGAAATTTTTTTTTTTCGTTTTCCTTAACTTTTTCTTGGCACATTCAGGTCATAAATATCACTGAAATATTTGTACATACCATTATTAGGAATCCGGAAACTAAAACTGCAAAAGCAGAGTGTCGACAGTAATAAAAATGAAGAGATGAAAAAAGTAGGATTTTCGTTGTACTTCAACGATGGAAAGTTCAAAACCATATTTTTCAAACATTCGATTTCAAAAACCGTGCCTATAGTGACCCGTTATCCCCATTTTCAACATTATGTACACCCCATTGTTGTGAAATCAATCTTCAGCTTATATGAATATAAGCAATTTACTGATAATAAAATATACATTTTTAAAAACTTTAAAAACTGTTCTCAAATCGGCGAGATGTGGTGATAACTAACCTGACGGCTATAACAAGTTCCAAATCATCTTCCCTTCTATATACATATATGGAAAGCGAAATAAGCTTAAATAGATATACAGGGTGTCCCAGAACTGAATGCGTTCCCTGAAATGGGGGGTTGGGGGTAAAATTCTGAGTCGATTGATATAAGCATGTGTGGGTCTCAGATCAACCCCTGAATTATTATTCATTTTTAAAGGCGGGCGCACCTGATTGGCCCGTCTTTAAAAATGAATAATAATTCAGGGGTTGATCTGAGACCCACACATGCTTATATCAATCGACTCAGAATTTTACCCCCCAACCCCCCATTTCCGGGAAGGCATTCAATTCTGGGACACCCTGTATAGTATCTTAGGATATTGAATGCAATTAAAGCAGTTAATGCAATGATTTACCAATATTATATATTTTATTTTATCCGACGAGACGATATAAATAATATTCATAGATATGAATTAAAGTACAATTGTATATCTATTCTATACAGTAATAACCCGAAGTAAAACGCTAGGTTGGACAAACACAAAACACCTAACAAGGAACATCATTGAAGTGTCCGCCTTCGATTTTGTAGAAACTCATATATCTGATAGAGCATTGAAAACCACGTATTTTTTTATCGGCGGAAAAACGGTTTTAAGGGGGACGGGGAAAACCACCCGTCAGAGAAAGGTGTATCGAGGGGTGATTTTGCAGTTTCACTCACAAACAGTCCACTGATGCGAATGAAACAAAAACCAAAATTCTTCTAATGTACAGCAATGAAAAATCCACTATGGAAGTACTGAAAAAAAATTACATTAACGGTTGACACACCTTTCTTTGAAGGGTGACCCTCTCTCAAAACTGCTTTTTGCTGACAGAAAGATGATTGCCTAATATTTTTCAATGCGTCATCACATAAATGAGTTTCAACTAAATCGAAGTGCGGACACTTAGGAAGTTTTGGGACAATTGACGAAATGTTACCATTTGATTAAAATTGATAGACTAAATTATTTTTCATATACTCAATACACCCTCCAAATTCCAAATGGATCGTCTACACCGTTTCTATAAAATTGATAATTGAAGAAACACTTTTTCAGGGACCATTCCAGTGTGACTGGGTCGAAAATTGCCGATTTTCATGAATTTAAAAAATAATCGATAATCAGTTCGATATTTTTTCGTTTATTCAAAGACTTGGATTGTACATAAAAATATTATTTAATGTTTTAGTTTCATTTTTGATATAATTTTTTTGGCCACTGCAAAATGATGCCTAAAAAATAGCCCCTGACAGTGGAAAGTCCTGCTCCTCCAAAAATTGTCTGGAAGAAAAAACCAAAGAGATTATTAATCAGTATGAAAAACTGTAGAGGCGTGCGAAGGATTTTTTCTTTCGATTCAAATTAACAAAATGGTGGCCATTTCAAAATCAAGTGCCAAATTGGGCCTTTTCGGCAGTTTTTCATTAATTAAATGTGAACTTTTCAAATAAAAAAGCGCTTCCATACGACGGTGAGGAATGGCATGAAGAATGATATGGCTAAATTTCATACAAAAGGTTGAAAACTCTTCTCTTAAAATCTTCCACCCTTTTGAAAAACGACTTTTCGAGAAAAGGCGCACAAGCTTCACGCAGCTGGTCGAATCCCTTTTTCTAACAAAGGCTGTAGTGACCGGATAATTTGGATATCACTACCAAAATTCACCAGCATGTTTACGAAAGTCCTTATTTTTTGATGTTGCAAAAAAACGATTTTCTAAAAATTTTACACTGGAATAGGCGCTAAACATAGAGAGATGCATACGCTTATCGCTGAATGGCATTTTTACGCACGAAATAATGTGAAATTAAAAAACAATGTTATTAAAAACTGTCAAATCACTCAATACCCTATGACAATTAGGCATATCCCTATGCTAAAAAGTGTTTCTTCAAATGTAAATTTTATAGAAACTAGGGATGTAACGATACCGATACACGTTCTTCGCCGATTTAAATATCGCGCGCTTTGTTGCGATGTCAAGATTGGCACCACCAGTGCGAAAATTATCTATCCTATCAATTGACCTCGGTGGCTTCAGGGCGACTTTTTGTTTCACTGTGAGCCTTACTCAAAATGATTGGCGCAACCGATTGTCAGCGAATGACCTTAATAAGCTCTGCTTTCTTAACGAAAACCTCCCTAAGGTCAAATTTGATTATTGACTATCTACGCCACAGCTAAAAGCTACTTTCGTTAAAACCCTGTAGAAACCTGTGTTTTTAGAGTTTGTTCAATTTCAAGTTTAGGTTACTTTAAGTACTAAACTTTAAATCGATGTATGTATATATATATATATATATATATATATATATATATATATATATATATGGATTAATTTAAAGTTTAGTACTTAAAGTAACCTAAACTTGAAATTGAACTAAACTTAAATGGTGCCTACATAAAAACATCAACATGGCCTCCAAATTTCAGGTATCCACATTTAGCGGTTTAGGCTTAGCGATGATGCGTCCGTCAGTCAGTTAGTCAGCACGTTGCCTTTTATATAAAAGTCAGTCTTTGCATTTATATAAGGCGAAGTCCTGACTGACTGACTGGCGGACTCATCATCGCTCAGCCCAAACAGCTAAATGTAGAAACGTGAAATTCGGAGGCCATGTTGATTTTGTTACGTAGGTACCATTTAATGAGGGATTTTTCGAAATTCAACCCTCAAAGGGACAAAAAGGGTGGCAAAGGTGGTATGGAAATTTACAAAAATGTTGTCAGATTTATTTGAAATTTGGTATTCGTGCTTCTTGGCGCAATTAATGAAAGACGTATTTCAGCGTTTTGAGAAATTCAACCCCTAAAGGGAGAAAAGGGGTGGCAAAATTCACATGTAAAATAAAAAATATCTGATCAGAAAATTTACTTGAAACTTAGTATTAATGCTTTTCAACACAAGTAATAAGAGACGTATTTTAGCATTGTTCGAAATTCAACCCCTGAACGAAAGGGGGTGGCAAAGTTTGTACGGAAAATAAAAAAACACGGGTCAAATTTACTTTAAACTTTGTATAACTGCCCCTAGATACAATTAATGAAATTTCAGCGTTTTTGGAAATTCAATCCTTTAGGAGAAAAAGGGGTAGCACAGTTTGTATGGTTAAATAAATATCTGGTCAGATTTACTTGAAACTTAGTATCAATGCTCTTCAAGACCATTCTACGTGTACCGTAATGAAACATTTCACGAGCACATTTCATTAAGGCGGGATATACATTTAGGCAGGAAAAAATAAGCAGTATTGAGGGATTTTTTAAACTAAGAAATACATTTTTTACAATTATCGAACTTTAGGTATACTTTAATAGTATATTTAAGTATACGAAACCATTCGCTTTAAAATTAATTCATCATCAAAATGGCCGAGCTGTGGCAGAGTGTTACAGCAAGATCGCCGAGGGAGTTGCGAATCGACGTGCAGTCTGGCTTCCCGTGGAATTTGATTTGCAAAAAAGTTCAAACATTTTTTCAGTTAGAACATGTATAGTTTCTATGTGACGGTAACTAGAATGAAGAAAATACAAATTTAGGAAAATGGCATGCAATTACAAAAAAAAATCAACATTTCACGCAACATTTCTGTAAAATGTGGATTAAAAAAGTAGTATTTTTTTCAAAATCTTCAAAAACAATTTTCGTCAAGTAGAAGGTACCAATATTATCAATATTTCTACCAAGTTTCAACTCAATCGGCTTAATAGTTTTTGAGTAATCCTGCACGCTAATTTCGATAATGCAGTTTTGAGAAAAACGCGTTTGAAGTTTATGCCCGCTCCGAATCCGAGCGGTGAGGCACAGCGTTGACGGGCTGTAACGTTTGAAGTTTTCGAATTTCGCTTTGAAACTTTGGGAAAATATTCTACATATATAGTTCTATCGTTTAAAGAAGAAAAAAAGATATCGATTTTTTGATCGTTCTAAATGTATATCCCGCCTTAAGGAGCATTCGACACAAATCTACGCGAGCGAAGCCGTGGGCGAAAAGCTAGTGATAAAAAAAAGAGTATAATTATATTTTTGCTCGATTTTGGCACTTCTTTCACTCCTGGTAGGGAGGTAAATATTTTAAAAATTTTCATCTTCTTACGTACGTTTTTCTTTTTAATTTTCATCTTCTTACTAGAAGTACGTACGTACTTCTTAGTACGTTTCGAGGTTGAGGTCATTGTTTAGTGTACAAAAAGAACAATTTTTATTATATCAAGTTCTCTTGCAGATTGTATAGGTGCCGGTATCGCCAATACGTTGATACAATTATCGGTATCGGCTAAAACAAGTATCGTTACATCCCTAGTATAAATTTGAGTCAAATGGTAACATTTCATGAATTGTCCCGAAACTCCAAGTGATGTTCCTTTTAAGGGGTAAGGCCACTGTAGCGGGAAAAATAAGTATATTTTGGGATTTTTTTAGCGGGACAATGGAATAAATCAAAATTCTGAAAAGAGCCCTTTGTTGTACATGTCATAAACTGTATAAACTATTTTTTTCAAAGTAATATAAAACATAATGGAGGCTGCACAGCTTTTCTTTGACGAAGCCTTTTTTTCGTAGGCCGGACCAACGGCATCTGCAATTCTTACTTTACAGTGAATGAACATTTTTTTCGATTATACATGTGAATAGCACAGAAGTACGTAGGATTTTATTGATATATCGATTTTTGCAAAAACAGCGCGTTTAAAAAAAAAGTTCAAAATTCTCCAAAAAACATCATCCTAAAATTGTTTATAAATAAAAGCGATGTAATATATCGAGAAAATCCTACGTACTTCTATGGAGAATGTAAATGTGCATATACTGTTAAAATTTCAAGTCATTTGGTCAAGATTTGTTCGAGTTAAGAGTCCGGCTGACTTGAAAAATGTGGTTTCGAGAAAAACGCGATTCAAGTTTTCGGTACGGATTGCATCGGACTGACAAGGAACATCCCTCAGGTGACACACTTCGATTTTGTTGAAATTTGGATATGTTATAAAGCACCGAAAAGTAAGCGATACGTATTTTTTTTATCGGCGGAAAAACGGTTTTAAGGGGTGAACCCACCCCTCGAAAAAGGCATCTCTGGGGGTGGTTCACCCCTTAATTTTTTTTCGCAATGTCACCATAGTGGGTTTTTCATTGCTTCGGATTAGGAGAATTTTCGTTTTTGTTTCATTAAAATCGGTGGACTACTTGTGTGTGAAACTGCTATATTACCCCTAGAGATGCCTTCGTCGAGGGGTGGTTTCACCCCTTAAAACCGTTTTTCCGCCGATAAAAAAATGCGTATCGCTTACTTTTTCGGTGCTTTATAACATATCCCAATTTCAACAAAATCGAAGGGTGTCACCTGAGGGATGTTCCTTGTAAGAGGTGCTGCGCCAAAGTTCAAAATAGAAGTATTTAGACATTTTTCCCACTTTAATCCTTTGAGTAAGCCAGTTTTAAGATATTAAGGGGATTACCCCCACTTGCGATTTTGAAAAAAATCGATTTTTTTTATTGCATTTTTTTGAAGTATAAGTATCCGAGGCCATACTTCTGTATGGGCCCGGAATAGATGACTCTATGTAAGTTTACAAAAAAAAAATATTTTCTTCGTGTTAACTGAAATTGAAACTTTAAACGCGTTTTTCTCAAAATGGCATTTCTGAAGTCGGTGACCAAGATTACTCGAACACTAATGAACCGATCTTCTTGAAAATTTGCAGGCTTATTTAATACATAAAAATGTAGTCTTTAATCGTTCGATTTTTTTTTTTCGAAAAAAATGGCCGTTTTATAGACAAAAAACGGCCGTTTTTTTCGTTAAAATCGAACCATTAACTTTGACTGTCCGCCATTTTGTGAAAAATGAATATTTTTTAAAATCCTTCGATTAAAGACTAGTTTATACTTATATTTGACTAAATCCATCCGCATTTTTTTTTTCAGATGATCCACTTCGCCGCAATGTTGGTCACCGCAAACCGTGTATATAAAAACATTATTTCATTGACGGCCATTTGCCACTAAACAATGTAATATTTTTCAATCAAAAAATTACTGAAAGTTCTTCAAGATGTGTTCTTTAAGATGGTATATTGATCGATTAAAAAAGTTTTGTAGTTTTCTTTTAAAAAATTCATGAAAAAGGCCTTTTTTGCGCTACAAGTGGGGGTAACGCCTTAAGGCATCTTTTGAGAAAGAAAAAGCAATTTTTTTAAATTTCTGCAGTTGCCTTACCCCTTAAGTCGGATTGTAGCAGCTACAGTCATGAAGTTCATGAAGTTCACACGAAACACGTTCGTTGCGTGTCATCGCAAATGCGATGGTATCATTCAATATGGGGGGGGGGGGGGATGCAACGGGAAAATAAGGAATGGTGTAAATCGAGGTACTACTGTATGTCTAGGCGGAAAATCCGAAGGACTCAAAACTACAGACATACGACACAGATCCGTGGACGAACAAGGTACATTGTGCATTAAAGCGTGTACATTGAAGTTGAATTACCGGACTTACTCCTCGTCAACTGTTAGCTGCTTGTTTTTCTGCTCGAGCTCGTGATTCAATTTCACGATCGTCAACCGTAAATTCTCGATGACCTCTTGGGCATTCTGTTCACGAGTGTGGGCAGCATCAGCCATCCTCGTAGATTCAGCTATTTCCCGCTTCAGATTATTTATCGTCTCCTCTTGAGATTGGATCATTTGCTCGAGATCGTAAGATCTCCTAGTCCTCTCTATCGCTTGATCCTGTTGAGACGTCAAAGATAGGCTTCTCAATATCTCGTTGTCTTTTGGAGAAAACTTGTGTGTCTATACAGGGTGTCCTGTTATGAATGAATAATCCTGCAACTGTCGATAGGTTGTCCTATCAGATGCTGGAATTCCAGTATAGCAAAAGTCCCACGATTTTCGAGATATAAATCATCTGCTTTTGGTTTTTCGCATGCCATTTCTACAAATTATAACTTTTTTGCCCCTGTTAAAAAAAATACTCATGGTTATTTGGTTTATCTAGAAAAGTCTTCTTTTTAACCTTAGATGTAAAGGAAACTTTATGAAAAATGATCTTATGCAGAATTTTCATACAAAACAAATTACATCTGACTTTGCTAGCCTGCGGTGTAGAAACAATGTACTACGCATATCGTGTCCATTACTTTAAAAAGTTGCTTAGTTATTGGCGATTCATGTCATTTGCAGAAATGACATGCGAAAAACCAAAAGCAGATGATTTTTTTCAAAAAATAACAAAGCCCAAAATCTCGAAAACCGTGAGACTTTTACTAAACTGAGATTCTAGCATATAGTAGGACACGATCTCACCTATCGACAGTTGCAGGATTATCCATTCATAAGAGGACACTACATATATTTAGGGTGGCCGGAACATTGACGTCCAAAAATAAAATTTAGGTCCCTTGTATCGTGGGGTATCCGAATCACCCCCATGTATGTTCCGCGACTTTTCATAGTTTTCGAGTTATGAACTTTTTTCTGAATTTTTGAGAATTTTCGAACTGACCAATTTTTTAAAAAATCTAAAAAAAAAGTAGAAGACTGTCGAGATTTTTTTTGCAACTGAATCTCCATGAGTAGTACTTTTAGGCATAAAATAATCAGCTTCGTAACTGTGATGAAAGTTATGAAAATGTTGGTCTAACGTGAAAAATTTTCGTTCGGTAAATTATGACTTAAATTTTCAACTTTAAATTAAAAATCTAAACAGGTGACTTCATGGTTCCTATTTAGGCCTCGGGAATGCGCCAGACTCTCAGCTTTGATAATCATTTTAAAAAAGTAGTACTTAATAGGGCTACGTTGGCTAAAATTGGCCTCCAAAGACAGCGAGGTGGAAAAATCTTAAAATTAGCCACCTGATTAAAAAAAAAAATTAGCCCATTTTATCATTCCTAAGGTTATTTAGTTTGTTAACTAACCAAAAATGACTGCAGGAAAGCTAAGATTTAAACATTTGGAGGTTTATTTTTTAGTATAATTTAAGTTTAATGAATTTTGCGCATTCTTGAGGTCTAATTAGGAACCATGAAGTCACCTGTTTAGATTTTTAATTTAAACTTGAAAATTTAAGTCACACTTTACCGAACGTAAATTTTTCACTTTAGACCAACATTTTCATAACTTTCATCACAGTTACGAAGCTGATTATTTTATGCATAAAAGTACTACTCATGAAGATTCAGTTGCAAAAAAAATCTCGACAAAGTCTGCTACTTTTTTTCTTAGATTTTTTAAAAATTGGTCAGGTCGAAAGTTCTCAAAAATTCAGAAAAAAATTCCTAACTCGAAAACTATGAAAAGTCGGGGAACATACATGGGGGTGTTTCGGATACCCCACGATACAAGGGACCTAAATTTTATTTTTGGACGTCAATGTTCCGGCCCCCTGTATAAAACAGAAAATGTAATTGAAGCTATGGAGGAAAATATGCAGTATGAGATGCCGTTAAAATCACCTGTAAATCCCTGTTTTTTTCTTCGAGTTCATCCTCGTTTCTGTGCGCCTCGTAAAGTGACTCGAACAGTCTCGTGTACTCGTTTAGATAAGGCGCCAACGTCGCGTTATTCTTCATCTCGTTCATTATCTGAAATAGCAATGTTACATCAAAAATATCGATCAGTTTTTTCCAAATAACAATGGTGATTATTATAATCAATGAAGAAATAAAATGTTGAGAGATTAACGACAGTCGCAAAAAGAGAAGAAAGTTATTATTAGAGTTTGTGACAAAAAAATCCCGCCATCATAAATCTTAATTGAAATGATCGTACTTTCCGACCAAAGCGAGATAACGACTGAAGGTAGAATGTTGAATCGCGCGATCAAAAGATATATATGTATATTTATACTAATGGGTGCCAGTCGTTTTCTTACAACGTGACACTTCTTCGTTTAGCTTGCGAAAAGCGTCCAGACCAGCTGTGTGTTGATCTCGCCATCTGTATAGTTTAGCGTTTCAACAATAGGGAGGGGGTTGAATATACTTACCCTCGCGTAATCTCTCTCGAGGGTGCAAAAAACACTACCGGCCGAACTTCCAACCAGCGATGGTTCGCGACTTTCGCTCCCCTCATCCTGAAAATGAATCGCTTTAATCGTTATTGCGAAAAACGCGAGCGGAATGTTGTTGTGTAAAATACTGTCATATCTGAATAAACGCTTTATAAAATAAACATCCGATCTCGACTGTAATTTTACTGATGGAATTGACAAAAACAAATCAGGGTCACTTTACCGTTATTTTTCCTGCAGTATATAGTTCGTATTTTATAATTTCATATTTAGGATCGATGTATATGGTATTATAAAATAGTTCGTATTTTATAATATCATATTTACAAGGAACATCACTTTGGTGGCCTCCTCCGATTTTGTTGAAACTTTTTGATGTAGAAGAGTATCAAAAACTAAGACACGCGTATTCTATTTTATCGGCGGAAAAACGGTTTTGAGAGGTGAAACGCACCCTCGAAAATAGGGGTGTTTTTCGTTTTTCGTCGACAACGTTATCGTTCTCATCTTCAATGTACACAAAAAATAAACATTGTTGCAATTTGAAATTTTTTTCATATCTGGTACCGTTAAAACGTTAGCGACGAAAAACATCCCCATTTTTTAGGGTGCGTGTCACCCCTTAAAACCGCTTTTCCGCCGATAAAAAAAAATGCTTTAGGAGACTTGAGCGATCTCTAAATATTTTTTGACCGCTCGCAGCTTCGGCGACAATTTTTTTTTCTTTAAAGAAGATAATTGGGTGGTGAGAAAAAGGAAAAAACATAGAGCCCAAATTCGTGCCGCCCTAATGTATATCCTTTTCGCAATGATCGAAGCGATGGTTAAGGGGTCTTCTCACTTTAGACGCTAAAAAAGGCTGTTTTCATAAATTTTTTGATAGGTTTATATTATAGATATTGATATAAAAGTTGTTACACTTAATAAATACATTTTCGAAATACATTTGACATTTTTAAAATTTATTCAAGTCATTATTTATAGACGAAAATGGTAGTTAGAAAAATGTCCTTAACGGGCCAGTCCACTTTGGAGCCACGAAAAAGGCTAATTTCGCGATTTTTTTTTGAGGATTTCATAAAAGATATGAATATAAAAGTTGTTAGGCTTGATGAATAAAGTCCTGAAATACATTTAAAAAAAATTAATTCATTTTTTTTCTTTTTTGAGTACAAAAACTATAGTTTAACGTAACGCCTCAAAAATAGGTGAGCTAGGTAGCTCCATCACAACTCGGCAACGGCTTGTCTGAAACAAAAAAATGAAAGTCCATTAGATTCAGTATAACACCAGCTACAAAATGACCCTCGGATTTAAGTTTTATAAAAAAATAAAAAAATGGCAGATGAAAAACGAAAAAGTAAAAAAAAACGCGTTTTTTTCGCAGTTTTTCGCAAAAAAAGAGTAACAATAAAAATTTAAAAAACCATCGAGGGTCATCATGTTGCGAATCATGTTTACAATATGTGGTTCGAATTTCAAGAGAATCGGTCTATTCGTTTTAGAGATACGATGGAGCTGGATTTTGAAAACGTTGTTTTGAGAAAAAGGCGATTGGGTGGGGGGAAAAATGTCGAACGATCGATATGCCGATGGGCCAAAATGTCGAATTCGAAAATGACGAATGTTCGAATATAGGTAGATCAATCTTACTAGAGTCTGTGAAGTCGAAAATAACAATTACGAATATGAAAATCTCGGAAGTTGATAAATAGCGAAAAACAAAAATCAGATTTAATAAAATATCGAAAAACATAAAATCGATAGGCCTGTATGCATAACACCAAATAATTCGAGACGACAATTCTCCGAATTAAAAAAATGGCGATGGTTCACAATGCAGAAAATCATTAAAGCGAACGGCCAAAAAGTCGAGTGGTTGAAATCGCGGAGGGTCAAAATGTAGAACGGCCCGAATGGCGAATCGAGCAATACGTCACTTGCGCCTCAGAGTGAAGCTGCGAGATGGCGTTGGCGGTCTGTAGGCTAAAATATCGTAAGACAGTCGTCCCACGTGACGGGCCCCACCACGTTCGCCATTTTGGCCGTTTGACCTTTCGGCATTCGACATTTCGGGCCATCGACATTTTGCGTTTCGATATATTGCTTTTCGCCATAGACGGTATTACGCATATTAGGCACTCGCTATTTTCTGTTTCGGAGATATGGGTGTTCTACATTTTTCGATTCTGTATTTTTATGTTCCGAATTGCAGACAATCTGAATATTCGTTTTCGAATAAATTACCTCTCTAATAAATAATGGTTCGATTTATAGTCATTCGATTTTTTTATCAGTCGAAAGATAAAATTTCGAATGATTTAACCTTCGTTATTTTGAGAGTTCATAGTTCTGTCGTTTCGAAATGTTTGTCGTTCTATATTTGGTCATTCGACATTTTTACCCCCACCCAGGCGATTGAAGTTTATGCTATGAAAAACGCTTACCAAAACTCAATCGGCAATTCCTGCACCGTACAAAATCCCTTCTGATTGCTCATCATCGTCGATTTCTTCAAGTCTTACTTGCTTTCGATTTTTTTAAATTCTCGAAGTGGACTGGCCCCTTAAAGAAATGTAAGCCTGTTGATAAAATCTCGGAAATGGATCATCCGAAACCAAAAAATCAAACGGTTTTAGATTCAGTATGCTAATGGCGATAGCGAATATCATACGATTTTTGATATGTGCAAAAATAACAAAATAGCGGGACACTTTCGAAAAAAACAAAAAAAAACGTGTTTGTTCACCTTTTTTGGTAACTATAGTGGTTAAAATTTCATAAGGATCGAAGTTTCGAAGATTTTATCAACAAGCCGTCGAAAAACGTTGTTTCGAGAAAACCGCATTTAAAGTTTGTTTGGGTTACATAAATACATAAAAAAAATTTTTTATGTATTTATTTTTTTTATGTATTTTTTAAATGTATTTATTTATTTATTTTATGTATTTTTGTGTATTATGTATTTATATATATATATTTATTAAGTGCTAGATCTGTTATATCAATATCTATAATACAAACCTATAAAAAAAAATCATGAAAATAGCCTTTTTTAGCGTCTAAAGGAAGAAGACCCCTAAGCATAATTTTTCGTGGAGCCTCGATTATGACTTTTTCTTGGTCAAATATTTGTGCGAAAAAGGGTCACGTTCGAAAGCTCGTGTAAACTTATTGGCCAACTGATAAAACACGATAACGATAATTATACTTCCACATATACTTTTCAAAAAGCTCTGGAAATGATACTTTCTAATTATACTTTCCAAAAAGCTCTGGAAATGAAATAAGACCGCGATAAAATTAGAAAGATAACCTTAAAAACTACAGTTCAGCACGGTTAAAAGAGCCATTACGAGGTTATGACCAGAGATAATTTTGCAAACGTCGTTGGTGTGACACGATCGTCGTGATCGCTGGTCCTTCGTCCTTCTTCCCCGTCTTTGGTTTTACTTCCATTCTCGCTGTTCGCCATTCCCGCTGAACACTAATTACGTAGCTGATATTGCCTTTCCACCGAGCACGGAGCAATGTCGATGAATCTCTAGAGCTGAGATGACAGTCGACTCCACGAGAGATTGCGTCGATCGCCTCGAGAAGCTGCACCTGCAGTTTTATCGCATCCAGGAATGTACAGCTGCGTCCTTCTTTCACAGCCTCAAACGAGTAATGATAATCTTCAGGTTCGATTCCATAAAAAAGTGGAATCAAACCTTCTCGTCTCGTTAATCGCTCCGAAATCTCGTGACAAGCTCGTTGCCGCACTCTGACACAATCCGACGGTTCTGGCCCACTCCAGTTCTTTGACTAACAAAAACGTCAGATTCGTTAAAATTTCGGCGAGCTCGTTTTGTTTTTCCATCTCTTTTTGCGAAAATCGAATTTCACGAGGCTTCTTTGTCACAACCCACGCATTGGGCTCTGGACCGAGGCGAATAAAGTTGAAAGAAAGGATGGAAGAAAATGCTAAAGTGCTCTGTCGCTCGATTTTTCTTGTAGAAAATCCCAAATTTTCCTAGCGACCCTTTTTTATTTTCCCATCGATCTCGTCGCCGCCTGCGTTCTCACTTCGTATCCTATGTATATACACACACAACTGTATATATATATATATATAAGTATGGGACATTCCACGCTATTTCACCTAGCCCGTGATCCCGGCCATTTTTGGTATTCCCGATTTGTTATTTGTAAAATTGTACCCCATGAAAGGAATAACCGCACCAATTTTTAGATTTTTTATCTCTTCTATTTTAGGACTCATAATTTTCCAAAAATGTCGATTTCGGAAGTTTTGGAAACGTTTAAACGCTGATAACTCCTAAAGTAATTGGAATAACGACAAATGTCACTATATAATTCTTTTTTCGTTTTGATGCGTACTTTCGTTAAAAAATATGAATAAATTGTCAATTATCAATGTCAACGTTTTTTTTTGCTTCTAAAGTGAAAAGTATTTTTTTTAAAGATGATCGCCATTTTTTATTTTTATCAAAAATTTCTCTAAAATAGAGTGACCCATTCTATGATTTTTAAGACTAGTCTCGTCATGGGCCCATTTGTCCACCTATTTTTTTCCAATTAATCATGTTTTTTAGAAGATTTTTATCATTTTATTCTCCAATAATGTTATTAATGATTTTGTGATTTCCAATTCGGCTCTGACAGGCCTGAAACGGTTTATTAATTTGTGCTGAATTTAACGAAAAAAATTATTTGTTATTGAAAATATTTTCTTTTCGCTAAATTCCGGGGTCACGGGCTAGGTGAAATGGCGTGGAATGTCCTATATATATATATATATATATATATATATATATATATATATATTTATACGCAGTATGCATGTATGTATGTATGTATGTATGTATGTATGCATGCATGCATGCATGTACATACGTATATATATATATATATATATATATATATATATATATACACACACATAGTTATACAGAGTTGCGTATATCGTGGCGCTGTGGTATCCCGGCGTATTATTTATCGCTAATGGAGGATCAAAAGATCTCTCGTAATTTATATGCGCCCCTGTGACGTCGTAGCGCGCGTCGAAGTAACAAATGAGCTTATTTCCAAATAGTCTCGAGCGCGTGCAACGAACCTTTGCGATTCTTTTCGCAATCAGTCAAACCTTTTGCGACGATCGCGCCTTTATCATTATTATCCTTCGATGTCCTCGAGGTATATAAGAGTCTGTCGAACGTGAGTACGAATTTCGTGGAGCGAATTTGAAAAACGCCGCCTAATGGTTCTCGATCGTCTCCGCGCAGTCACCTTGATTATGAATGATTTTTTTTCTAGCTTTATGCAGTCTCTCTATGGGGATATACACTACCGGCCAAAAGTTTCCGAACATTTCAGAAAAATGCGAAACTTTCGATCACTGGATAATTGGCAAATAATGTTGTAATAATATAGCTCATTTCATTTATTATTTTTAAAAGATTTTATATAGCTGTGTACAATGAATTATATTATTCTAATATAATTTTGCAATTATTCAAAGATAGAAAGTTTGGCAATTATCTAACGTGTCCGGAAACTTTTGGCCGGTAGGTTACATTTATTCATTTTGTCTTTTCCAATAATCCCAAAAGTAATATTTAACAACCAAGGGTTATTATTTATGGATGCTCTTATATTTAATTATGCATTGAGAAAGAACAACTGAATTAAAAACATATATTGGTTGATCAAAATAAATGTGCTGCTGCGGACTGCCACCGACATATGAGATTGTTACAATACTATAAAATATTGGAAAATGTGATTGATTTAAATAACATTATTTTATTTGAAAAAGCTCTTCTGTTCTCTGAATATCTACATTATCCTTCAAAGAAAATGATATTTTATTGAAATCATTCTATGTACAATCCGTAGATGTATGGATGAAATAATTAAGCGGTTGCTAAAACATTTTTTATTTCGTACAAAAATATAATCAATAGAATGAATTATTTCTTTACTACATCAAAACGAATATGCCATGAGACGTAAGTTTTTCAATTTGTTTTGAATCTTAAATAAAAAGTGAGCATTAGAATGATCATCCACGATAATAGTGGAGAGAATATCAGATATCCAATGGAATATCTATGGAGAGAATATCAGATATTCAACTGATAAGAACAGATACTACACTTTGATCGTAGCCACATGCCAAGAAGCGATACTCTTTAGAGTTTCTCCGGCGTTTAATTAGATTTTCGGTTCGCGCGACGCTTACGAGAAACGAGCGCGCGTGCGACTTCTAGCGGTTTCTCCGAGAACTACGGGTTTCCTCACACCCATAATTTCGGTGGCGCTCGGCCATGATGTGTTTGAATTTTTTCAACCAAATGCGCAAAAAACAAATTTTATTTTCGCATAATTTTTTAACCAATTCAGACATTTGCTTAAGGCGTTACCCCCACTTGTAGCGCAAAAAAGGCCTTTTTCATGAATTTTTTTAAAGAAAACTACAAAACTTTTTTAATCGATCAATATACCATCTTAAAGAACACATCTTGAAGAACTTTCAGCAATTTTTTTATTGAAAAATATTACATTGTTTAGTGGCAAATGGCCGTCAATGAAATAATGTTTTTATATACACGGTTTGCGGTGACCAACATTGCGGCGAAGTGGATCATCTGAAAAAAAATGCGGATGGATTTAGTCAAATATAAGTATAAACTAGTCTTTAATCGAAGGATTTTAAAAAATATTCATTTTTCACAAAATGGCGGACAGTCAAAGTTAATGGTTGGATTTTAACGAAAAAAAATCGA
This sequence comes from Ophion slaviceki, assembly GCA_944452715.1. Lineage (NCBI taxonomy): Eukaryota > Metazoa > Arthropoda > Insecta > Hymenoptera > Ichneumonidae > Ophion > Ophion slaviceki. Next base: position 65,209,854 of record OX101783.1, on the reverse strand, counting down.
ACGATTAAAGACTACATTTTTATGTATTAAATAAGCCTGCAAAATTTCAAGAAGATCGGTTCATTAGTGTTCGAGTAATCTTGGTCACCGACTTCAGAAATGCCATTTTGAGAAAAACGCGTTTAAAGTTTCAATTTCACAACGGATTCTTCTCTTTCAACGCTCATATCTCAGTCAATTTTGTTCGGATCGACTTGAAATTTTCAGGACATATTCTCAGATACTTATACTTCAAAAAAATGCAATAAAGAAATCGATTTTTTCAAAATTGCAAGTGGGGGTAACCCCTTAATATTTTTCAATCAAAATAAAATATTAATATTTTAACGAAAAATGTACTTGGAAATCAATATCGGAAATGGTGAAAAAAATTAAATAACAGATTTACTCAATAGACATTTTATCTGAATCGAACGAGCGAAATTCAATTTTTTTGTGTACTCGAATCAACAATATTCATGTTATGAATTGAAACGCTTTTTTTGTTCGTTGCAGAAAATGCATTCAAAACTATATAATTTGTTCGCGATAATTTTTTCAATAGTTTCAATAATATTCTGTTCTTAACTAACAATATATCTTTTGAATAAAAAAAAAACTTTTAATTTCATCATGATATTAAAGTCAATAGCGATTTGTTTGGAATAACGAATCCGATTATTTACACCAACAATTTTACAATTGAATCAACGGAATTTCATTCAATAACACCAATGATTTTTTTCTCAGTATGGATTTATACATTTATGAATTATATTTTAACAAATTTATAGCTGCTTGGCACTCAGGAAAAACGTTAATAATTATAGCTTTTTCCGACACGACTGCAAAAGAACGAGGCAGTAAAAATAGCGGTGTGAGAGAACGTACAGAACGGTTCTCTCCTGAAAAATTCCAAACGACGCGAGATCACCTTTTTCACCAGTTCGCATTTTATTCGTTTCTTTATCTGCTCTGTTTCTCTCCGTTTTTCAAAGCCTTCGCGTTTGGACTTGGACCAGAGAACGGGTGGTTTCTTCGCCCGGGGTGATAAATTTTCATGTCGCAATCCTCCCACTCCGTCTTTCTTTCATGCCTTCTCAATTTTTCTCACCGTTTCTTCGTTCTAGACATCGTTTCCAAATTCTGCGATCAGCCGCAAAATGACTTAGAACTAAGCACCTGACTTCAGATTTTTTTTATAACGTTCCAAACGATTTCTGTGCCGAAGATAGAGTTTTTTTTTTCATTCTTATCTCTATCTCTTCATTTGCGATGTCTACGGTGAAAACAAACGCGCGAAATGTGATTTTGTGCCAACTTGTTAAAATGTTGCCATTTCATTCAAATTTGTACAGTAAATTCTTCGTCATGAACTGAATGCACCTGCCAAATTTTAAATCGATCGTCTACACCATTTCTATAAAATGTATAATTGAAAAAGTACTTTTTACCATAGGGCCTATGCTCATAGCTGAATGGCAGTTTTACGCACAAAATAGTGTGAAAATAAAATGTTTAAAATGTTATGAATAGAATGAAATAGAATAGATTTATTCCACATGCTGGCCGTTCCTTTGAAATTTCCCAATTTACAGTATTTGTTACGTTTATATATATAAAGTTATAAATATAGATATACATCGTATATCTATATGTTTACATTTACTTAAGCCGCTAGGCCACAGTGCGAATTTAACAATTTTTTTTTGTATGAAAACGTGATTCACTCGTAATATTAATTACACATCTGCTTAGTATGAATATCACGCTGTTAGAAAATACATTTTTTTTTCGATGTACAAAATGGCCAACTACTAATATTTTCTTTTGTTATCTTTTTTTAGGCGCTCCGCAGCGTGACTTTAAGCATCCACAATTTTTTACCTAGAACAAAAAACAAAAATTCTAATCAATTTACATTAGAATACCTTAAAAAGTACTTACGGAATTTAAAAAATATTGTTTTATTCGAAAATTGTAGGTATTTGATCTTAAGAAATGAATTTTCAGTGAAAAATTTCGTTATAACTGCTCATAAACTGCTCATAAAATGAAAATTTTTCGATTAATCAGAAATTCCGTGCGTAATTCTCTGCGAAATGCAATTAGGCAAATGATTTTTAAATTTGAAGTAAATCGAGTGAAAATTGTTGAAGTTATTTGTCACGCCAATTGGAAAAAAGCTGTTTCAAGAAGTTTCGAGTAGTCGGCCATTTTGTACATCGAATATATGTGTATATATATATATATATATATATTTCTAACAGTTTGATATTCATACTAAATAGATGTGTAATTAATTTTATGAGTGAATCACTTTTTCATACAAAAAAATGGTTAAATTCGCACATGATTTTATACCCGTTACTGTGGCCTAACCCCTTAAGGACTATATCACTTTCCCCTTTTTAAGAGTACCCTCCCGCAGCGTTGGGCGTTAATCAATTAAATGTTCAATCAATTCATTGGTTTACTAAAAAAGTAATTACAATTAATTTAATTGCAAATAACTATTAATTGCATGTTGCAATTAATTTATTTAGATTAACCTATGTTAACTGCAACTCGCAATTAAAACAATGGCAATTAAGCTTTTCAATTGTTCTAAGAAAAAAATAGAACTAACAATTAACCTATTTAACTTTACAGATATCAGATAAGAAAGATTTAGATATTTCTTCATTAATACAATTCAATACTACTCTTTGGGTTTGCTCGGGTTTGTTTGGGCTTGTTTGAACCCACAAAAACACAAAGAGTAGTATTGAATTGCATTAATGAAGCAATATCTGAATCAAACAAACCCAAACAAACTCATATACGTATTTCAATTTTATATACATGTGTTCTGACGCGACTGCGCGCCCTATACAGTAATTCATTTTAATTGTTATTTTTAAATCAAATATATTTAAAATATTGAAAATTAATTCGTTTCTAATTGTGGAAAGTCACGTTTAACAATTGGGTAATTATTAATTGCGAGTACAGCAATTAACAATTGATTAATTGTTAGTCGTGATTAACAATTAATTAATTGTTAATCTTTAGTTACCCTTAAATTAAACAGCAATTAAATTTTACCCAACTCTGCCTTCCCGCCCGTTGCCTGCGTACCACTACTAGTTCAGCGAAGAGGTATAAACTGATTGACGTAGTTTTCAGCATGCTGCGTAGAGTCTCCTGAAGTAGTAATAGTAGTAAGTAGTTTTATTCAGTGTTCTTTTGTTTACATTTGGTTACAGCTTGCCTTTGGCTTTTTTTGATCAAACATGTGTGCTGAGATCCTCGGTGATTAACAATTATTTGTCTTATGACTATTTGGTGTTGTTTACATTTTTTATATTTGTGTATTCGGTTACGCGATTATTTAAGATGCTAGGGACGACGTGATGTGATGGGGGGGGGGGGGTTATTTACAAATGAGTGATAGTATGGTTGAGCTCTCCAACGTCTCTGCTCTAATACCGAGTTTTGAGATCTTGGGATCTGGTTATTAATTCCGGTTAGGTTGTTGTCAAGGTCAGTTAATTTTTGCAAGTATGTAGTGAAGTTAGTCGTGGCCGTTCTCTAAAGCTTGTTTCGCCAAGCATCTCGTAGAGGTCCCGGGTGGAAAAGCATCGTGGCAAGTTTCCCGCTATTTTTAACATTTTTTATACGCTATTTCTAGTTTATTGAGATTATTGTCGCTGTACAGTGGATATAGGCAGCCCATTCCGTAGTCTAAGATTGGTAATGTGCATGCTCTAATGAGTTTGTATTTTACGTGCGCGTCAATTTTGCTGTTGAGTCTCCTGAAAGTTGTTGAGTATTCTCCTAGTTCCTTGATCATTTTTCCTGTAGGCGTTTTTATTCACCAGTCTTTTAAACTTTCTCCCACTCCAGTTGTCGACCCCTGTTACCCATTCATGGTTAATTTTTTTCCTTGCTTCTCCACAATTCCATATATGCTCGAGCATCTCCTCTTCCTTTCCACATACCCTACACGTCCAGCTGCTGTAACCTTTCTTCCATGCCTTCCCTGCATTTCCAAACCTAGTCTTGCCCACTCTTCTTTTATGTCCCCCCTTATGTTCTTGTTTTCCCGGTAAACCTCGCTCCCCAATTTCTCTTTTATTTCCTTATAAAACTTACAGAACGTGGAGTTGTCTATTCCTCCCCAATCTCTCCGAATGTCCTGGTCCCTCTTTTTTTCTATTTCGTCCTTTAAGGGTTACCCCCACTTGCGATTTGGAAAAAATCGATTTTTTTTATTGCATTTTTTTGAAGTATAAGTATCCGGGCCCATACTTCTGTATGGGCCCGGAATAGATGACTCTATGTTAGTTTACAAAAAAAAATATTTTCTTCGTGTAAACTGAAATTGAAACTTTAAACGCGTTTTTTCAAAATGGCATTTCTGAAGTCGGTGATCAAGATTACTCGAACACTAATGAACCGATCTTCTTGAAATTTTGCAGGCTTATTTAATACATAAAAATGTAGTCTTTAATGGTTCGATTTTTTTTTTGAAAAAAATGGCCGTTTTATAGCCAAAAAACGGCCGTTTTTTTCGTTAAAATCGAACCATTAACTTTGACTGTCCGCCATTTTGTGAAAAATGAATATTTTTTAAAATCCTTCGATTAAAGACTAGTTTATACTTATATTTGACTAAATCCATCCGCATTTTTTTTCAGATGATCCACTTCGCCGCAATGTTGGTCACCGCAAACCGTGTATATAAAAACATTATTTCATTGACGGCCATTTGCCACTAAACAATGTAATATTTTTCAATAAAAAAATTACTGAAAGTTCTTCAAGATGTGTTCTTTAAGATGGTATATCGATCGATTAAAAAAGTTTTGTAGTTTTCTTTAAAAAAAATCTGAAAAAGGCCTTTTTCTTGCGCTACAAGTGGGGGTAACGCCTTAATATAGCTCTGATTGTCCCTTTATTCTCGTTATTCCTTATTAGATCCAGTACTCTGCTTAAAATGTTACGAAAAACTGTCAAATCAGTACATTATGACAACGACGTCATCAGTATAACGCACTGATTTGACAGTTTATTAAATAACATTTTAAACATTTTTTCACACTATTTCGTACGCAAGACTGCTGTTCAGCGATGAGCGTAGGTATCTCCCAATGTTAAAAAGTGTTTTTTCAATTGTAAATTTTATATAAACGGTGTAGACGATCGTTTTAAAATTCGGAGGGAGCATTCAGTATTTGACAAAGAATTTACTGTATACATTTGAATCAAATGGTAACATTTCGTCATCTTCAGGAAACTCCTTAATGAAAATTTGATATGAAAATTTGATATGAAAATTTGATATGAAAATTTGATAAAATGGAGCCTCACATGTTTGTGATTTTCATCATTAGGAAAAGACAGACGCCCCTTTTTGTTATTTTATTTTCGTGCGCTTTCAAATGAACTAAAAAATGGGAAAATCGAAATCCAAGTTTTACCTCCGTAAGATTAGACAGTATACAGGGTGTCCCAGAACTGAGTGCGTTCCCTGAAATGGGGGGTTGGGAATGAAATTTTGAGTCGATTGATATAAGCATGTGTGGATCCCAGATCAACTCCTGAATTATTATTATTTTTAAAAGGCGTGCGCGCCTGTTTGGCCCGCCTTTAAGGGGTCAGATGCAGTCAGAGGCATGAAAAAACGAGCATTTTCAATATTTTATTTTCATAGTAATTATGTTTGTTTTACAAAAGTGGTTACACAGACTTTTTATATTATATTTCAACTTGACTTGTACAAATTTTCAAAGAAAAATGTTGATTATTTCGGCCCCCCTTCGGCATGTAGTGCTTTGCGGTGACCATCATAAAATTTTACTGGATCATCTAAAATAAAAAAAAACCAAAACAAATCATTAGTTTAATAATAAATCTAGTCCTTAATCGAAGCTTTTTTTAAAAAATTAACAAAATGACGACATCCGACTGATAACTTTCAATTTGCGACCAAAAAATCGCTCGTTTATTTCTTAAAAAAATAGAAATTTTCAATAGAAAAAGAAAATCCTTCGATTAAGGACTAGTTTTTAATGCAATCAACAAGCACACCCAATTTCATCAAAATCCGTCGAGTGGTTTTTGAATTATAGTGGCCACCGACTTGAAAAACATAGTTTCGAGAAAAACGCGTTTAAAGTTTTTCGACGTGGATACGGTATTATATGTTCGTAAAATTTTGAGCTCGACGGATGAAGCTAAATTTTTTCTATGTATTTTGATCGGCTGAATCCGAATATCACAATTTTGCCGAAAAGTCGAGAATTCAATTGTTTATAGCCAATTGTTAAAACAATTTTTCAAGAAATGGAAGTTTTTCGGGATGAATTATTTAAAAAAAACATTTTGGGCAATTTTAAAACGAAAGTATTTTTTATACAATTTTGCTAAAGTTCATAGTTTTTGAGTAATACATTTTTGAAAATTTCTGAAAGAGTTTTCCAATTTTACACTTGATTTAGGTATATAAAATACTAATTAAAAAATTACTTACATCGAATCATCAATTCCTGGCCCATACAATAGGGCTTCTGCCGATGTGCAAGCTTCCAAAATATCAATTTGTTGTTGTCTTCGAAGCATTCTGCCTTCCCGGGTATTATCGTTTGCGCGTTTGTCAGCCACGTCGATACGTTGAGAATCGATTCTTTCTACTGGTGAGAATTGGGTCCACAATTGTGGGATATTCCGGAAACTATTCATCGGATTGTCTTGAAATTTTCAGGGAATATTTTCGAAACATACTCCAAGAAACTGTAAAAGAATCGATTTCTTGAAAATTCTGACTGCATCTCACCCCTTAAAAATAAATAATAAGAACAGTGATGCCAACTCCTACAGAATGTTCCCCCTAGGACCAACTTCAAATCCCCCTAGATTGCGATGAAAAACCCCTAAAGTTTTCATTGTACACCCGGTTCGAGTACTTGACTTACTTTGCAATCCAATAAACCTCGCGAGCAGACAACCAACTAACGGACACAACCTCAGGGTTACAACTGACAACGTGAAAACGTTGAACCATAAAAGTAAAAACGGAATTCTCTTGATCAGCAAGTTGTTGGTCGTAATTCGAAATTTGAAATAAAATACGCAATGAGACAATAAACTAACGGACACAACCTCAACGTGACAGCGTCAAAACGTCGAACAGTAAAAGCAGTAAAAGTGAAAACGGAATTCGTTGGTCTTGACCTGCAAGTTGTTGTGCGTCGTAGTGCGAAATTCAGCTATCAACGCCACTTGTGTTGCTAGTACAAGACATGAAGTATGGCCTTGGTGTAAAACATTTTGAAAGGCAATCGATTATAATTGAGCCAAAAGAAAAGTGATCCTTAAATTTAACGTTTAGTTTATAAGAAATATTTATTGCGAATGGAAGATTCTTCGCAGGAATATGTATTTCGAATATATAAAATACATTATCGCCCACATAATTTCGACGATCGAACGAATTGACCTATTTCAATTTCTGATCGAATTAATTGAAGATACATTGTTTTGTTTTTTTTTTTTCACTTTTTTTTCAAGATATACACTTTACTTTCACGGCCTCAAAAAAGTTTCTTAAATAATGTACCCGCTAAAAAATCCCCCTAAAGAATACCCCTAAATAAATTTACCCCCTAAAAAAACCCCTTCACATTTTGTTTTTCCCTAAATTTGGGGGCAAAACCCCCAAGTTGGCATCACTGAATAAGAATTCAGGGGTTGATCCGAGACCCACACATGCTTATATCAATCGACTCGGAATTTCATCCCCAACCTCCCATTTCAAGAAACGCATGCAGTTCTGGGACACCCTGTATATTTTTAACGCGTTCATTTAAATATCGTTTACAATTGAAATATCATTAAAATATCCCGACAGCAGTGGACGTGTGATTGGTACGTGGCTTCGGCGATCTTCCATGTCAAGCCGCGTTCACCTGGTCCAATACTTGGACGAATGACCGCTGACCCGCGCACTAGCTTGTGCGCCGAATATCGAGCGAGTTTTATCCAAGTTTCTAATAGCAAACACAGGGGAAACGCTGGAGAAGAATATAGCGGCCTGTATCGGCATATGTTTTTCACAGGTTTCCTGTGCCCCCGTACAAATGCGACAGAGTAGCGCATCAGGAAACGAGTGGCTGTGAAAACACCTCGAGGGGTCTCGTAGGAATTAGAAATCGCGAAATAGCAAGTGTATGGGGTAAACGTGAAACGGAAATACGAACGTAGAAGCCCGCAAGGGCATACATACGATGGAGCAATCAAAATATATTTGAGGCAGTATTGTTGTATGGAAATTTGAAAAAATCGTCTTTTTTTTTCTTTTTATTACTCTACAGACCTTTCGGAATACGTCTGTAAAAACCGTTTAATGATAGGGCAGAGCGGGGTCACTTGATCATGATTTTGTTCTAAGCAGAATAGCTCCGAATTACTGAAGTGATAAGTAATGATATCTTTAAGAATAGATAGGTTGCTTATTAGGCTCCTTAAGGGGAGATATACACCTAGGAGCCGGAAAAACGTCATTTTTGTGAATTTTTTCAAGGAAAACTATTTGAAATTTCGGATTGGGATTTTAATTATCTAAAAGTATATACATTCAAAAATATATTTAATTTTCTTTATTCAAAAATATCAAAAATATACAAGGATATTGTATGATCCTTGGACCGTCGTAAAAAAAATCTGCGTGTACGGTACTCACTGGCGTTTCTTTAAAAATCATCTGAAAAAAAAACAAAAAGATTATTAAATTAGATACTATAATCTAGTACTTGTCATAGCCGATTTTGAAAATATCGATTTATGACCAAATGGCGGACGTTTGAACATAAATAGTGATTTTTGGGCCAAAAATTAGTTATTGTTTTGCCTATAAAACAAAAACTAAGTGACGGAAAAAAAATCCTATGACAAGTACTAGATAATGGTGTACAGAATAACCACAAAAAACCTCAAGGCAATCGGTTCATTGGTTTTCGAGAAATTTTGGGTACCGATTTGAAAAACGTGGTTTTCAGAAAAAACGCGTTTGAAAATTTGGGAATGAATAAATCATGAAATTTGTCAAGTTACATGGAATCATCGATACCAGGCCCATAGTGTAGCTTTTCTACGGTCGACGGAATGTTCATAGCTTCTAAATTTTGTTGTTCGACCATCTAGGTGTATAATTCTACTTAAGGTAGTCCTATCACTTCACACTAGTCATACCACTGATCATACTTGAGACTTGTACAATTTATATTTTTAACATACGCAACAAAAAAAATAATAACTAAATTTTCCATGTGTAAAATGTTTAATGAATGTTCATATTTAATTAGAAAATTGAAAAAGTAGTTATTCCAACGATTTGCGCAGTATTTCTAGGTTTGGTATTTGGCAATATTGGTTCTATCTCCGTCTCGTTTTACTCAACCAGGCGAGTTTAACCTCCATGCTTTTCAACGTCGATCTGTCAAAACAATGTCAGGTGCGGGAAATATAAAGCATTGTATTCGGGCTACGACTGGTAAAAAGCGTGGAAAATTTGTGTCGGCGAAATATGTCGGTTGAAAATGAAATATGTGTGGAAATTCGAATGAGTGACATGAGGTTAGGACTACAGTCAGCTGTTGCCTTGCTGTCGCATCTCTTTCTCGTGGCAAGTGGTAATTAATTCAACATCGGAAGTTTGAATTAAACTTGATATTACGTGAAAATTAGGTCAATAAGCGTATTTTTTTCTGAGAGCTCTGGATGACTACAAGTGTTTAACATGTAAATCTGACGGATTCCCACTATTATGTACATTTTTGTAGCGACCGGAAATTGGGTTTTTGTATGTCGTCCCGGAATGCCTTCACAAAAATACGCAATTTTTATATTTCTTTTCTCAGTAATTAGATCGATAAACGACCCTAAAATTTTATAGAGACAATTATTGATATATTTACACTCAGAAAAAAAATCATTGATCCAATATCATTGGTGTTATTGAATGAAATTTCGTTGATTCAATTGTAAAATTGTTGGCGTAAATAATCGGATTTATTAGTCCAAACAAACCGCTATTGACTTTAATAACATGATATAATTAAAAGTTTTTTTCTTCATTCAAAATATATATTGTTAGTCGAGAACAATATATTATTGAAACGATCTGAAAAATTTTCGCGAACAATTTATATAGTTTCGAATGCATTTTCTGCAACGAACAAAAAAAGCGTTTCAATTCATAACATGAATATTGGTGATTCGAGTACACAAGAAAAATTGAATTTCGCTCGTTGGGTTCAGATAAAATTTCTATTGAGTAAATGTGTTATTTTTTTTCACCATATCCGATATTGATTTTCAAGTACATTATTGGTTAGAAAATTAATATTTTATTTTGATTGAAAAATATTAAGCAAATGTCTGAATTGGTTAAAAAATTATGCGAAAATAAAATTTGTTCCTTGCGCATTTGGTTGAAAAATTCAACCCAACCATGGCTGAGCGCCACCGAAATTATAGGTGTGAGGAAACCCGTAGTTCTGGGAGTAACCGCTAGAAGCCGCACGCGCGCTCGTTTCTAGTAAGCGTAGCGCGAACCGAAAATCTACTTAAACGCGGGAGAAAGTCTAATGAATATCGCTTCTTGGCCTGTAGCTAAGATCAAAGTGTAGTATCTGTTCTTATCAGTTGAATATCTGATATTCTCTCCATGGATATTCCATTGGATATGTGCTTCACTATGATCGTGGATAATCATTCTAATGCTCACTTTTTGTTTAAGATGAAAAAAAAGAAAAACTTTCAATTTTCCTAATAAAACGAATTCGATCAAACACTTTATTGTGACAATTCTATCCTATTCCGAAGAACTGAGTGCGATTTTTCAAATAATTTCAGCAATTTATGTGAGTGTACATTTATTTGAACCAACAATCAAGAAATGTGAGCAAGTGCACATAGAATCATATTAAAAACATGCCTTCTCGAATTCACAAATATATTCTTTTGATTGCAATGAACATTTATTTAATCAAATATTAAATTTTTTCTACCAAAGACCAAATGCGTAGGATCTAGGATGACACCTGTACCTTGTGGTAAAAAAATACCATTATTTCAGATCCATATTATTGACATTTCAATTATGATATACACTTGTCTCTATCTCATACTAGTTGCATGATATTGCACTTTTGATATTGTACGGAGTACGAAAATGGTACGTCTCATGGCATATTCGTTTAGATGTAGTAAAGAAATAATTCATTCTATTGATCATATTTTTGTACGTAATAAAAAATGTTCTAGCAACCGCTTAATTATTTCATCCATACATCTACGGATTGTATGTAGAATGATTTCAATAGAATATAATTTTATTTGAAGGATAATGCAGATATTCAGAGAACAGAAGAGATTTTCAAATAAAATAATATGTTATTTGAATCAATCACATTTTCCAATATTTTATAGTATTGTAACAATATCATATATCGGTGGCACTCCGCGTTCAGACATTTATTTTGATCAACCAATATATTCTTTTTTCAATTGGTTTTTTTTCTCAGTGTAGTGAAGCTCAAAAAAAATTATCAAAATCCCATGGATTGAAGCCTGGCGACAGGACTGCCTTAACACCATAAAAAACTGTAGTAAAAACGTTGCTAAGTGGACTAATCTTACATGAATGGACAAAAGTCAAAATGGGTCAGTTTCTAGTCAGCAACTGACTAGTCAGTAACTAGCCACCCCACGGGGCTAGTTGAGCCAATGGGATAATAAAGGTTTTTTCCACAAGAGAAACATAGAAAGAGAAGAAGAAAGCGTAGTTCTTCCTAATTTGTTATATTTTGCCACTTTTCGGATACTTTTGCCGCTGATGACTTCTTCTGCGGCCCGTTTCATCAGATCTTTGGAGACTATAGGTCGTTCCGTTTTTCTCTTATACTTTCGTTTCCTGAAAAGTAGAAATAGTTTTTGTAGAAAGATTCACATGTACTTGGGGTGGGGTTTGAACACCTGTTTTCCAATGCAAATCTAATGAGCCACGCTCAAGAGAGGGGTCTCTTGTTTTGGCTCGGATGACCCCTTCCCCATTTTTTCACCAATTGGACCGAGCCACCCTAACACTATTAAGGGGTCTTTTCACTTTAGACACTAAAAAAGGCTATTTCATGCATTTTTTTCATAGGTTTATATTATACATATTGATATAAAAGTTGTTGTACTTAATAAATAAACTTTCGAAATACATGAAACAATTTTTTTAAATGTATTTATGTATCCCAAACAAACTTTAAACGCGTTTTTCTCGAAATAATGTTTTTCGACGGCTTGAAGATAAAATCTTCGATACTACGGAACCGATACTTATGACATTTTAACCACATATTCTTTACACCTATAGCTATAGCGCATATCAAGGATTTCTTTAAGGGAGACTTTGTCCTTGAAAGCAGCGCGAGCTGTTAGCGGCTCAACATGAGCAGCTGAAAGAAGAGGAGGGATACCTCTAGGGACCAGGCATTGCCGATTAGCGGTAATTATCAGGTTGATAAAAAAGTTTTGTCGCAATTCGCAAATCGCAAAAATTTAAAAAATGTCTTTTTACGTATTGACGCAATATGACATCGAGCTATGTCGAGAATATTCTAGAATGTTTTCTACTCTTCCGTGTGACAGGGTATAAAAGGGCGAGCGCGCGTTCTAGTGGACAGAAATGGCTTCGATCTCGCAGGAGCAACTTCGAGCGATCATTTTTTACGAGTGGCGGCGCGGCACGAACGCAAGCACAACTGCTAAAAATATACAGGATGCATTCAGCGAAAACGTAGTTTCTCATCGAACAGTCCAGCGTTGGTTCAATCGTTTTAAATCTGGAGACACAAGCCTTGAAGATAAGGAACGTTCCGGACGACCGTCGACCATCGATGATGAAGCTGCATCAAAGAAAAACCGGAAGCAAGTACGCACGAGCTAGCAAGAGAACTTGGCTGCACCCAACCGTCAATAGTCAATCACTTACACAACTTGGGATACAGGAAGGTTCTAGCTCAATGGATACCACACCGTCTCACCGACGACAATAAGAACTGTCGCGTGACCATCTGCCAGTCTCTCCTGCTTCGCCACCATCGCAACGAGTTTTTAGAAGATCTTGTGACGGGAGATGAAAGCTGGGTCTTGTATGATAACAGAACGCGTTTAGCCTACTGGCTTCCTATCGGAGAAAAACCGCCACACCAACCGAAATCTGATCGTCACTCACAAAAGGTTTTGTTGTGCTGTTTCTGGGACGCAAAGGGAATGCTGTTTCACAATTTTCTCCCTGTAGGTAAGACGATCTCCTCTACACGATACATCGAGAATCTCCAGGAATTGGCAAAAGCTATAAGAAAAAAACGGCCAAGACGCGCGACTGTGCACCTTCTCCACGACAACGCGAGACCCCATGTCGCAAAGGAAACCCACAAAACAATCACTGAGCTTCACTGGAATACCGTTCCTCATCCACCATACTCTCCCGACATCGCGCCATCTGACCACCATTTGTTCAGACATTTGAAGGCATATTTGAGAAACAAAACTTTCGAAAACGTCGACGATCTCAGAAGGGATATTTCAAATTTCTTTGAGTTCCAGCCGCCGCAGTTTTGGGCAAAGGGAATAAATGAGTTACCAACTAGATGGTTGAGTGTCATAGAAACCGATGGCGAATATATTGTTGATTAGAAATGTTTTGTATAAGATATATAAATAAATAAATTATATTGAAATTATTGCGACAAAACTTTTTTATCAACCTGATATAAACACATTTGTGTAAACACATTACAAAACTTTAAACGCGTTTTTCTCGAAAACACGTTTTTAAAAATGGCTGACATTCTCCTGATCGCTGTAATTAATATATCGACCTGAAATTTGGAGAGCATACTCAGAAAATATGTCTTCACGGAATGACGGATCGTTTTTTCGATACATACATTTTTGCATTTATTATTTATGTTTTTATGCGAAAAAACCGCGAAAATTCGATTTTTTTTAAATTGCCGCCATTTTCCGAAATTTGTACTAAACGAAAAACCCATCCGTCATTCCATGACCAAAGGATCACAGATTGATAATATGCTTTGAATTTGTGTTTCAGATCAACAAAGAGGGGGCAGTGATGTCAGCCGTTTACTCCTCGCGATTTGAGGACCTGTTTTCGCGGAGCTGCAACGGCCGCCATATTGGTTTTTTTTTTCAAAAAAAAATTTTTTTAACGTTCTGTATATAATGAATAAAAGCAAGAAAAAGACCGCACTCAAAAAGTTTTACTCGTTTCCTTTAAAAAAAATAAAATGTAAACACCTGAAGTATGGCACTCCAAGGACAAAATCTCCGTTAAATTGTGATATTTATTATTTTTTTGACCAAAAACGGTGAAAAAACACGTTTTTTTTGTTTTTTTCGAAAAATGTCCGCCATTTTGTTATTTTTACATACATTAAAAATCGTATGGGATGCACTATAGCCATTAACATACTGAATCTAAAATCGTTTGATTTTTTGTTTCGGATGATCAATCTCCGAGATTTCATCAACAGCGCAGACCTACAATTTTTGTAGGACATTTTTTTAACTACCATTTTCGTCTATAAATAGTGACGTGAATAAATATTTTTTTTAAATTTATTTCGAAAGTGTATTTATTAAGTGTAACAACTTTTATATCAATATCTATAATATAAACCTGTAAAAAAATCATGACCATAGCCTTTTTTCAGCGTCTAAAGTGAGAAGACCCCTTAATATTAGATTATTTTTTATTCTGTCATCGTATAAATACACTATTGTGAAATTAAAATACACTTACTTGATTGCCGTAACACCACAAGCATGGGCTGGAGACCAAAAGATACGACGAACTTCTTTTTTGTACTTTTGGCGCGAAAATAGTAGCAACGTACGTGACACTCAAACCGAACACTGGCCGGCGACTCGCACTTGTATCTATACTAGCATGTACCGTCTGTGTGCTAGTATGAGTGGCGCAGGAGACCCCGCGGCTCATAAGAGCCCTTTGCCCTACTCATAAAATTAGCCGAGTTATATAAATTATTAGGAGTACGCTCGGAGAGCGCAGTCGAGACGCAGTAACTTGAAGGGGTTTTGGGACACCTGACGATATACGAGGTTTGTTAAAAAAATAAGGTGACTTTTCAAACTTCGCGGGCTACGTACATTCGATTTTCGATTTTTTGGTTTGTTATGTTGGTACACATGTCCCCAACATATGTTGACACTATCAGCCATTTTGCATATTTAGTTTGTTTTTGACAGATATAAAGGTTAGACGTGTTTTGGTGTGCTTGGCGATTTTTTGCTATCGATTTATGGCAAAATAATTCATGGCTTTTGCATCACGACAATGCACCTGCTCACAGTGAGAAAAAAATCATTGATCCAATATCATTGGTATTATTGAATGAAATTTCGTTGATTCAATTGTAAAATTGTTGGTGTAAACAATCGGATTTATTAGTCCAAATAAACCGCTATTGACTTTAATAACATGATATAATTAAAAGTTTTTTTTTCATTCAAAATATATATTGTTAGTCGAGAACAATATATTATTGAAACGATCTGAACAATTTTCGCGAACAATTTATATAGTTTCGAATGCATTTTCTGCAACGAACAAAAAAAGCGTTTCAATTCATAACATGTACACAAAGTACACAAGAAAAATTGAATTTCGCTCGTTTGGTTCAGATAAAATTTCTATTGAGTAAACGTGTTATTTTTTTTCACCATATCCGATATTGATTTTCAAGTACATTATTGGTTAGAAAATTAATATTTTATTTTGATTGAAAAATATTAAGCAAATGTCTGAATTGGTTAAAAAATTATGCGAAAATAAAATTTGTTCCTTGCGCATTTGGTTGAAAAAATTCAACCGAATCATGGCCAAGCGCCACCGAAATTATAGGTGTGAGGAAACCCGTAGTTCTCGGAGTAACCGCTAGAAGCCGCACGCGCGCTCGTTTCTCGTAAGCGTAGCGCGAACCGAAAATCTACTTAAACGCCGGAGAAACTCTAAAGAGTATCGCTTATTGGCCTGTGGCCAAGATCAAAGTGTAATATCTGTTCTTATCAGTTCAATATCTGATATTGTCTCCACGGATATTTCATTGGATATCTGATATTCTCTCCACTATTATCGTGGATGATCATTCTAATGCTCATTTTTTATTTAAGATTTTAAACAAATCGAAAACCTTGTGTCTCATGGCATATTCGTTTCGATGTAGTAAAGAAATAATTCATTCTAATGATTATATTTTTGTACGAAATAAAAAATGTTGTAGCAACCGCTTAATTATCTTATCCATACATCTACGGATTGTATATAGAATGATTTCAATAGAATATAATTTTATTTGAAGGATAATGTCGATATTCAGAGAACAGAAGAGATTTTCAAATAAAATAATATGTTATTTGAATCAATCATATTTTCCAATATTTTATAGTAGTGTAACAATCTCATACAGGGTGTCCCAAATGTCACGCAACAAATAAAAAAATCTCATTCTAGGACGGTCAAGGTTAGGAACAAACAAACCTATAGAATATATAGAGGAATGTATGGGGTTTATTGCACCACTGTTTCGAAGTGGCTATCCTGCTGGCTGACAACGTGATGCAGTCGGAAAGAAAAGTTATTCACTATACTATTGAGTAACTTTTCACCAATTTCCTCGACAGTTCATCTACTGTCTCTGGCTCATTAGCATTCACGCGGTCCTTGACGTAACCCCACGGAAAATAGTCGCAAGGATTTAGGTCGGGTGAGTATCGCGGCCATGAAATTCCGTTTCCCGTCTATTCTTCTGCTTCTCACCCGATCAGTCGGTTGTGAAAATGCTCTTCCAACAGTGTAAACACTTCGGGTGTACGGTGAGCCCGAGCTCCATCTTGTTAAGGGGTTGCCCCCACTTGCGATTTTGAAAAAATCGATTTTTTTTATTGCATTTTTTTCAAGTATAAGTATCTGAGAATATGTCCTGAAAATTTCAAGTCGATCCGAACAAAATTGATTGAGATATGAGCGTTGAAAGAGAAGAATCCGTTGTGAAATTGAAACTTTAAACGCGTTTTTCTCAAAATGGCATTTCTGAAGTCGGTGACCAAGATTACTCGAACACTAATGAACCGATCTTCTTGAAATTTTGCAGGCTCATTTAATACATAAAAATGTAGTCTTTAATCGTTCGATTTTTTTTTCGAAAAAAAATGGCCGTTTTATAGCCAAAAAACGGCCGTTTTTTTCGTTAAAATCGAACCGTTGACTTTGACTGTCCGGCATTTTGTGAAAAATGAATATTTTTTAAAATCCTTCGATTAAAGACTAATTTATACTTATATTTGACTAAATCCATCCGCATTTTTTTTTCAGATGATCCACTTCGCCGCAATGTTGGTCACCGCAAACCGTGTATATAAAAACATTATTTCATTGACGGCCATTTGCCACTAAACGATATAATATTTTTCAATAAAAAAACTACTGAAAGTTCTTCAAGATGTGTTCTTTAAGATGGTATATTGATCGATTAAAAAAGTTTTGTAGTTTTCTTTAAAAAAATTCATGAAAAAGGCCTTTTTTTGCGCTACAAGTGGGGGTAACGCCTTAAACGGAATATAAAACTGTTTTATTTTTATTTTCAGACCAACCATTGTCAACTTATCGGAAGGGCCGTTGCACCACATTTTTATACAGAGGCTCTATTATACCTGAATAACGTTGTGATTTTTTTACTTAAAAAAAACATATTTCAACGAAATAAATTCAATGTATGTTTAATCAGGTACTTTTTTCGGCCCGTCACAGTGGTGTCCTCTCTTAATGCGGGGGATATACATTTACAACGATACAAACATCGACTCCTTTATTTTTAAACGATAGAACTATACATGTAGAGTATTTTCCCAAAACTTCAAAGCGAAATTCGAAAAACTTCAAACGTTGCAGCCCGTCAACGCTATGTCTCACTGCGCGGAGTCGGAGCACGCGCGCCTCAGGTAGAAGCGAGAGAGCCGAAGGGCAGGCAGAGATGGGCACAAAGTAATTAAATTACCAACTAAAAATTACAATTACTACTGTAATTAGTAATTCGCGAAAGGAATACCTTAAGGGGTAACAACACCACTGTCAAATTTTGAAAAAAAAAAAATTTATTGGCTCAAGAGATGCTTTGAACCATCTAGAATAAGGGGGGAAAAAGTTCGGTACCTGTAAAAAAAGGCCCGCAGGTCCGTGTGGGTCTGCGGTGGCAGTGGCTGGCCCGTGTGCGAAACATCGACCGTTTTTCTCACAACACAATTTTTCAAAACGTAGCATAATTCCAACAATTTTAATTCTATTGATTACAAATTTTAAGCACATCTTTAAAATCACATTCCGAAGAGAAATACGTACGGGATTTTCCATGAGTTAATTATAACATTATTTATTAACAAATGATATTCCTCTTTTCTGTTGCAAATTGAGTTTTTACTTTAAATGCTTGCCAATTAAACAAAAATTAATATTTAAAAAATCCCTTACGTATTTCTCTAGCTATATTCATGTAAAGGAATAGAATTAATTTTTTTTTTGGTAATTCTATAGATAAAGGATTTTTCCAACAAAATGAATTTGGGTTCAACCCAAACAAACTCATTTTTCGGATAAGTCCCTTATCTAAAGAATTATCAATTTTTTTTCCACATTTATATGTCGCGAAAATAGCCCCAGCATCACCATTTTGTATAATTTTTTAAATATACAGTTATTTTTGTTTACTTGAAGATATGACTAATAACATCCTTGAATACTATTATCCTCGTTATTGTCCTTCCACCAAAAAAAAATGTCTTAATTTTAGACGTTTACATACAAGACCCTTAAAGGGTCTTCTCACTTTAGACGCTAAAAAGGGCTATTTTCAGGATTTTTTTTATAGGTTTCTATTATGAATATTGATATAAAAGTTGTTACGCGTAATAAATACACTTTCGAAATACGTTAAATTTTTTTAAACGTATTTATGTAACCCAAACAAACGTTAAACGTGTTTTTCTCGAAACAACATTTTCCGACGGCTGGTTGATAAAATCTTCGAAACTACTGAACCGATGGTTATGAAATATTAACCACATATCCTTTACAACTATAGCAATAGCGCAGATGAAGGATTTTTTTTTAATTTTTACTATTTTTTATTATTTTTTATTTATTATTATCTACTTTATTTTTATCTACTATTTACTATTTATTATATTATTTTATATTTACTATTTTTTGCCAAAAACGGTGAAAAAACACGTTTATTTTTCTAAAAATGTCCGCCGTTTTGTCATTTTTGCATATATCAAAAATCGTATGATATGCGCTATAGCCATTAACATACTGAATCTAAAACCTCTTGATTTTTTTTGTTTCGAATGAGTCATCTCCGAGATTTCATTAACAGCGCTACCATTTTTTTTGGACATTTTTTAACTACCATTTTTGTCTAAATAGTCACTTAAAGAAATAAATATTTAAAAAAATGTATTTCGAAAGTGTATTCATTGAGTGTAACAACTTTTATATCAATATCTATAATATAAACCTATTTTAAAAAATCATGAAAATAGCCTTTTTTAACGTTTAAAGTGAGAAGACCCCTTAATATAACCTGAATATTTAAATGTATCAAATAAGTACCCGCTCCATTTCAGCGTTCATTTCCATGTCCATTTTGATGCTGATTTCTTGTTCTTCCCCTCAATCACGACGAACGAAAAATAATCCTATTAATAAAGATTGAAATATCGTCACTGCTGATACCAACGGAACTGTGATTACAGATGACAGCGTACGAACAAATACACTCGTTACAGCCAATCTCCCCGTGACTTACGCGGATTTTTCGAACTGTTTACTCGTAGCTATGACGATCAAGGAATTTCTCATACCGTCCCTAGCTTTAGCAAGACATTCGCGCGAAATCGATATTCCTAAAGCGGCTCTATACGCTTTGAATACATACCTCCACCCACGCATATCCTTACGACCCTCTCGTGCATTCGCCACGACCGATGATGAGAAAAATGAAATTTTCCGAAGGCAAGGAATCTTCGAGATAAATAAGTCAGACCGTATCTCGAATAACAAATTTTTCTTTTATTATTATTATTATTATTATTATTATTATTATTTACATTGACATGGTAGTAAGTCCATAACCGAAACCTCAACGAAGCGGGAGAAAGTGAGAGAGTTGGATGTCAAAGATATTGGCAATACAGGACGCGTAGCTGTCCGATAACTTTTCTTTTTTTTTCCTCTCGCCGTTGCTCGACGATTGAGGAGCGCGCACATTTAATTTCCTTCCCTTATCTCGTTCCAATCAGGCTTTGCCCATAATCGCCATTGTACTAGTAACAATTAAATGCGTTTTCGGGGTTAAAGTGTCCCTCAATTTGTTTTCAAAACGCAACCACACCTGGAACTGTCATTACGTTAGGGTTAATTTACTTGTTTTTATTTTTATTTTTTTTAATTTATCGCTTCGTCCTAAATGTATAAGTCGCACACACTGTCCATTACCTGGTGCAGCAATCGTAGTCTCTTCGATGGGAAAACGTTAAACAAAATTCTGAAAGAAGATAACAAAATCGTTGTACTTCACCTGACGTCCTTTTTTTCGTGCATTGTGATTAGTCCTGAAAACTCGTTCGCCCGAAACAACACGTGAAAAGTATAGTGTCTTTTTTTGCTTTTCTTGTATTGAATGAAAACAAAAAATAATTATCCGTGGCTAAATTGCTGGCTCGTGAACGAATCGAAAGTGTGCACAATGGACTTTGACAAATGATATAAAAATAATTTTTTAACGTATCGCAATAGCTGCGGTGTATATATGAATCGTACAGTGTGTGTGTGTGTGTATGTGTGTGTGTGTGTGCGAGTATGCACACAATGGATCAAATAAAATACACACTTTATTTTGCGTAGCCTTTTTCGTAGTTTATTTTTTCCAGTGCTATATATATTGAATATTCCACGCCATTTCAGCTAGCCCATGAACCCGACCATTTTTGGTTTTCCGGTTTTTTTTCTAAAATTGTACTCCATGAGAGGAATATCCACACCAATTTTTAGATTTTCATCTATTTTCTTTTTGGACTTGTAATTTTCCAAAAAATTACGATTTCAGAAGCTTTCGAAATGTTTAAACGCTAATAAGTCCTGAACTAATTGAGATATCGACAAATGGCACTATGTAATTTTTTATCATTATGAAGCATACTTTTGTTAAAAAATATGAAAAAAACTATCAATTATCAATGTTAACGTTTTTTTGCTTCTAAAGTGAAAACTATTTTTTTAAAGATGTTTAACTATTTTTTCTTAATTCCCTAAAATAGAGTGACCCATTCTATGATTTTTGAGACTAGTTTCATTGTGGGCCCATTTTTCCTTATATTTTTTTCGAATTAATCATTTTTTGAGACGATTTTTATCGTCTTATACTTTATCTTCGAGAATTTTTTTTTAATATAAAAGGCAATCATCTTTGAAAAAAATGTTTTCACTTTAGAAGCCAAAAAAAAACGTTGACATTGATCATTGATAATATTTTCATCTTTTTCAACGAAAGTATCCTTCAGAATGAAAAAAAAATTATTTGTCGATATCTCAATTATTTCAGGAGTTATCAGCGTTTAAACGTTTCCAAAACTTCTGAAATCGTTATTTTTTTGGGACATTATAACTTCTAAAAGAGAAGAGATAAAGATCTAAAAATTGCCCGGGAAAAAAAGTTCATATCTGAATATATCTGAATGTATCTGAATCATATCTGTAGAATCAGATATAATCAGACAAGAAAAATGGCCAGGTCTGATCATGTAATGTCATGACAGATCATGTATGCTTATATCTGAGCATGTATGATCATATCAGAGCCATTTTTATAATTTCGAGAGCAGACCCGTCCATATTGCAGCAGGTCTGACCAGTTCCAATCCGTAGGCAAGATCTGATCTTGTTGGACCAGATCTGATTTTTTTGGGCCAGATCTGATCATGTCGGACAGATCTAATCTTATTAGACCAAATCTGATCTTGTCAGACAGATTTGATCCTACCGGACCAGATCTGAATATATAAGAATAAAATACCGTGGATCCCAGTAGACCTGGACATCTATGAACAATAGACCTGCCCATATGATAGAATCATAGTTTATCTGAACTATCAGACCAGGTATGACTCCGACTATATCAGAGGAAATCTTACCCTGTTGAAACAGAGCAAACCTTATTAGAGCAGTCCTGAAGATATTAAAATGTTCACATATATAGAGCGGGTTTACACGTCATCACTCGACGTGTTAATAATTAACAATATTATAGTAACTCACATGATCCCATATAATACAGTCAGGTGAGATGCCGTATCTAATGGGATAGCGTTTCATATATTTAGACGTTTTCATGTGTGAACAACTGAACTGCATATACGATAAGGTATGGGTGTATAAGACTTCGTATATTTTCCAGGTTTGGTATCGTATCTGATGGAATAGAATTTTATATGAACGTACCTGCTCATATATCACATCATATATGTTCAGATATGGTTTCGCGCTGCCAACTCTCCTTGGTACTTGACCAGATAAAAACATATATGAGATCTATATAGCAGAGTCTGGTAACGTATTTGATCGGATATGATCTTATACGAACAGATACGTTCAGATATCACATAATGTATGTTCAGATACGAATTTACGGTACCAACTCTCCTTGGTACTTAGTCAGATATAAACAGATACGAGTTCATATCTGGTCAGGCCAGATACCGTATTTGATCAGATATGATCTTATATATGCATATATGATGTGGAATATGATCAGACCTAATCATATATGATACTGCAAAATGTCAGATATGAATATATCTCATACATATATGACAATATCTGAAACATATATGAACATATCCACTCAGACATGAAATTTTTTTCCCGGGTGGTGTGGATATTCCTTTCATGGGGTACTATTTGAAAACAAAAAATCAGAAAACCAAAAATGGTCGGGCACACGGGCTAGCTGAAATGGCGTGGAATAACCCATATGTATTATATACATACAGGGTGTTAGAAAGGTCGATGCAAAGCCTTAAGGGAGTGATAGGTCACCTCGTTAGGAACATATCTGACCTAGGTTACCTTAGAGGTAACCTTAAGTCCAAAGTTAACCTTAAGACCTTGAGTCCAAAGTCTAAGGATTTCGAGTTTTCATGGTAAATATGATTTTTGGAAAATTTCCCAAAATTAAGTACTAACTCGTTTACCTCTTTTGTTAATTCTATTTTTTTTAAGGGATTCCCCCCACTTGCGATTTTGAAAAAATCGATTTTTTTATTGCATTTTTTTGAAGTATAAGTATCTGAGAATATGTCCTGAAAATTTCAAGTCGATCCGAACAAAATTGACTGAGATATGAGCGTTGAAAGAGAAGAATCCGTTGTGTAAACGACCGGCTAGTCTGCCGTCTGACGCGCCGTCTGGCGTGTTTTTCTCAAAATGGCATTTCTGAAGTCGGTGACCAAGATTACTCGAACACTAATGAACCGATCTTCTTGAAATTTTGCAGGCTTATTTAATACATAAAAATGTAGTCTTTAATCGTTCGATTTTTTTTTTTTCGAAAAGAAATGTCCGTTTTATAGCCAAAAAACGGCCGTTTTTTTTTCGTTAAAATCGAACCATTAACTTTGACTGTCCGCCATTTTGTGAAAAATGAATATTTTTTAAAATCCTTCGATTAAAGACTAGTTTATACTTATATTTGACTAAATCCATCCGCATTTTTTTTTCAGATGATCCACTTCGCCGCAATGTTGGTCACCGCAAACCGTGTATATAAAAACATTATTTCATTGACGGCCATTTGCCACTAAACAATGTAATATTTTTCAATAAAAAAATTACTGAAGTTCTTCAAGATGTGTTCTTTAAGATGGTATATTGATCGGTTAAAAAAGTTTTGTAGTTTTCTTTAAAAAAATTCATGAAAAAGGCCTTTTTTGCGCTACAAGTGGGGGTAACGCCTTAAATAGCATTAACCTAAGAGGTATTTTAATTTCTTGACAAGTTTTTAATTATTTAACACGTCCCATTTAGTTAGTTGTGTGGATACAGATGACTGTATTGGTGTTTGTCGATTGAATACAGATTAAGCTGAGACGAAAATAAGTTTTTAGTTACCAATTATTGTCTGTTTGGACAGTATGAACGAATTAGTACCTAATTTTGGGAACTTTACCAAAAATCATACTTACCATGATAACTCGAAATCCTGACTTTGGACTAAGGTAACCTAGGTTAGATGTGGTCCTAGCGAGGTGACCTATCACCCCCTTAAGACTTTGCTTCGACCTTTCTAACACCCTATATATATACATGGACGCGTGTGTGTACACATATTTTTCACACAAATGTATAGTACTGGAGAAATAAAGTTTATGTATATTCAAAGTCTTCGTTTATATGTGTATATGTGTGTCGTGTGTGTACACACACATACGGTGTATATATGAACACGTAGTGTACATACATAATATATTCACATATTCATATATATATGTATGTGTGTTTCTATATATACAATTATAAAATTTATATAATTCATTTGCGAGTTTCATCAAATCACTCTTCATTTCGTTTAAACATGCCTACCACTTGTTACATTTTCCAAAAATCTTCTTCGCTATTCCTCTTCGAAGTTCAACTATTACCGATTGACATTACCATAAGCCCAAAGGTTCAACGTGGCTATTCAAGCACGTTTAACTGTTTGTATGTTTTTTTTCGTCAAAAACGTCTTCATTTTTTGCCTACGTCTTTTCGAGCGGTAATTCTTCGACTCCCGTTGTCCAAAATAATTTTAAAAGGATGCAACAAAAAATCAAGTTTGTTCAAAGTAGCTAGAGGTACAGCCTGCACGTGCTTATACACTCCGGTGAATATTCACAGTCTCGTAATAATTGTTTGCAAAAATCTCCATCTATGGATCTGCGGAGCGATGAGAGAGAGAGAGAGAGATAGAGAGAGAACGGAACTTCCCATGTTTGATATACGCACGAAGACGCGTTTTTTTCATCGTAATCGACGATCACTACGATAAGGCATATATATAACGCTTATGTAAAAAATTATGTTCTCCCTAAGATATCGATTTTCACGCAAAACTTAATCCCGACTCAACGACACGTCCGTTTCGATTTCAATTTAACGTATTTCTATTTTCTCCTTTTTATATTGTTTTTTTTTTCCCTTTGTAGTTTCGTTTCTCAACATTCCAGAATGTCCGCGCATTGGGTTTTTTTTCGCCGTCGCATCGTGCATTGACGATTACCTGCGAGTTTTGGTATTTGTGAAAGCTCCGAGCTTGAATGTCCACACTACAGGAATATGTATTTTTCGTTTCGATCTATTTACTTCCCCTGCGCCCTCTTCGGTGAGCGAATGGACAAGATTTTTTGGCTGTCGAATGGCTTTCGATCCATTGGAAAGAGGGCCCGAGAATCGGCGAAAGTTTTGAGTAAAATATGATTCCGACAGAGACGCAAACCGTAGAGAAAAGGGTAAATATCGAGGATTTAAAAAAATCTCTTTTTGAAAAAAAGGGATTTTCAAAATCCTTTTTAAAAAAAGGGATTTTCAAAATCCTTTTTGAAAAAAAGGGATTTTCAAAACCCTTTTTGAAAAAAGGGATTTTCAAAACCCTTTTTGAAAAAAGGGGTTTTCAAAATCCTTTTTGGAAAAAGGGATTTTCAAAAACCTTTTTGAAAAAAAGGGATTTTCAAAACCCTTTTTGAAAAAAGGGGTTTTCAAAACCCTTTTTGAGAAAAAAGCGATTTTCAAAACCCTTTTTGAGAAAAAAGGGATTTTCAAAACCCTTCTTGAAAAAAAAGGATTTACAAAACCCTTTTTGAAAAAAAAGGGATTTTCAAAATCCTTTCCGAAAACAAAGGAATTTTCAAAACCCTTTTTGAGAGAAAAAAGGGATTTTCAAAATCCTTTTTGAAAAAAAGGGATTTACAAAACCCTTTTTGAAAAAAAGGGATTTTCAAAACCCGTTTTGAAAAAAAATTGAACCATTTTTTGGTCGTATTTTTACCTCCTAATCGTGAATACGCTATTCTAAATGGTCACGTTCTATAATTGATCATGGTACAAAGCAAAGACGGAAATAATCGTAGTGCGGATACGATATTTGGGGTGACAATGGCAAGGCTTCCAACAATGGGGAAAGTCGGGGAAAGACGAAGGCGCGGAGTAAGATATAAATCATAAGCCTAGCTACTTAAGGATGTATTGCTCGACGTTCCCTATCAAAAGTGACTTTCGGTGAGAATTTTGAGTACTTTGCGATAACATTAAAATCTGAAAAAAATCAACCGTATTGAAGCTGTTAAGAATATTTTGGTTTATAATAATAAGAATTCCAACAATTTAAAAATAACTTGTTTAAACAAAAATTTGTTCAAAAATCTCCGGTAAACTCGATTTTTGTGACATTAAATGAATAACGATATTTTCTGAATACATATAATTTTTTTAAGATTTTGCTCTCTATTCCGAAAGGCCCGTTTTTGGAATTTTTCAGAGGCTGTACCTATGATACTGTTCGTTCAACACCCCGGACACTTCTTGGATTTAATATGGAACATTGCTCCGAAAACATATTGAAAATTTGACTCGTCATCCATTTTTTTAATTAAAAAAATTTGAATAAAAATAGAAAGAATTTTTTTTTTTTTCAATTTCTTACCTATTCAGAAAAATCTACGAATTCATTTTATAATATAAAAAAAGTAGTTGGCCGGGCATTTGTTGACCAATTTTTTTTCAACGATTTACTTGTAACTTTTTTGCATTATTATTACCGGAAATGATTGTTCTTAGCATCTTCAATGTGGGTGATTTTCTGAAAAATTTTATCTCATCGCAAAGTACTCAAAAATCTCGCTCAAACTTTTGGTAGGCAATGTACGGGCAATACATCCTTAAAGCCCTCGTCTTGTGTGATGGGTCGAAAAAATCAATTTTTTCATTATATTTTCTGAAAGTATGATTTCTTCCGAACACTTTTGTTTTTGAGCCATTCGATCGCGCACGATTTTTTTCGAGCGCCCTTTCGGCCTGTCTATCGAAATTTATCATTATTATTCGGGGTACCTGGGAAAACCCGAATGAGTGCCCAAAAAAACCGCAAGCCCCAAATATTAATGAGTTCTTTAAGTAAAAAGGTGTGATGTATGGCCCTGGAATCGCAGACTGAGTGTAAGTTTCAAGCTTTCATCATATTTGTGCATGTATCGTTCTTCAAACTGAAATGTGTTTTTCTCAAAACTATATTTTTCAATTTTTTGGGCAAGATATTTCGAAACCAATCAACCGATTTATTTCAAATTTAAACCACATGTAGTATACACTGGTGTTTATTTCGTATACTAGAATCAACTCGAAAAAAGTGTTTCACCCCTCAAAACCGTTTTTCCGGCAATACAAAAAAAAATACTTGTCGCTTAGTTTGCGATGTTTATAACACATACAGGGTGTCCCTCTTATCTCTGCCACCCGAAATAACTCAGCAATTATCGACGTCACAAAAAAATGTTCCAGGCAAAAGTTGTACGGTGTGAAGGGGGCCATCAAATGCGATCAATTTTTTTAAATTTCGTTGGAGGGACCGACGCACAGTGAAGGTCACCTCCACTTTTTTTAATGGAATGGTACATTTTTTTCAACCATCTTGTGGAGCACCTCAAGCGGCATAAAAAAACATTAGGGGGTCAAAGTCGTTCAAGGTCATTCAAGGTCACCTATTAAAATGAAATACAAATCTAAATATCTCGGATCACTACCAAATATTTGATAGTGACCCGGGATATTTAGATTTGTATCATCGATACTGACCTTAAATGACCTTGAACGACTTTGACCCCCTCACATTTTTTGTGCAGCTTGAGGTGCTCCACAAGATGGTTGAAAAAAAAATGTACCATTCCATTTAAAAAAGTGAAGGTGACCTTCACTGTGTGTCAGCGCCTCCACCGAAATAAAAAGAATCGGTCGCATTTGATGGCCCCCTTCACACCGTACAACTTTTGTCTGGAACATTTTTTTGTCATGTCGATGATTACCGAGTTATTTCGGGTGGCAGAGATAAGAGGGACACCCCGTATAAGTTTCAACAAAGTCTAAGAACGACACCTGAGGGATATTCCTTGTAAGCTGTGGATCAAAGTTAAGGGGTTACCCCCACTTGCGATTTTGAAAAACTCGATTTTTTTCTATTGCATTTTTTTGAAGTATAAGTATCCGGGCCCATACAGAAGTATGGGCCCGGAATAGATGACTCTATGTGTTTACAAAAAAAAAATATTTTCTTCGTGTAAACTGAAATTGAAACTTTAAACGCGTTTTTCTCAAAATGGCATTTCTGAAGTCGGTGACCAAGACTACTCGAACACTAATGAACCGATCTTCTTGAAATTTTGCAGGCTTATTTAATACATGAAAATGTAGTCATTAATCGTTCGATTTTTTTTCGAAAAAAATGGCCGTTTTATAGCCAAAAAATGGCCGTTTTTTTATCGTTAAAATCGAACCATTAACTTTGACTGTGCGCCATTTTGTGAAAAATGAATATTTTTTAAAATCCTTCGATTAAAGACTAGTTTATACTTATATTTGACTAAATCCATCCGCATTTTTTTTTTCAGATGATCCACTTCGCCGCAATGTTGGTCACCGCCAAACCGTGTATATAAAAACATTATTTCATTTGCCACTAAACAATGTAATATTTTTCAATCAAAAAATTACTGAAAGTTCTTCAAGATGTGTTCTTTAAGATGCTATATTGATCGATTAGAAAAGTTTTGTAGTTTTCTTTAAAAAAATTCATGAAAAAGGCCTTTTTTGCGCTACAAGTGGGGGTAACGCCTTAAGGAGTTCTATTTAATATTTATTGAATCTTTCCTCTATAGAACTCTATTTATAGAACGCTCAAATGCATCAATTATAAATAATTATTATGATTTGAGGTGATTTAAGGGGCTATACCAGTCTGACACTTTCGAAAAACCGATTTTTTTTGCCTTTTTCGATAGTTTATAGTTTCAAGAATATCATTATCATTTATATCAATATCATTTTATCTTGCAAAAATCGATAGATAAATCTTTAAACGCGTTTTTCTCGGAATGAGATTTTTCAAATTTGCTGACATTGTAACTCAAAGAGCAATTATCCGATTGATTTGAAATTTGAACTGAGTACTCTTGAATATATTTACTCTACAATGACGTAGAATATTTTTGATTAGATGAAAATTGACGATTTGGCATTGAAAGAAACGACCATTTCATAGGCAAGAAAATAGACTTTTTTATAACGACGCCATTTTGTTAGATTTTGATATTTTTCGAAAATCCTACGAAAATCCTACAGGAAATACGTTCCAGTTTAACGACATTTTTTCCTTTTTCGGTTTCAGCTACTCAATCGGCCGTAATCATGTCAGCAATGGAGGAACTTTTTTTTGGCGCCTCCGAAGGCAGCGGTAAGTCGCTTGGATCTCAATATTTTTCTATGAAAAAATTATGTAATATAGGTCAAATATAGCCAAACATATTCTTAATTTTCCGAAACATTTAATCGAGTACTTTTCTTCCAAAAAAATCCCGAAAATCACCCAAATTTTCAGCGTTCACATTGGTATAGCCCCTTAAGATTTGGGAGTGATGATGTCATTTTCGATTACCCCCCCCCCTTCCTGCGTCATGTTACCATATTTCAAAATTACGTATTTTAGGGTCGGCCCCTACTTCGGAATTTCTAACAATGTTTGGGTTTTGTCCACACGGCAGATTCGTTTGGGTTTTGCGTAATTGTGGTAAGCGAGAACTTGTTTTTAACATATCTGCAAAGAGGACGAAAAAATACGCCGAAATAATGGTTCAATTTTTTTTTCAGGAAGAAGCCCCTTTTTGCATATTTACCGAAAAAACGAAAGAATATTTTGAAAGCATCATCGTTGTCCCCAACCGTCCCGTGGAATAGCCACGACCAGAGTTGTGAATAATGCATTATTTTGATAGTGCATTACTGTATACATTACAAATTACAAAATTAATGTGTAATGGATATATGTTCCATTACAAATTACAAAAGTAATGTGTAATGGATATACGTTCCATTATAAATTACAAAAATAATGTGTAATGGACATATGTTCCATTACAAATGACAAAAGTAATGTGTAATGGATGTGTGTTCCATTACAAATGACAAAAGTAATGTGTAATGGATGTGTGTTCCATTACAAATAAGAAAAGTAATGTGCAATAAATGCATGTTCCGTTACAAATTACAAAAAGTAATGTGTAATGGTTGCATGATCCATTACAAATTTCAAAAGGTAATGTGTAATGGACGCATGTTCCATTACAAATTGAAAAAGTAATGTATGATTAATGAGTGCTTCATTACAAAATACAATTACAATAAGGTAATTCGTAGCGGAGAATATTTCATCACAAATAGAAAAATTGCCGTGCTCACATTAGAAATTTGCACATTGCTATCTCATTATTTTATTTCGCTAATTGCAATTTGTTTTAAGTAAATTCGTTTTTCTTCTGCATAAAACTCGACAACACAAAAAAAAGGTTTATACAAGCCAGATTTGTATCATCAAAAAAATTACTTCTCAATACAAAGTCATGATCTCCCATACTTTTATGTGCACTCTTTCAGAATCCGGGGTCAAAATTGAGTTTTGTGCATTAGAAAAATAAATATGGCCGTTAAAAAAACCTCGTGTTACAATTATAACGACAGAAGCGAGAAAAAGATCGAGAGGGAAAGAGAAAAAAGTGGCTAAGATGATGTTTCATGTATCTCACGAATCCGCAGAATAGGCGGAAGAAATTATACTTAACACAATTATAAGCATTCTAATAAAATATACGTAACCTAGCTAATAATAAAAGATGTAAATAATAATATAAGTAATATAACAAAAATGAATACAAGTTACTGAAACAAAACATGTCGCTTTATATAGTTTCTGCATGATATACCTATTTTATTATTTCAGATAACTATATAGATCGTTTGAAATTTATAACTCCTTGAATGGATTGTTCAGTAGACCAAACAATTTCAATCTATTTGAATTTGAAATGGAGTTTTATAAGTTTCCAACGCGTAATCTGTTACACGTTGCTTTTATAATCGATATCCATTATCAATTGATAATAATAATAGTAATTGCTCTTTGCATTCATTCATGGTATATTACTTTTTCAATGCTCAATGAGGCACGCATTCATTACACATAATTTTTGCTTTTTTAAAGAGGAAGCTTTGTGATAAAAAGAATTTGTTTTCCAGTTTTCAATGTTAATGCTCGAAAAATTCTTATATATCTCAAAACTTCGAAAAATCATGCGAGACAATATATCATATCAGATCAATTTCAATATGCAGTTTTTTTCATTATTTGTAACCAGCTTTTGCTTGCAACTTCATCCATGTCTTTAAAAGTATCGACTTTTTCATGTAGATAGCTTTGTCTGTGTAAAACAGCAAGGTGAAAGTAATGTGCGAACTTCTAATTTGAACGTTTTTCGTCTGCATTATTGAGTTTCAAGCAAAAAAAAATGAATTAGTCTTGAAAGAACTTTTAGTGAGCGAAATTAAATAATAAGACAGCAACTTTTAGCAAATGTGCAAATTTCTAATGCAAGCACGGCAATCTTGTTATGTGTAATGGAATATTCTCCACTACAGATTACTTTTTATCAATTGTAATTTGTAATCGAACATGCATCCATTACAAATTACTTTTTAAAATTTGTAATGGAACGTGCATCCATTACTCATTACTTTTTGAAATTTGTAATGGATCATGCAACCATTGCACATTACTTTTTGAAATTTGTAATGGATCATGCAACCATTACACACTACTTTTTAAACTTTGTAATGGATCATGCAACCATTACACATTACTTTTTGAAATTTGTAATGGCACATGCATTCATTGCACGTTACTTTTCTCATTTGTAATGAAACACACATCCATTACACATTACTTTTGTAATTTGTAATGGAGAACTTATCCAATACACATTATTTAAAGTAATGAGTAATGCATTATTTTAAAATTACTATTTTCACAACTCTGGCCACGACGCACATGCATACCAATCGCGTCACCACTCGTCGAAATCGAAAATTCGCAATTGCAGTAATCGTTCATGCCGATAATCGTAATTCGAATTTAGAGCGCGTCGCCGGAAAATCGTGTCTGTGTATGTGTTCATTTTTTTCTTTATTTTCTTCCTATCTCTATCTACCTTTTCGATGCTTATTCAAACGACGTAAGATCCTGAAAATACAATTTTTAATATTTTTTTCGTCTTCTTACTTCTCTCCTCGACTACTCAAGCGTCGTCATTCGGAAGTGACGATTGAATTTTTTTTCACTTCGTAAAGACAACAATTGGGGGTGAAAAAAACAGAGACGATACGAGAACTCGTAACGCGTTCCATAGGCTATCGACATAATATTCATCCACGTGTGTTATTTTTTACGGAAACTCGTAATCGAGATGAGAGATTTGTCGGTTCCCGTAGTTTCGACGGGAGACCGCGATTTTTCTCGAGCTTTTGTTTCGAATTCTCTTCTCGAAGTGTTGGTCGCGAAAGCAGGAATCGCACGCTGGAATATTCGACGGAATTCGAAAGATGAAGGAACGCTGGTGATTTTTGGGCTTAGAAACAGCGGGGATTTTTTCCTTAGTCGTATATACGTATACAACGAAATGGAAATCTCTATTTTCAAGAGTTCCATACACAACACACACACACACGCGCACCAGCTAATTCTGCTGGCTCGATTTATATACACAAGTAAATAGGACGATAAATATTTATATGAGCTACATACAAGTTAGCTGAGAACGCGAGCGAATTTGCAATAAGTCACCAACCATCGACGAAACTGCCTTTTTTGCTTTTTATTTATTTTTCAAAATATTTTTCTTTCGGTCTATTTTACGTTTGAATCAATATTATTCAATACTTCGACCGCATACATCTATATCGAACAGTCTTTTGAATGCATATGTATACATGTACCACTGACGTCCACGGTTGTCCACGCGAATTCAAAAAGTAAAGGATCTCGTTTCCCGATACGTCGCGGAATTTGGTGATGCGAGAAACGACGGAAAACACGATAATAAACGATCAGTTGGAACTGAAAAGTCTGACCAGTCGAGTTGTGGCCATCTGCGAGCTCGAAAAAAATCTATATACAAATGAAAAGAGGAAAAAAAATAAAACGAATTACTCGTAAAGGTTAACAATAACGTCTTATCGCAGAAGAAACTTATTGTCTGTTGAATTTGGCACAGAAGCTACGAGATGTGGGTGTGTGTTTCGTTCTTTTTGTTGTAACATTTCGACTGACCACTATTCCTCGTATCGACACTAATCATTCATATTAATGTTGAATTTTATATCTTGATGTTAATAATGAACGTTGAGGGGTTTAGGCCGGCTTAAAAATGGGAAAAGATACAATTGTATTTATGAAAAATTCGGATTAGATTTGGAAAGCAAGACTGGAGTGCTGGAGTGCTGGAGTGAGTGACGAAGAGTTGAGACAGGTGGCACGTTGGTTAAGGACGTTCGGGACGAACGACGAAATGTTACCATCTGCTTCAAATGTATACAGTAAATTCTTTGTCATGTGCTGAATGCACTCTGCAAATTTTAAATCGATCGTCTACACCGTTTCTATAAAATTTACAATTGAAAAAAAAAACACTTTTTGACATGGGGCCTATAATCAGATAACATTAAGAGTCCATTATGACACTGATGACAAAATTGTCATAATGTACTGAGTGATTTGACGGTTTTGCATAACATTTTAAACATTTTTTCACACTTTACGCGAACTGACATTCCGCGATAAGTCTAGGCATCTGCCTATGTTGAAAAGTGTTTTTTTTTCAATGACAATTTTTATATAATTTTTATAATTTATATTTGATTTAAATCAAATGGTAATATTTTGTTAATTGTCCCGGAACACCTTAAACTCATAAACATAAAGTTGGCAACATACGTAACTGCAAGCTTGACAAGCATGCATACGCATTCTTTTTGCACAAGCACGCACAACTTTCTTATAGCCTCCACACGACACAAGGACGATTGATCAGCCGCAGTTTGTGCTTGAAAAATGTATTTTTCGGACGATGACGACGCGCCCGCGCTTCTGCTCTGGTTTTTAAAAGAAAATCGCAAGAAAGAAGTATGTGGTGTAAAGACTGGTTGAAAATGGAAACGTTATTCCCGAATAACTCTGTTAAATCGAAAATAAAGGGTGACTCAAAATGACCTGACATTTTTATTTATTACTAAAACGTATTATTCATTTGAAAAGTACGAATATTTTTATTTTAATATAAGGTACAAACATGGAGGTTATGTGTGGACCACAATATCCGATAAATGGCATAAACGGCATGGACTCGGAATACATATTCTTTCAACAAGATGGCGCGACCTGCCATCTTGTTGCCTGAAGTTTCATGATTGTGTTATCTCGCCCCGCGCCATTGGACTTCTGTCTTTGGGGATTTTCCGAAAGGAAAAGTGTATGCCAATGATCCACAGACCATATCGGAGCTCAAGGAAGCAATTAGACACACCATTAATGAAATTAGTCCGAAACGATGCCTAAATGTTATTGAACATTTCGTCAAAAGAGTGAACGTTTGCAAACAGGTACCAGGCGGCCATTTATCGGATATTATGTTCCACACATAACCTCAATGTGTGTACCTGATATTAAAATATAAATATTTGTACTTCTCAAATAAATAATACGTTTTAAAAAATTAACTAAAATGTCAGGTCATTTTGAGACACCTGTTACTATCATATAGATTGGTATAAGTATCTACGAATGTGATTGCATCTACGGCACGATTATCTGCAAATTTGATAAGACCCGGAAATGCGTTCGTAGAGACTGAAGGCGGCTACACACGTAACTCCAAGCTTGACAAGCATGCATGCAGTCGTTCTGCACAAGCAGACACAACTTTCCCGTAGCCTCCACACGACACAAGCTCGATGTTCAACGGCAGCTGTTCAAGCCACAGTAAGTGCTTGAAAAATGTCGTGTTCGGATGATGACGCGCCTACTCTGGCTGTTTTTGCTCTCATTTTATTCGGTTGGCACATGTGCAGGCCACGGTCTTACATACAGGTCTGGAAACTCCCATCGTGTGGGTAGTTCGCTCATGGATGCCAGACGTGTAGTTCATATATTGCCCACTGTGATCGCTGCGATCTAAACTCCGGCGCGATGACGATGGGTGGGGGAAGTGAGATAGAGACAGCGCTAGCTTTTCAATCTTTGTCTCACCTCAATGTATATTACTCGTTTTTAATATTATTGTAGACTATTATAACACGCAATAAAATGCAAATGCTTATTTTACAAAACCTCTGACCCCAACCCTCAGACCGCAAGCGGGTGCGAAAAACATGAGCGATTTTGAGTTATTTGAACGAGATATCGAATTTGGCTTAGTGGCAAACGACACCTATTCAATATCGGCTTTGCGGCCGGTATTGCAATAAGGAAAGCACCGTCTTCGCATTTATTCCAATTTTTCAAAAATCTTTTCTTTTCTTATGAGAGCACAATATCCGACACGGGGATTTTGAGGTTAGGTTTGAGAAAACGCAGTAAGCGGATAGATCGCAGAGACGAGTAGTGACGGGATTACGAACTACTCCAGTGCTTCCATAAGCGTTCTACCCCCACCACTTGATTTTGTGACGAGTGTCCAGACCTGTATGTAAGACCGTGCCCATGAAGCCTAGATACCAGGAGGTTCAGCGGCAATGCAAAGGCGCTGAAAAAAGCATCCCCGAAAATGTGTCGAAGTGATGGCGCTGGGGTGCAGCGGCACCTATATATATAGTAATATATTGGTCAACGAGGTGAAAGTCATCGGATGAGTTTCTAACCTCACGACAGACCGATCGTGACTTCAAACGTCGAAATATCCGCCGATTCATAATTTCCTCATGACGGTTCGGAAAAAAAACGCAAAAGCGAGAAAAGATCTCAAACTCAAACTCAAAATGGCGGCGATACAGCCGATTTAGAAAAACGTGTTTTTTTTAACAAATAGCTTCACGGGAGAACGGTTTTCTCGTAAAATGTAAGACCGGAAACAAAAACCAAAAAATTATAATTTATATATTATTATCTATGAGACTACCTAGAAATTTGCTTTCAAATTTTGAAAAAATAGCGCCTTTGAAGGGAATAAATCGATTTTTTGCTAAAAAAGCAGTAAATTGTTAAAAAAAAACCTTTACATTTAATCAAAAAACGGCTACGTACTCCCATAGAGAATGTAATTCTGAAGCTGCTATCAACATTTCAAATCGATGCATGCAAAGGTGGTCGAGTAATCCAACTTCCGATATTGAAAAAAGTGATTTCGAGAAAAACGCGTTTAAGGGGTTACCCCCACTTGCGATTTTGAAAAAATCGATTTTTTTTATTGCATTTTTTTGAAGTATAAGTATCCGGGCCCATACTTCTGTATGGGCCCGGAATAGATGACTCTATGTAAGTTTACAAAAAAAATATTTTCTTCGTGTAAACTGAAATTGAGACTTTAAACGCGTTTTTCTCAAAATGGCATTTCTGAAGTCGGTGACCAAGATTACTCGAACACTAATGAACCGATCTTCTTGAAATTTTGCAGGCTTATTTAATACATAAAAATGTAGTCTTTAATCGTTCGATTTTTTTTTCGAAAAAAAAAATGGCCGTTTTATAGCCAAAAAACGGCCGTTTTTTTTCGTTAAAATTGAATCGTTAACTTTGACTATCCGCCATTTTGTGAAAAATGAATATTTTTTAAAATCCTTCGATTATAGACTAGTTTATACTTATATTTGACTAAATCCATCCGCATTTTTTTTCTTCAGATGATCCACTTCGCCGTAATGTTGGTCACCGCAAACTGTGTATATAAAAACATTATTTCATTGACGGCCATTTGCCACTAAACAATGTAATATTTTTCAATGAAAAAATTACTGAAAGTTCTTCAAGATGTGTTCTTTAAGATGGTATATTGATCGATTAAAAAAGTTTTGTAGTTTTCTTTAAAAAAATTTATGAAAAAGGCCTTTTTTTGCCCTACAAGTGGGGGTAACGCCTTAAAGTTATACGAGCAACTCAGCACGCACTCCGAGGCGCTACGGCCAAATCGATAATTGAACCTTTAAATAAAAAAAAATCGCTACAGGACCAATTGCATATTGTTTTTATGACACCAAAGCATTTTTAGGCAAGAAAACGTCTTCCCAAAATCCTTGAGTTGTGTTATCCCTTAACACGAATGAGGGTTAGGTACATCGTCTGTGATCTGTCTTAGATCGCACCCAGTTTAGCGTATATCTATATACACATAGGTGCCGGAGCACCCCAGCGCCATCATTTCTCGTTCTCGTTTTGGGGACGAGTTGAAAGGCCTCGCTGAACCTCGTGGTATCTAGGCTCCATGGTCGCAACATAATAAAAATAGTAAGAATTGAATGGAAGTCGGTGAAAAAAATTCTTGATATTTTTATAAATAATTTCAACGAAGTGTTACAGCGTTTTGTCTGTCTCGTTATCGAGATATTCGTGAAATGAAATAGGAAATTTCAGATGATTCGCGTAAAACGATAAAGCGCCCTGCGACACGTGGCAACGCTGCTGTCAAGTCGGCCATTTTGAATAGGCGACAAAATTTGAAACGCACAAACTATTGCTTCCTTGCTATAAATTTCTTACCGCGGTTTCATAAAGAGTATTTAAATATTTTGAATCATTCTTTACAGAAGCTGCAGTGCGTGTGTTTCGACATAACCTTCAAATCAATTACGCGTCGTTCCTCGACTGCGCATTCATTTTCCAGCTCAACTACTTTTTTCCGCCACTCTCCAGGTTGTACTTGCTCCAACCGTCGATTGTACTGTTTTTCGGTTTTCATTTTTCCCTTCCATCTTTTCATTTTCGACGAACAAAGAAACGGAATTCGCGAAGGATGTTTGACAGCTACGCACTCACGATGTGGCGCTCGTATCTGAGCTCAGTGATACCAGTTACTGAGAACTAAATTGCGCCTTTGCCACATTTCGACTTGGTTAATAACTTATTCGCGATGTAAATAAACGAAAAAGATTAATAACATTGCTAAACATTAAATTGTATGCATTCCACATATTTGTTAGCTGAAATTTATTTATTTGACGTAACCGAAAATTTGATTATTCGGGGTTGGCAGCCGTTACAGGCGCCTGTGTTTAAGCATATGCGTTCCCCTCTTACCGCCTGCCTCGCAACGACCCTGAGCAGCCTCCTTAAGGGGCTATACCAATGTGACACTTTCAAAAAATTGATTTTTTTTGCCTTTTTTGACAGTTTGTACTTTCAAAAATGTCATTATCATTTATATAATTTATATCAATATCATTTTATCTTGCAAAAATCGATAGTTAAATCTTTAAACGCGTTTTTCTCGGAATGAGATTTTTCAAATTCGCTGACATTGTAACTCAAAGAGCAATTATCCGATTGACTTGAAATTTGAACTGAGTACTCTTGAATATATTTACTCTACAATGACGTAGGATATTTTTGATTAAATGAAAATTGACGATTTGGCATTGAAAAAAACGACCATTTTATAGGCAAGAAAACAGACTTTTTTTCATAACTACGCCATTTTGTTAGATTTTGATATTTTTCGAAAATCCTACGTCATTGTACAGGAAATACCTTCCAATTTAACGACATTTTTTTCCTTTTTCGGTTTCAGTTAATCGGCCGGAATCATGTCAGCAGTGGAGGAACTTTTTTTTGGCGCCTCCGAAGGCAGCGCATAAGTCGCTTGGATCTCAATATTTATCTATGAAAAAATTATGTAATATAGGTCAAATATAGCCAAATATATTCTTAATTTTCCGAAACATTTAATCGAGTACTTTTCTTCCGAAAAATTCCCGAAAATCACCCAAATTTTCAGCGTTCACACTGGTATAGCCCCTCAAAGCATGCTTGCGCAAGCGTAGCCTGTTCAAGCACGTAGACGAAAATTCGATCAATCTTCAAACCGCAGCTCAATCATCACACTTGCGCAAAAAATATCACTTGCTTGTCAAGCTTGCAGTTACGTGTGTGGCCGTCTCGAGCCAGCATTACATGTCGAATTTCAGCAGTCGATAAAACCAAGTTACGAAGCACTACGAAGTGCATAATTGTTGGAAATATGCGTGCATCACTTTTCGCAAAATGCCAACGAAAATTTTCATTCCCCTGTGTGGAAGATAGCGAAGGAAGAATCTCAAAGCAGCGTAGCAATCGTGCATACTCTGCAGTTGCAATATTCAACCATGGTTCCAGTCCAGTGCTCCAAATTATTGAAGCGAGAAAACCCTTTAGAATTTTCAAAAATCGATTTTTTAACATATTTCGAAAGTATGATACCCAAAGAATCTACTGACCAAAGGAAAACTCGAAATATTGAATATTTCGAGTTTTACAATTACAAAAAAATTACAATTAATAGTTTTCACATGTTGAAACTTTAAAGGCGATTATCTCGAAACTGCTTTTTCAAACACTGCTCGTGTTGTAGCTCAAAAAGTTATCGACCGATTTGGATGAAATTTTGGGAGGTTACATTTTTTGGGGTCGAATATGTCGAAAAAATGGTCGAAAATTCGAAGTTTGGAGTAAAAAGGCTCCCAAATTTTCATTTTTGCACTTTTTCATCACTTTTTAGGTATATCCTTCCCCTTAATATGTCAGTAAACGAATGACACTTATTAAATCTTTTTCAGATCAACAGAAAAAGAGTGACAACTGCAGCACTTTTCGATGTCGCGGAAAACAGGTGTCCGAAGACCCTTAACGCCGCCATTTTGTTGGTCATCCCAAAATTTTTTTTTTTTTTAACTTGACAGTTATAATAAACTCATGTCCAAATTTGAAGATGATCAGATTATTTTATCCCCTCTAAAAAAATTCCCGAAAAATACCTATTTTTCACGCTCCAAATGGGATTTCTCGCCTTAAGAATGTATGGCAGCTACTGCAGAGTCGTTACAGAACTGATTATGCAATTTGCAAAAATCGCATTTAAAGACTAAATAAAATAATTGTAGTATTCATTGAAGCTAAAAAGGAGATTTCCCACAGCTCAAAGTAAAACATGCGGTACAGAAAGAAGAATTTTCAATTTTTAACTGCAAATTTAGTTGCTGATTTGATGTACGTTTTCCCTGACGTTGTCGTGGTTACGACATACGAGCTAAAGAAATACGAAAACGGTCCCATTTAACTCGCAATATCTCGCAAAATATATGGGCACATGTCGATTTTTTTTTAACGTATCATGCATATTACAGCGATACCGCACAAAAGTTTTTTTTACAAAAGAGTACTCCGGAAATACCTTTTTTGCCAATGTAAAGGGAATTTTGGACGTACAGTCCTATGTTCCCCGTGTTAAATGACCCAACTTTGAATTCGTTTATCTCAGCATTCACGTGGGCAAATTTTGTTTTTTTAATCTCAAATAGTTCTCGATATTTTCCTTTACAATATCAGTGAGTTTCAATTCGAACAGTAGTAAATAACTTAGTTGCCATACATCCTTAACACGACCGGAAATCGACCCGCGTGCATTAGAGACAGTCGGAATGCGGCACTCGGTTCGCGTGGAAAGCGCATACAGAAAAGATGGTCCAGTACGTCGCAGGCGAAAAGAGAAGAAAAAACGGGCCTAAGACCGAAAGTGAAATTGCCGTGCATACTTCATTTTTCATTGTGCAGGGTATTTTCAAAACACGTAACTACTACTGTTTTGCAAGGAATATCGCAACGAAACTTTATCCGCGATTGTCTCGAAACTACGTGTCTCAGCAGTTTCACTGCGACATTGCAGCAATTGTTTGGAATATTAACTCAAAATGTGCACAACATTACCAAATACTTCAAGGCCCAACGTGAACCGAAAAGTGGAAAGAAAAAACATATTTTTATAACAAAAAATTCTCGAAACTCACGTTTTTGACATTTTTTATGGCGAGTTTACAAAATTTTTGAGACTAAGGGTATGTTTTATTACTACTTTGGGCTGTTGCATGGTATTTTTTTAAATTAATATTTAAAAATGGCGGGTGTGTAGCTAAAAAACTAATCGACCGATTCTGACGAAATTTGGTATAAATCTTTCGCACCTTATTGTACAAAATTGCCTAAATGTTTAAGGGGAGGTACCTGAGTAAACGGCGAAAAAAACACGTAAACTTCGGGAATTTTTATCTCAAAAATTAATGTTTCGATTGGATCCGGGTTTTTTTTTATTGGAAAATATGTACATTGAGGTATGTTTAGGAATTTTTTAAAATAAATTCATTGACTGGAAGCGATTCAAACGCGATTATCTCGAAACAAAGTTTTCAAAGTCGGTGCCAGATGTATCTCGAAAACGGCTTGTCCGATTTTGTCCAAATTTGGATACAATATTCTTCGATAGTTTTTCTCGTTCGCCACGTAGGATTTTTTTGAAATTTCCATTTTTGACGGAATTGCGACCGTTTTAATTTAACATTCGTTTTTCGTTCGCGATTTCCGACGATTTTGGATTGCATTCACATTGCATAAAAAAGCAATGGTTCAATCAAATGAAAAACCCCTACGTGGCGAACGAGAAAAACTATCGAAGAATATTGTATCCATATTTGGACAAAATCGGACAAGCCGTTTTCGAGATACATCTGGCACCGACTTTGAAAACTATGTTTCGAGATAATCGCGTTTGAATCGCTTCCAGTCAACGAATTTATTTTGAAAAATTCCTAAACATACCTCTATGTACATATTTTTCAATAAAAAAAACCCGGATCCAATCGAAACATTAGTTTTTGAGATAAAAATTCCCGAAGTTTACCTGTTTTTCTCGCCGTTTACTTCCCCTTACACGTTTTTTTTAATATATATTTTTTTACTGCAGAAATGTAACCATTTTTTACGGAAAATTAAATCTTTTTGTTTCAAAGCGTACAATTTCATCAATTGTGAACATTTCTCAATTTTTCTTGGTTCATATTCTGCGTATGAGTGTTAACCCTTCCTGGACATACTTATATTCGGCCACGGCTTAACATTGGGTTAATTTGACCCGGATAGTACTTCATCCACCTGCCTTTAACAATCCTTCGGTCAGTTTTGATTGAAAAAAAATCCGGGATACACTTCAAACGTTTCTCAATATGTCTGCATAATTAAAATTCGGGAAATATAAAATCGAATTGTTGTAGAAAATTATTGAAACCTTTCAAATTTGGGCAAGTGAGCATTTTTTTTTCAAATTCATCCGCGTCAAAATGACCCAGTGTGGAGGAAGGGTTAACGAAAGCAAAATATTCGTTGGTTTTATTTTCAGACTAATCCCACCGACGTGCCACGCCATCTGACAACATCCGCCGCAACAAAGGTCAACATAACCTCACAAATTTTCCAACCCAATTTTCTCATAGATGGTTGAACTTTTTAGGACAAACAAAGCATTAGGCTCGGGAGAATTCCCTGACGCAGAGCTTCATGAGTTCCTCTTGCCCTAAATATTATTAATCTCTGAGAAATCTTTGTTCGAAAATTTCAGCTATCTCTCTCGCACGAATATGTCACGTGGTAGATCTTCTACTTCGCCTTAATAAATTTAAAAAAATAATGCAACAGCCAAAAGTAGTAATAAAACATACCCTGAGTCTCAAAAATGGTGAAGAAATCTGTTCTTTAAAAAAAAGTCATGAAAATCAGCAATTTTTTCCTCCTTAATTAAGGAGGAAATTTTTCCTCCTTAAATGGAATCATTTATTTTTCAATGAACACATCGAGCAGCGCATTCCCTGTATGTACGTTAGCACAAATTTGAGCTCCATTTTTTCCCCTTTTTCTCACCATTCAATTAACTTCTTTGAAGCAAAAAAATTTTGCGAAAGCTGCGGGGGGTAAAAAATATTTAAAGGTCACTCAAGCCTCCCAAAAATTTAAATTTTCATTGAAAAATCGATTTTTTCGCTCCACTTCTCACCCAAGAATTTTACGCTTAATAATTTCGAACTAACCTCGCGAAAGCTCTAGCCGGCCAATGACTATTTAGTTGTCGCTCAAAAGCTTCGAAATTTCCAATTTTCGGCAATTTTTTCACCCTTCTCTCATAAATTTGACGCTTTGTAAAATTTTCAAAACAATTAATCCTTTTTTTTTCTTTAGAAACAGATTTTTCAAATTTGCCTCACACTTCTAACTCAAGAATTATAATCTTTGTTGTCACAAAATAATTCTGTAAAGCTCTTGTCCGTAAACAAAATTGTAGGTCGTTTAATTTATGAAAGTAAAATGGCAGCTGTTTTCCGCGCATCGTAATGCGTCCCACAGTTGGTCTCGTTAGTCATAATACATAATAACACATATCGTCTAATTTGTTACAAATTATTATAATACATTATTCAGTAAATGTAACACTTCGCTGTTTATTTTGTTTTTATGCTACAAGAAATTATAGTGCATGCGAGATTTATTTTTTGGCGGAAATTGTAAATTCCGAAAACCTTGAGCGATTACTAAATATTCACTGGCTTGCTAGAGATTTCGTGAGGTTAATTTTCAAATTGTGAAGCGTAAAATTTATGGGTGAGAAGTGGAAGAAAAAGAAACGATTTTTTTTAATGAAAATTTGAATTTTTGGGAGACTTGAGCGACCTCTAAATATTTTTCGACCGCTCGCAGCTTCGGCGACAATTTTTTTTCTCTTTAAGACGAGAAATCTCTTTAGAATTTTCAAAAAATCGATTTCTTTTACATATTTCGAAAGTATGATACCCAAAGAATATACTGACCAAAGGAAAACTCGAAATATTGAATATTTGCGGAGTTATCGCATATAGTCCAGAGCGCGGGGACAGCATGCGGTCAGGTAGCGAGTAAACTTTAAACGCGATTATCTCGAAACTACTTTTTCAAAAACTGCTCGTGTTGTAGCTCAAAAAGTCATCGACCGATTTGGATGAAATTTTGGAAGGTTATCCTCAGTAATATTATCGGAAGGATGAACCTAAAGTTTGAAAGGTATCGTGTAAATAAATAATTTTTTTGGGGTCAAATATGTCGAAAAAATGGTCGAAAATTCGAAC
The DNA here is from genome assembly GCA_944452715.1 of Ophion slaviceki. NCBI lineage: Eukaryota > Metazoa > Arthropoda > Insecta > Hymenoptera > Ichneumonidae > Ophion > Ophion slaviceki. The sequence goes on along the minus strand of OX101783.1, from coordinate 65,165,453 downwards.
TTTGGAGTAAAAAGGCTCCCAAATTTTCAATTTTGCACTTTTTCATAATTTTTTAGGTATGTCCTTCCCCTTAATATGTCAGTAAACGAATGACACTTATTAAATCTTTTTCAGATCAACAGAAAAAGAGTGACAACAGCACTTTTCGATGTCGCGGAAAACAGGCGTCCGAAGACCCTTAATAACGCCGCCATTTTGTTGATCATCCAAAAAAAAAAATTTTTTTTAAACTTGACAGTTATAATAAACTCATGTCCAAATTTGAAAATGATCAGATTATTTTATCCCCTCTAAAAAAATTCCCGAAAAATACCTATTTTTCACGCTCCTAAAGGGATTTCTCGTCTTAAAGAAGATAATTGGATGGTGAGAATAAGGAAAAACAATAGAGCTCAAGTTTGTGCCACCCTAATGTACGTGCTGGATCGATTGGAGCATCAAGAAAGATAAGATTCTTTATATTTCTTCAAAAAGGAACAAAATTGGCCTTGGCGGGTCGTCTAAGCATCCGTGTAGAAAAAAATCACCCCAGGTAATATGGCTCCTAAAACCACTCGTGTGAAAGATAGTTGAGTATGATGAGGAGCTTTGAAGATATAGATGGGACATACTGCGTGTATGCGTATGTTCGTTCGCACGTGTGTATTTTACAAACCACTCAGAATATTGTTAACATCGCTTTGACACACTGCTCGGAGCAAGGAAAGCGTACACGTAGATTTCGTCGATGAAAATAACATACGTACACGTGGCGTACAATTTTTATTCTTCACTTTTTCGAAACTTTTTTTTTCGCAACCCAAGGTTCGCTTATCCAATCGCCATTTCGTTAAATCCCGTCGCTTCCGTCCAAACACGAAAAATCCACAATCGCGACATTTCCAAATTGTACGTTTATTCGAATTACGATAAAAATGTCACGCTCTTCTTCTTATTTGAATTCTTTCGTAGTCCTCGATTGAAAGTACACACACATATATATATATACGCCCATTTTTAGTCGAGATAGCTGGAAAGTCTATTCGTCTTTCTTTTATTAGTTTTTCCTCGTTAGGCGATAAATGGAAGAATAGTATTTAGACCCGTTTGGAATAAGACAAACGATTGTTTTTTTTTTTATTAATTTGGCCACTGCTGTATTTATTCCGTGGCATCAGGATTGACGACCGTCTTTCGTTGCGATCCACGCGCGTATGTTTTATTCGGTTTAAAAAAATGCATGTCGAATTTGAGCTTTTTAACTTGAGTTTAAGGGGGAGATGCCTTTAGGCGAGGAAAAGAATTGCTGATTTTCATGATTTTTTTTTAGGGAATATTTCTTTGTTGTTTTTTAGATTTGAGGTTTTTTTATTACCACTTTTGGCTGTTATATGGTATTTTTTTTATTAATCTTGAAAATGGCGGACGTATGGCACTGTCTTTTTAACGGCATTTTCAAAAGTGGCGAGGCGTAAAAATTTAGTATAAATCTTTCTAACCTTATTGTCTAAAACATGATCCTAAATGTTCTTGGAAATTTTCAAAAAAGTACTCTTTTTTTGGGAAAACAAAGCAATTATTTTCGGAAAACTCAATCTTTTTGTTTCAAAGCGTACCATTTCATCGATTTTCCTACCACCACAACCCGTTTAGAAGACCCGTCCGCCATTTTTAAAGATTAATGGAAAACATACCGCCTTTTTTTTTTAGATTAATGAAAAAAAATACCGCCTTTTTTAGATTAATGAAAAAAATATCGCCATTTTTTAAGATTAATGAAAAAAAACACCGCCGTTTTTTTTTTAAGATTAATGAAAAAAATACCGCCATTTTTAAAGATTAATGAAAAAAAATACCGCCTTTTTTGAAGATTAATGAAAAAAATACCGCCATTTTTTTAGATTAATGAAAAAAATACAGCCATTTTTTAAGATTAATGAAAAAAATACCGCCACACAAACTTCCGTCATTTAAAAATATTAATGGAAAAAAAAATACCATGTAACAGCCAAAAGTAGGAATAAAACATACCCTAAGTCTCAAAAATCGTGAAAAAAACTTTCCTAAAAAAAAATCATGGATATCAGCAACTTTTTGCCTCGTCTAAAGTTATCTGGGGAGTTTCTATCATCATTTGAATTACACAGAAAAATCGTTCTTTCCATCCCAGCTTGCCTAACGAAACAACCGAATAATATTCGTCATATCCGACTGAACATTCTTTAAGCTGATCTTCAGAGCTTCAAAAAACATCTTTCAAAACCCCCACATCATCATTATTCCACAAATTGCAGCTATTCGAAAGATTCACGTATCCAAGTCAAAAATAAAAGAGGCATTTTTCGAATAGCTGCAATTCGTTCCAAATCAATGATATAGCCATTGAAAAAAAAAAAGATTTTTGAAGCTCCAAAGGCTAGCTTGGAAAATCAACCAGATTTTGGCAAAGCGAATTTTCCGTGTAAGGATGTAGACCTCAAATTTGGCATGCACTTGTTTCATACCCAATATTTTTCGAAGGAGTAAAAGTTGACTTTTTTCGAGACACAATAATATGCACTGGACAAAACAAAGTACCCAAAAGACGATAACAAGTGAATGTCAAGATGCGTGCTTAATGTTGTCGAGTATCATATATGTATGCAGGGTGTCTTATCTCTGCCACTCAAAATAACTCGGTAATTATCGACGTCACAAAAAAATTTTCCAGACAAAAGTTGTACGGCCCCCAAATGCGACCAACTTTTTTTTATTTCGCTGTTGGCGCTGACGCGCAGTGAAGGTCACCTCCACTTCTTTAAATGGAATGTTACATTTTTTCTAACCATCTTACGGAGCACCTCAAGCCGCATAAAAAACATTGGGGGTCAAAGTCGTTCAAGGTCATTCGAGGTCACCTATTTAGATTTGTATCATCGATACTGACCTTGAATGACCTTGAACGAGACACCCTAATATTTTTTACGCGGCGTGAGGTGCTCCGCAAGATGGTTGAAAAAAAATGTACCGTTCCATTTACAAAAGTGGAGGCGTAAAAATTGGTCGCATTTTTGGCCCCCTACACACCGTACAACTTTTGTCTGGAACATTTTTTCGCGACGTCGATAATTACCGAGTTATTTCGGATGGCAGAGATAAGAGGGACAGCCTGTACGTAATTTACAGTTTCTCCTCAGATGGCTTTTGTTTAATTTGCGAATAAATCGGTGTACACTACGCGCAACGACGAAGCATCGAACGAGCGCACATTTCCCGATTGGTCATCACGTGTCGGTATTTAAAAAAAAAACACACACACACACACGTGTGCGAGAAACGTGTAGTTTCGTGCGAAGTCATCTCCTCGTCTTCCTTCACGTACAATTTTTCACGTTTGCGTTTGTTTCAACGGGCGTTATTAAAAATATTCGCAACGACAGGGAAGAAAGATATTCTTTGGCGATGTTCGCTCGGCCATGGATAGTCCCGCAATGAAATTGTGCACATTCTCGGCGACGTGGAAGCAACGACGTAGAGAGAAAATAATACAAAGAGAAAAAGCGGACACGGGAGAAAAGATGTTCAGCTGGTCGTGGTGACCTGCGAGACAGTGAACGGCATGACCTGATAAATGAAACACCTGTTGCAGACGCGCACAGGCTTGGTGTGACCGTAGCGCGGCAGTGGTACGTTGTTGCTGCTGCAACGACCGCAGAAAACCTTGCCGCAGTTTCGGCAATGGTGGCGCCTCCTGACGACGGTGAATCCGGCCTGACAGGCCATGCACCTTGGCGCGTCGTTGTCCGGCACCCAGGCGGGTGCTCGCTCGATGCACTCCTCGCCGCACTCCGTCATCGGTGAGCCTTTTACCACCAACCAAACACCGCGAAGGTTAATCACGAGATACGCAACTCCCGGACGGAGAAATCGACTCGAATCGATCGTAAAATCGACAGGGATGATTCAGTGGCGCACTGACTACGGGGATTGGAGTCTTTCTTCAATTCTTTTTCGTATGAAAAAGTGATTCACTCATAACATTAATTACACATCTATTTACTATGAATATCAAGCTGTGAGAAAATATATTTATATTTTTTTTCGATGTACAAAATGGCCGACTACTCGAGACTTCTCGAAACAGCTTTTTTCCTATTGGCGTGACAAATAACTTCAACAATTTTCACTCGATTTACTTAAAATTCAAAAGTTATGTTCGTAATTGCATTTCGCAGAGAAGGACGTACGGAGTTTCTGATTAATCGAAATATTTTCATTTCGTGAGCAGTTTATGAGCAGTTATAACGAAATTTTTCACTGAAAATTCATTTCTCAAGTTCAAATGCCTACACGGAGAAAACTACGGCCTCAAATTCAAACACTGGTTGCCAGAATTATAATATTCAGTGTTAGAAAAGTTCGGTGCAGTTCGGAATTCTAAGACTTGTTATTTTAGAAGTGTAAAAGTGATGCTCACACCGTATAGTAAAAATGATGCGTTCATATTATATTTGGAACTATTCTCGCATAGGCGCGAGTTATATTTTCATATGGATTTTACTATACGTATAGCATGATTCTTCGTGTATGTATAGATTTCACTATACTCATAGCATAAATCTTCGGCGTGTAGCGAAAAATATTACGAAGTTGTGAGTAAAAAAGTGACTCTTTATACCGTACTTTTTGTAGAATACTGGAAACTAATTGTTCCAATAACGTGGGCAAAATATTTTTTGAATACTACAAAAAATGACAATATGCAGAATAAAATGTATTATTTGTATCAGTTTACGTTCCATATCGTAGATTAAAATTTAAATTTCTTCATTGTTACTATACCATAATTACAATTTTTATCTTCCATTCAATACTCTTTGATATTTAATGATATTTTTTTTAGAAGCATAGTATTAATTTTAAATTTCGAGGCCCCTGTTTTCTCCGTGTACAACTTTTGAATAAAACAATATTTTTTAAATTCCGTACGTGCTTCTCTAGGTATTCTAATGTAGATTGACGAGAATTTTTGTTTTTTGTTCTAGGTAAAAAATTGTGGATGGTAAATGTCACGCCGCGGAGCGCCTAAAAAAAGATAGCAAAAGAAAATATTAGTAGACGGCCATATTGTACATCGAAAACTAAATTCTAACAACTTGATATTTATACTAAATAGATGTGTAATTAATTTTATGAGTGAATCACTTTTTCATACGAAAAAAATTGTTAAATTCGCTTATGATTTTATACCCGTTACTGTGGCCTAAGGCCTTAAGAAATTCGAGTTTCATCAGGACGTTAAACAAGTTGTCGCTGTTTTCCAACAGATGGCGTTACCGGAACTGCGTGCGTGTAGCTCAGGATGGTAACGCATCTATGAAGAAGTACTATAAGCAAGCTTGACATTCAGTCGATGTCGTTTCGCCGAAGCGTAAAGGAATGTTTTCTTTCGTTGTGTTGATCATGTCAAATTTCGGGACAAAAACGAGTATTTGCGGGCAATTTTACTGCATTACTTTATTAAGGGGTCTTCTCACTTCAGACTCTGAAAAAGGCTATTTTCATGATTTTTTTCGATAGGTTTATATTATAGATATTGATATAAAAGTTGTTACACTTAATAAATACACTTTCGAAATACATTAAATTTTTTTAAAAATGTATTTACGTAATCCAAACAAACTTTAAACACGTTTTCCTCGAAACAACGTTTTTTGACGGCTTGTTGATAAAATCGTCGAAACTACTGAACAGGGTTACTGAAACATTAGCGTTTTCATTACTCATTACATTACATTTTGTAATGCAAACAATTGCCATTGCTCATTGCATTAGATTTCGTAATGTAAAAAAAATTCATTACTCATTACATTGTAGCTTGTAATGTAAAAAATTTCCATTCCTCATTACATTACTTTTGTAGGGTGAAATATTTTCATCGCCCATTACAATGTAATGGGTAATGGAATTTGTTTACATTACAAAGTCCAATGTAATGAGTAATGGAAATATTTTACATTACAAAATGTATTATAATGAGCAATGCATTTTCTTTACATTACAAAATGCAATGTAATGAACAATGGAATTTTTTTACATTACAAAACATAAGGTAATGAATAATGGAATTTGTTCACATTACTAATGCAATGCAATGTAAAAAGTCTCCATTACTCATTGCAATGTAATGAGGATTATTATTCGTTACCCATTAGGGGCAGCGGTTTTTGCACGAGGTCGATCTGACCCGATGGGTAACGAATAATAATCCATATTACCTTGTAATGAGCGAGGGAGATTTTTTACATTACATTAGTAATGTGAACAAATTCCATTACTCACACCTTATATTTTGCAATGTAAAAACATTCCATTACTCATTACATTTAATTTTGTAATGTAAACAATTTCCATTACTCATTACATTACACTTCGTAATGCAAAAAAAAATCCATTACCTTGTACTTTGTAATGTAAAAAATGTCGAATACCCACTACAATGTAATGTGTAATGACATTTTTTGTCATTACACATAACATTGCATTTTGTAATGAAAATATTTCACATTACAAAATGTAATGTAATGAGTAATGGAAATTATTTACATTACAAAATATAATGTAATAAGTAATAGAATTTTTTTACAATACTGAATATAATGTAATGGAAAATGAAATATTTTTTCATTACCTCTTAAAAAAGTAATGAATAATGCATTACTTTTTCATTACGAATTTCGCAACTCTGCTCTACTGAGCCGATCCTTATGAAATTGTAACCACTTATTCTTTACAACTATAGCTGTAGCGCATATCAAGGATTTTTTAAAATTTTGATATTTACTATTTTTATACCAAAAACGGTGAAAAAGACACACTTTTTTTTCGTTTTTTCGAAAAATGTTCGCCATTTTGTTATTTTTGCATACATCAAAAATCGTATGATATGCTCTATAGCCATTAACACACTGAATCTAAAACCGTTTGAATTTTTTGTTTCGGATGATCCATCTCCGAGATTTCATCAACAGCGCAGACCTACAATTTTTTAGGACATTTTTTAACTACCATTTTCCTCTATAAAAAGTGACTTAAATAATTTTTTTCTTTAAATTATTATTTCGAAAATGTATTCATTAAGTTTAATAACTTTTATATCAATATTTATAATATAAAACTATTTTGAAAATCACAAAAATCTCTTTTTTTAGCCTCTAAAGAAGACTCCTTAAATGCTTCAAAAATAATGATTTTAATGTGTTGAATTGGGGGCATCACTTTATGAAGACTCGTGTCAGACGCCAGTTAAACTTGCAGAATCTTTAGAAGTTGATCACGCAACAGTTTCGAAACGTTCGGACGCATTAGGAATGATTTTAAAAAATTAAGTATTAATATTTACAAAAAAAACAGCGACAATTTAATCAACATCCCAATAATTTTGAAGATTGATTATATATGTACAGGATTTCCATTTATCTGAAGACATGTTTTACTTTTTCAAGTTGGTAGTAACACAAAAGTTTTTCTTATTCACGTAATGAAAATATAAAAATGCATTATTTTGTCGTTTAATTATATTTTCTATGAAAAATAAGCATCTACAGAATAAATCTATACCTCGTGTGCAATTTTTTGAGTGTCATTGAGAAAAAAAAATTCATGAACTGTCATTAGACTCAACTGGACCGCTCCAACCTCCTTGTAACATGAAAACATATATTTTCCTAGCGGCGTCTTATTCTACGTTGAATAACAGGTTACAAAAAAACCGGAACATTATTCGTTTGGCCATTATTTTAGTATATTTTTCTAAACTTTTTTTCCAATGAACACGAAGAATTTTTGTATATAAAACAATGCAGGTGTTTTGTCACGATTTGCCAAGGAGGCAAATCGTGACGAATGATGGGCACTGTTATTGAAAAGGCTTGATCAGTATCCGAAGAGCGAATCGCCATTTAGTTTATCAGTTATTTTTTCGTCTATCAATCAAAGTGGAAGGTCATGATTTTGAGCATCTTTTGTAATAGAAAAAAATAATTACCAAAAAAATGTGTCGGTCAAAAGTTGCCTGCTTTTTTTAACGTAGAATAAAATTGTGCTATAAAAAAAACAGATTTCTTTTTAATTGACATTGAAAACAACTAAATGAAGACATTTTGCTATTTTCCTCCTCGATCGAATCCGCTCGATAAGTCTCGGGCTTCTTCAATTTACTTCGCTATTCTTGAGAGTTATTTCGAGGTTTTAAGATAAATGGGACATCCCGTGCATACATAATTGAAAACATAAAGGAGCATAAAGGTAATTATACGATTACGTAGCGGCATAAACCGATTAAGGGATAACACCATTCTAGAATTTTGAAAAAATCGTTTTTTTTTGCTTAAAAAATACTTTGGGGTCATAAAAACAATATGCAATTGGTCCTGCAGCGATTTTTTTCTAAAGGTTCAATTATCGACTTTGCGCCTCGGACTTCTTTCAGGCGCCTCGTACAACTTTAGACTTGTTTTCTCGAAACCACTTTTTTCAAACTAGGAGGACGGATAACTCCAACACCTATGCATGGACCGACTTGAAATTTTGATAATAGCTTCACAATTACATTCTCTAGGGAAGTACGTAGCCGTTTTTTGATTAAATGTAAACTTTTTTTTTATAAACAATTTACTGCTTATTTTTTGGGCAAATAATCGATTTATTTCTGTCAAAGTGCGCCATTTTTTCAAAATTTGATTTAAAAAAATTCCTACGTAGTCCCATAGCTAATAATATATGGATTATATTTTTTTTTTGTTTTTGTTCCAGGTCTTATACTTTGCGAGAAAACCGTCCTCCCGTGAAGCTATTTGTAAAAAAACACGTTTTTCAAGATGGCTCTGTCGCCGCCATTTTGTATGAAAATTATAATAAATTTTCTTTTATACTTTAATATGTGTTAAATAAACCCTCTCAAAAGAAATCCTATTCCTTTTTCTCATACGCCTAAAATAAATTGTCAAAGTTAGGTCTTATTTTCTGTCGCTAGAGTGGTGTTATCCCTTGAATATATTTTAGTCTTGATTTTAAATAGATTAAATCTATTTTAATCTCGATTTTTAATTTATTTTAATCTTAATTTTAAATATATTAAATCTATTTTAATCTTGATTTTTAATTTATTTTAATCTTGATTTTAAATAGATTAAATTTATTTTAATCTCGATTAAACAACGTGCATGTTCGAATAAATCCGACGTGAAATGTATCGGTGACAAACAGAGTGACGCATACTTCTCTCGTTCGTGGGCGTAGTTTCCTCGTATTCCTCTTCGTCCTCTCGTAGCAACGAGTTCTGTCGCTCGACAATAGTCTCGGACGTTTCCGTTGTGTCCGGTGTTGTCGGGGATGTTTGAACGTCGAGTGGCTCGCTGCTCGGAGTCGTAATCGTTGGCACTTCCTCCTCGTCCTTCGTCGTCTCACTCGTCTCGACGACCTGACTGCTGTTCATCAGGAAAACGCACTTCAGGATGTTACGGAGATCCGAGGCGAAATTCGTTTGCAACTGATCGGCCACACCGGCGATACAGACGAACAGTCGATGAACGAGATCCTCGGACGACCTGCGAAAAGTATTGATAGTAACGTCGCGTTGCTTCTCTCTTGGACTTTTTTTTCGTTGTAAAATGGTTCCAGTGCCCCATGCGCACAACTAGCGCCGCGTAGCGTTCGTATTTTTGTCGGCGCTGTCGAAGGCTCTGTGATTGCGGTTATAATATCGTGATAAATTATAAAAATTAAAATCGCACCTCACTTGCGTTTAATTTGTTTATATTAACCCTTCGACTGCACACTGGTTCATGTTGACCCCTTTTTTTCAATTGGCTGTATCGCAAAACGGGGTAATCTGTTCGGCCGCAGTGCGGCGCTCGAATGTTCCCCCACTCCTACGGGGCCATACGCAAATTACGTAACGCAATTGGGTGGGGTCAAGGTTTGCGTCATGTCACGATTTTAAAACTGCCAGAAATAGTAAAATTTCTGCACGTTGAAATTTTTAATTTAAACCTCGCGTGCAATTTTACCGTGGGAAGCTCACAGCTTTCTATACGCAATGTCAGTTAAGGAGAAAGTCACTGTACAATAACTTGCACAGTAGCCTTCCCATGTCCCCCAAGCAAAATTTGAAGGACATTTTTTTCAAATATAATTCTTGAAAGTACATGTATTGAAAAAAAGGTTGGCAACATTTTTACTCACAAGTCCGAAAATTGACGGAGTTATAGTAACTTTAGTGAGAACAGGTGGCGCGACCGATTGTGCGCTCAGTCCCAACAGGTGTGGCATCATGTACAATAGATAAAGTACAGTCTCTTATTATTTTGTGAACTATCATGAAAACGAAGAACCGCCCCATATCAATCATCAATATCAATATTCTAGAAAAAACAACTTTATATCACGAAACACGGAACGAAAACTTTGAACGCGTTTTTCTCTAAACTAGTTTTTTCGACCTTGTCCGAGCGAATACTTAAAAACTTATCAACCGATTTTCAATTTTTTCAAAAACATTTTTGTAACTGCAGTGATTAAGGTTGTACGTACCCGCGTTTTTAACATTTGATAATTATTATTTTTAATTACTGCTTAAATACAGAAAAAGCGCCTTGAAAATAGAAAAAAATTTTCAAACTCTGGGCATTTTGTAAAAAAACAATCAAAATAAAAAACGACTACGCATATCGATAGCTACATTTGTATAGATATCGATAAATTGTTGACTTTTAATTTACAGATAACCTTTCATAAAGATATCGCTGGGACAAGGAAGAGAATTTTTTTGTTTAGTCGTCAAATCGAGATAAAGCTAGATGAATATATACTTCATAAAATACGTATAAACCCGATCCTTTCATAATTAGTTATGTCTATAAAAAATGGCAATTATTGACGACAAAGCACCCGTTACGTAACGAAATAGGGGGGGGGGGGGGGGGTACTGGCCAAGCGTTACGGTCGCGTTACGCAGGGGGAGGAGAGGGGTCAAAAATTGGGAAATTTTGCGTTGCATAATTTGTGTATGCCCCCTACTCTATAGGTGGACACTCGGCCCCCATCTAACATCCTGCTCGTGTACTAAGGACAGCTGTCGAAAAGGACCTGGGGTCGAATCGACCTCGGTTATGCAGTAGTGCGGTGAAAGTGGAAACATATTTTTTTTTATGAAATATGGTGTTTTATTACTACATGTACGTGAGTTATGATAGAAAATGCTCATAGATATTTTATATTTTGCGCTACTATGGTAAATTATGTATTTAGAATGCCGATCATAAAACTAAAAGCAAGTGTCCGTTATGCAGAACTATGTGCCACGAGCACCGACTGTACTTATCCGTCGATTACGGTAAATGTGAATAATAATAAGTCATCGAAGCGAAAAAACGCGGAAAATATACGTTTTCAATAATTAGTCTGCCGACGAAGTCGATTTTTTCCATTTTCCACTATCCCGAAAATGCTCAAATTCGAACCTCCGAATAAATGTACTTTTCGGAAAGCCGGTCGACACTATTTTTCGTATCTACAAATCTTCCTCTTTAAAAACCTCTACGAACTTATTTTTTATATTGTGAAAAAAAAATTATGGTTTTTTTTTCGTGCAAGTACGTATTCTTCAACGCATCTCCCGATTCGAACGAATGTGTGGGCCCATAATTTGTTTTTCTTAAAAAATAAATTTTGGGCCATAAAATAAGGATCATTGACTACAAAAACGTCTCTACAAAAAAAAAGCATATTTACCGAAATATAACGATCAGAAAAAGGTCTGGGGTCAGATTGACCCTATATGCAGTCAGAGGTTCGTGGCGGAAGTGTACAGTCGAAGGGTTAAATCAATTTGCCTGGCCAAAGACGGCAAAAAGCCGTCTGTACCTTTCGGTTAAAAGTAAAATTTCCTTAAAAATGTATATTTTGGTTCACTTGTAATGTTGTTATAAGACGATAAAAATAAAGTTATATAATTGCTTTTATCAAAATTTAACAAACGTATATGGTTGGTCCACCACTTTATAATATATTAAACAAAATTTCGTGTCTAGATAAAAATAACCACAATTTTAAAGATTGGCTTCGAAAATATAACTCACAATATTAATTTCCAACCTTCAAACGCAATTTAAGGGAAAACTGTTGGCATCTGCTGAACACGTCAGGGACGTAGATTAGCTAAGAACAAAACATGATCCAAGCTTAATAATTCAAGCTCGTGTCATAAAGCTAACCTCTATTTCGTCGACGTCTAAAAATCTTCTCTAAAGGTAAAACTGTAGCTATCCATTTGTTGCGTTGTCCTAAGTTTCAACTTGCCGTAGGGTATCGATAAAATTTGCATTTACTATTCGTTCCTGTTTTTTTGCAATTTATTACACAGCAACTGTCGTGGCCCATTTTGAGTATAACAATATTTTTAATCCGATTGCCAAACTCGTACCACGTTCACACAGATTTTGCCGATAAATTGCCGAGTCTACTGCAATTTTTGTCCACTGCGGGCGCTGCGTTCGCTTCATTATTCCCGCCCTATACTCTGCACGGAGCCAATTCAGCGATGTAAAAAGTGTTCTTAAGTGTGTAGCTTAAAACGGCTGTAGACGCAACGGAAGTTAGGTTAGATTAGCGAACTGCATGTGGGGGGTGATAGAAAGGGGTTCAATTGGGAAGTGTCGCCGAGTCGAAATTTTCAGCCTATTTTAAAGGCCTTTGATCCTACGTCAGCCTCACTTGAGTCTGTTTACTGCTGGAAGTCCTACTATGGGCCGCCACATGCTCTTCCTTTGCGTGCTAACCTCCTGCATAGGCCCTTAAACTCCTACCTAACCTAGCTGAAGTCTTTGCAGCTCCTCTTTTGATTGCGTTCGGACCTATCGCGCATTTGGCTGTTTCGACGAAACGAAGGTGGGGATGGTCGCACTCGAAAGAGCGGGTCTGATAGTTTTCAATAACCGTCATGCGTTGAGCTAGGTAGGACCACGCGTTCGCCGTAGAGGCCTACTTTTCCAATGTCCTTTCCATTATCTCCACCCAGCGAACCTTTCGCATTCGCTTCAAACTTGCCCCTGCAGCTCCAGCAACTCTCCAAAGTGGAATAAATGGATCTCGGGCAAAGTTACAATATTTTTTATAGGAATTGCCCTCACGTATGCATGTATACGCGGATCCCTATAGCAGGCACGCATGCATACGTATAGGTACTAGTATACGTGTGGTGGTGTATGCTTAGCCATGTCTGTGTGCGACTATATAAGTGGGTCTACGCATGCGTGTATTCAGGCATATGTATCTCTATACGCGTAATAGAGTGTATGTGTGTGCGTGTATACGTGTGCCAATCGACGTCCTCCTTAGCGCCTGCAAGTGGAGAAAAGGGAGATTTGTTCCCGTTCTAGGCGTTAAGTAGGAGCTCATTTTATATTGAATACGAAGCTACTTTACTGCCTTTATCTCCTACCACTGTGAGGATCTGGAGGGGCAAAACAGGCTGAAAAATTCGACTCGGATTATGCGTAAAAATCCGCAAGGGTATACGTTGGAACTCAGGAATCAATTGAGATCTCAAGTACCTACCTAACGTAATAATAGTAATCTAAATAATAAGCTGCACGTGGGCTGACCTTCTTCTTATTGCGGTCAGCTGGACTATGCCTGAGACCGAAGGGTTTATCTGCGCCTGCCAAGACGGAGTTATCAACACCCTGATATATCGTAGTCGCGTTATGGGTCAGCCTCTGCCAGCCATTTTGTGTCATGCATGCAAACAATCGCTGAAGACACTAATGCATCCACTGTCGGCCTGCCCTCTGTATGCAGTCTCCGGGTATATCCATCGCCATAACGCGACCCTGAGGGTGTTGTATTACCATCTACGGCACTCTTATGGGATAGACCGGGAGCCCGTGCCGCCTTATTTACCAGGAGATATTGAGTCCGTTGTCGTGGGCAAGAGGTGCAAGATTTATTGGAACTTCTCGTTCGCGACCATCGGGTCGCTTCAAGCGACTAAGCCTGGTTTTGTTCTCTTCTAGTTCGACGACAAGACGATATACGTCATTGAGTTTTCGGCCCCGGTAGAGGTAAACGTGTCGCGAAAGGAAGAGGAGAAACGGCTCAAGTATCAACCTCTCCTGGCCGAGCTGTGCCGTCTGCACCGGGGATTCAGGGTGACTGTCGTTGTCTTCGTCATCAGCGCACTCGGAGGGATGAAGGAGTCTTTTGTGTCAGGTCTCGCCGGCATACCGGTTTGCAAACCCAGTGTCCGGTTGCTAGCAGGTCGGATGCAGAAGGCGGTCATACTTGGATCTCTCAGTTTACTCAGGCAACACGATTGTGGACTGCGGTAGCCGCTCACCCTCTGGCTTGAGAGAGCTGCTATCGCAGAGCGATGTTTACTTTTTTTCGTTTCTTTTCGACTGGGCGGCAGCCGAGGTAGTGTCGGAGCCCTCAAGTATCGGCCAGCACTATCGTTGCGGTCTAGACTAAAGTCGAGTCTAAGCCCCTGGGGTAGGTAAATGCTTCCAAATGCAAACTGAGGAAGTGCGTTGCCCGGAGCAATAAAATCTATGATAATAATAATAATAATAATGATCCTAGCTTCCCTGAGTTGCGAGTAACGCAAATGATCTACAATATTGTTCCGGCTGATGGTGGTTTGATTATCATTCACACAGTTACGGTGGCGGGGGCGCAAGTTCCCTATGCTCAAGTCGTCTCTTCAATAGTGGCGTCTGCTAGCGAAGTGGAGATAAGGTAGACATTTCCAACTACCTAATTTGCACTTGTTTCTTGACCATCCGGCAGCAATACTCTATTCGTGTAAAAAAAATCTCCCAATATTCCAGAATTTGAAACAGCATTCGCTAAATTTGAAAAAAAGACTCGTAATCTTCCGAAATCCAGGCTTTTTGTGGAAATTTCGTACGAACGTACCTTTTATACAACCCTATTTCGGTAATTCGAACTCTACAATCTGATTACCTGAGTTGATTCTTTTATGATTCAATTCTGATTATGCCTACCCGGGAAAAAAGTTCATATCTGAACATATCTGAATCATATCTGTAGAATCAGATATGATCAGACAAGAAAAACGGCCATATCTGTTCATGTAATGTCATGACAGATCATGTATGCTTATATCTGAGCATGTATGATCATATCAGAGCCATTTTGATAATTTTGAGAGCAGACCTGTCCATATCGCAGCAGGTCTGACCAGATCCAATCCTCAGGCAAGATCTGATCTTGTTGGACCAGATCTGATATTATTGGGCCAGATCTGATCATGTCAGGTAAATCTGATTTTATTGGGCCAGATCTGATCATGTCAGGCAAATCTTATTGGACCAGATCTGTTTGTCCGTATAAGAATAAAATACCGTGGATTCCAGTAGACCTGGACATCTATGAACAATAGACCGGCCCATATGATAGAATCATAGTTTATCTGAGCTATCAGACCAGATATGACTCCGACTATATCAGAGCAAATGATGAGACAGATCAAATCTTGTTAGTGCAGTCATGAAGATATTAAAATGTTTACATATATGGAGCGGGGTTATTAACACGTCATCACTTGACGTGTTAATCATTAATAATATTATAGTAACTCACATGATCACATATAATACAGTCAGGTGAGGTGCCATATCTGATCGGATATCATCTCATATTCTCATATATCGTTTCATATATTCAGATGTTTTCATGTCTGAACAACTGAACTGCATATACGATAAGGCATGAGTGTATAAGACTTCGTATATTTTCAAGGTTTGGTATCGTATCTGATAGGATAAAATTTTATATGAACGTGCCTGCTCATATATCACATCATATATATTCAGATATGGTTACGCGCTGCCAACTCGCCTTGGTACCTGACCAGATCAAAACATATATGAGATCTATCTAGCGGAGTCTGGTACCGCATTTGATCGGATATGATCTTATACGAACAGATACGTTCACATGTCACATCATGTATGTTTAGATACGAATTTACGGCACCAACTGGCCTTGGTACTTAGCCAGATATAAACAGATATGAGTTCATATATGGTCAGGCCGGATACTGTATTTGATCAGATATGATCTTCTATATGCATATGTGATGTTGAATATGACCAGACCTAATCATATATGATACTGTAAAATGTCAGATATAAATATATCTCATACATATATGACAATATCTGAAACATATATGAACATATCCACTCAGACATGAACTTTTTTTTTCCCGGATAGGTCCTAATCTGTTATTGTTTATATCCGTTCTATCTTTTATACAATGCGAGACGCTTTGTCGAACACAGGGATTTTGATCTTATTCCAAATTCAAAATGACCAAAATAATTGCATCGATTTCTACGAAAATGATACAAAACAATGACGAGTCGTTGCTAATTTGTAAAGCTGGGCAGAAAAACGTTAATCGATAGTTAACGAAGTTAACATATTGCTTAACGATTTAACTCTTAAGTGAAATTCTAAAACTATTAATCCGTTAATTTAAGTCCGTTACTTCGTCTTCGCGATGCGCGACACGCTCATGTGGCAGGCGGCGAAGAAATGTTGTGCGCGGCAAAAGTGCGAGTGAGATGAGTAGCTTTGCATACCGTGCGTGTAAGCAGGAATCCTATACTGCGTTCAACAAGAGAACGACACACTTCCGAACCCAAATTCATCCGGTGCGGTCAGATCCCGCCTCTTCTTTTCCCTCGCTACCTACTTTTTTTTTATTTACCTTCGTTACCTAGCCTGCTCTACTAGACTCTATTATCCTCTATATCTACGTACTGTAGTACTACGTACCCATGCTGTTATACAAACAAAGTATTTATGCAAGGCGGAATAGACACTTATAATGATAACAAAATCGTTTTCTTGGTTTTTCTTTAAACGATAGAAATATACACTACCGGCCAAAAGTGTCCGAACACTTCAGATCATTGCAAAACTTTCAATCACTGGATAATTATCCAGTGATTGAAAGTTTTGCAATATAATTAATAAATAATATAATAATTGCAAAACTTTCAATCACTGGATAATAAGATAGCAATTTGATAATTGCAAAACTTTCAATCACTGGATAATTATCCAGTAATTGACAGTTTTGCAATTATGTTGCAATTATGTTAACCAACTAATGTTAGAATAATATAGTTCATTAAATTTATTATTTTACGGAGATATTACATAGCTCTGTATAATTAATTATATTATTTTAATATAATTGTGCAATTATCCAAAGAGATCGAAAGTTTTGCAATTATCTGAAGTGTCCGGAAACTTTTGGCTGGTAGTGTATATGTAGAATATTTTCCCAAAGTTTTAAAGCAAAATTCGAAACACTTCAAACGTTACAGTCCGTCAACGCTGTGCCCCACCATTCGCATTCGGTGTGGGCGTAAACTTCAGCGCGTTTTTCTCAAAACTGCATTTTCGAAATTAGCGTGCGGATTACTCAAAAACTATTAAGCTGACTGAGTTGAAACTTGGTAGAAATATTGATAATATTCTTCCTTCTGCTTGACCTACTTGGCGACAATTGTTTTTAAAGAATTAGAAATAAAACTACTTTTTTAATCCAAATTGTACAGAATTTTTTCGTGAAATGTTGATTTTTTTTGTAAATGCCATTTTGTAGTGCCATTCTCTTAAATTTGCATTTTCTTTATCTTAATTACTGTCAAAAAGAAACTATACATGTTCTGAGTGAAAAATATTTTGAATTTTTTTGCAAATCGAAGTCTACGGGAAGCTAGACTGCACGCTGGTTCGCAACTTCTGCGGCAACCTTGCTTCAACTCTTTGCCACAGTTACGCCATTTTGATGATAAACGAATTTAAAAAAATTGTCTAGTATACTTAATAGTATATTTAATAGTATACTTTAATATACTATTAAAGTATACCTATAGTTTGATAAATGTAGAATAGTTATTTCTTAGTTTTAAAAAACGCTCAAAATTGCTTACTTTTCCCGTCTAAATGTATACCTCGTCATAACCTGACTATCAAATCCTTATTTGATTGGGTAATTTAAAAAAAAACGTACAGTACGTACCTACAATTTCATATAAATTGTTAACTTTAATGGATTACTTAAACTTGCGTTAAGTTTTCAAGAAACTAACGCTCTAACTTTTTGAGTAGCGTAATAATGATTAACGATGTTCATTTTTGGGTCAATTTCGCCCACCTTTGCTGATTGGGGATGAATTTCACCTCGACGACTGCCACTCGCAAGTAGCACCGATGGGTGATTCATAATAGGTGCACTCTGAACTGGCGGGTTCAGGGGGGTACCCCGAGTGTAATTGTCAAGGCATTTTTGTTTTCTTCAAATAGTTTTTGAATGGAAAGCATTATAATTTGAGCGTTTGATGTTTTGTTGTAGGGCTATAGTCCGCCATCATCGACGACGCCACTCGGCTCTCGAATATGAGTGCGGTGCACGTGGCAGACGACAGCGAAGGCAGATAGGCGTTTGTTTCGCCTGCACGAGCAATTTGACGTTTCGTGTATCATCTGCTAATGCGTTCCGTCATTTTGGGTGTGCAAGTTTGGAGCGTGTGTCACCCAAACAAACACAAGCGAATGATCGTGAATTGTCTTATCGGGTATCGTCACCTGTTATTGGTCGCTCTTTCATCCTTCGTTATTATCTAACTGTGCCACTCGTTGTCTTTCTTTCGTTCCTTATTTCTCCTCGATTATACTTATCGTCTCTCGCATCCTTTCTTACATTTGCGCATTAAGGCCTTAGGCCACAGTAACGGATATAAAATCATGTGCGAATTTAACAACTTTTTTTCGTATGAAAAAGTGATTCACTCATAAAATTAAATACACATCTATTTAGTATGAATATCAAGCTGTTAGAAAATATATATATATATTTTTTTCGATGTACAAAATGGCCGACTACTCGAAACTTCTCGAAAAAGCTTTTTTCCAATTGGCGTGACAAATAACTTCAACAATTTTCACTCGATTTACTTCAAATTTAAAAGTTATGTTCCTAATTGCATTTCGCAGAGAAGTACGTACGGAATTTCTGATTTATCGAAAACTTTTCATTTTATGAGCAGTTTATGAGCAGTTATAACGAATTTTTTCACTGTAAATTCATTTCTTAAGTTCAAATACCTACAACTTTTGAATAAAACAATATTTTTTTAATTCCGTACGTACTTCTCTGGATATTCTAATGTAGATTGACGAGAATTTTTGTTTTTTGTTCTAGGTAAAAAATTGTGGATGCTAAATATCACATCGCGGAGCGCCTAAAAAAAGAAAACAAAAGAAAATATTAGTAGTCGGCCATTTCGTACATCGGAAAAAAAAATATATTTTTCTAAACGCTTGATATTCATACTAAATAGATATGTAATTAATTTTATGAGTAAATCACTTTTGCATACGAAAAAAAATGTTAAATTCGCACATGATTTTATACCCGTTGCTGTGGCCTAAGGCCTCAAAACTTATCCACATCGAAAAGCATAAAAAATGATTAGATCCGTATTTTTTCTCTTATCGGCGACAGATGAAAGAGCGATAAACAACAGGTGATGGTACTCGAAAAGACAATTCATGCTCTTTCGCTTGCGTTTCGTGCGACTTGACACACGCTCCGAACTTGCGGGGACCGGGTTGAAATTCCGAACTTCGAATGATCAGAACGCTCAAAACTCCGAAAGAATTTTAAACGAAAGATCAAAACTCCGAAAATCTTAACACCGTCAAAATCATTCGGCTACGGAAGTTTTAAAAGTTACAACATTTTCAATAAATCGACGAATTATTTCAAGATTTTGTTTTTATTAAGAAGTGATTTTACGTCAATTTTGAAATTTGTCTAGCCAATGTTGAACGTTCTACATCATTTACAGCCAACTGTGTAGACTTTCGCTGGCATGATCTTGACGAACGAATGTCGGAACATTAAAATTTGGAATTTTAAACCTTCGGCGCATTCAAAGTTCGGAATTTCAACCCCGCCCCCATGTCAAGATAATGCCAGCGAAAGTCTACACAGTTGGCTGTAAATGATGGAGAACGTATAACATTGTCTAGACAAATTTCAAAATTGACGCAAAATCACTTCTTAAGGTCTTAGGCCACTCTAGAGGCCGAAAAATAGGGTTTGTGGGGATTTTTTTTTCAGAACAATTACAAAATAAATTGAGATTACAAAAAGGGTGTTTATCATACACATCAGTGACTCTATACAATAAATTTTTTGAAGCGATTAATTTCAAAATGGCGGCTGTGCAGCGTTTATCTCAAAACTGCATTTTTTAAGTTGGCCGCAAACATAACTCACACAATTTTCAACCGATTCACTTGAAATGTTGAATATATCTTGAAAAATGCATAATTCATTCGTTATTAACGATCTTTCAGGCAAATTTATGGAAAGTGAAAAATTTGCCTAAAAAATCGTTAGATAATTGTTAATCACAAATTAACTATGCAATATTTTAAAAAATCCTACTTCCATCGACGATGTATTTTTCAAGATATCATCAACATTTCAAGTGAAGCAGTTGAAAATTGTCGAGTTCTGTTTCCGGCCAACTTAAAAAATGCAGTTTTGAGATAAACGCTGCACAGCCGTCATTTTTAAATTAATCGCTTAAAAAAAATTATTGTCAACAGTCACTGATACGCATGATAAACCCCCTTTTTTGTAATCTCGATTTATTTTGTAGTTTTTCTAAAAAAAAATCCCCAACAAGCAGTGGCGTAGCGTGGATTTTTGCCGCCCGGGGCTAACCCTAAATTTGCCGCCCCCCCCTCCCTATTTTCGCAACTGAGTGCCGCCCGCCGCCGCCGTCCCACATCTGCGCCGCCCGGGGCCATGGCCCCCTCTGCCCCCCCCCCCCCCCCACGCTACGCCACTGCCAACAAGCCTTTTTTTCGACCTCTAGAGTGGCCTAACCTAAAATTTTCGGAGTTTTGGTCTTTCGTGTAAAATTCGTTCGGAGTTGTGATTATTCGGGGTAGTATTTTTTCGAAGTTTTAAGCGTTCTGATCATTCACCGTTCGGAATTTCAACCCGGCCCCATCTTGAATTTCGGAACATTAAAATTCGGAATTGTAAACCGTCGGAGCAAAGTTCGGAATTTCAACCCAGCCCCAACTTGCGCACCCATGATACACGGAACGTCAAATCGGACCGTAGCCTTACAACAATGCATCGAACGCCCAAATTCTAATGCTTCCCATTCAAAAACTATCCGAAGTATCATTCAAAAACAAAAAAAGTATTTTCAATTACACTCGGGGTACCTCCCTGAACCCGCCAGCTCAGAATGCATTACCTGTTACGAATCACCCGTATACTTTTTGTTACAGAAGGCAACCATCCGTAATTACCGAAATTTGGCCCTTATTTGATTCCTGTTGGCGATTTCGGCAGCCTGCATAGCGAGTGCGATTTCCTCGTCGTCCTGGCAATCGCTTTGAAACTCGCTTGTTTCGGATGAGCTGGATTCGCAACAGCTCGAGCAGCTTGAGCTGGTAGCGGGTGGGTTATTGCTCGCCACGCGTCTCGACGTCACCGAGAGTTCGAGTTTCGGCGTGGCGGTTCTCGCGTTACACGCGAGTTTCGGTGTTTTCGTCACGGCTGCTCTCGGCTGCTCGTCTCCGTCGTTATCGTCCCTCAGCGGATCACGAGCGTGTAGGGCGCAAAGTTTTTCGCGAGCGAGTGGAGGTGGCGAGGGTGATTCGGCGGCGAGGCCGCTCTTGTCCGTTCTCGGGCCGAGGCCATCGTTCATAAGCTCCTCGTTGGTTCTACTCCGATCGCATTTCAAGCTCAACTTCGTATCTTCCGATTCCGACTCGATTCTCGCCGCGGCCCGTTTACTTTCCGTAACGGCAGTCGTTGCTCTCTTGATGCGTGCGATTTGTTCCGATCTCGATCTCCGATGATCGAGCAATTTGCGATTGTGCGCGTATTTTTCGGCGCTCTGAAGTCGCGAGCTGGTGGCGCTCCTGGACGAGTAATTGGCGGCGCTGGTGTCGGCGCGCGCTTCAAAATGGCACAATCTCGGGCTGGGTTGTGGACTGTGAGCGCCGAAATTGGGCATTTGTCTCGTGTTTCGACTGGGATGTAGGCTGGCGCCAAAATTCACGAGCCTCGGACTGAGGCAACGATCGGTGGAATTGGATCTCGAGCTCTCGCTGCTCGCGGTCGTCAAGCGTGTACGCGCGGAACTTTGCTGGTTCGTATTCTCACCGCCAACGTACGTCCAGGCGCTTCTGTTCGGCACCTCCTCGTTGCTTCTTTTCGCAGCTCGTCTCTCGAATTTTCGTTGCGTGCGTTTTCGAACTTTCGCTTCTTTGCCTCGCCTCGCGGCTATTCTGACGCGCGCGTATCTCTCGATATCGTCGCCGATCTTCGCGATGTCGCGTTGCGACGTTGACGGGCAATTCTTGCACTCGAAGCCGGACCAGCGAAATTCCGGCTTGCCGTCGTTTCGCGTCGCGTTCGTCGTCGTCGGGCTCCTCTCGATGCCCCGGTTCATCAGGCTTTCCCAATTCTCGGAGTAATTTATCTGCAGCGTCGAAGGATTCGAGTCGCAAACGGAGATCTGTCCGTTTCCGTAAGCCACCCCGATAAATTCCTCGCTCGTACCGTTGAAACTCGACGATATTCCCGTCGCGTTTTTGCCGATTTGTTCGCATCGCGACACGCGATTGTCCGTTCTGCTCCAGGTGGCGCGCGTGTTGTTGCACACGCAGGGCGACATCTCGGCTGTTGCGTCCGCGTCGTCGCGCCTCGGTGAGGTCAAACTCGAGCACGAGTAACTCGTGTTCTCGTGATTGTCCTCGTCTCTGTCAACCGCCGCGTGGCGCTCCTGTTCCCCGAGCTCGTTCGCGAACGTCTTCTTCTCCTCGGGACTTTTGTCGTAGAGGCTCGTGTTCTCGGAGGATACGACGGTGCATATGCCGGAATCCGTTTGCTCGGAGATCTCGTTGCGGCACTCGACGGTGCTCGGGGTGCTGGTTTCCAGCAGCAAACTCGACAGAGTCTTGTTAGCCTCGGATATTAACTTTTGGGAGTCCATGTCGGGCAAGGAGTTCTCGATGTTGTGAGCTTCGCCGGTCACTTGGTTCTCGTGGGATACCTGGTTGAGGAGATACTGAGTCTGGGGTATCTCGATGATGTCCGTTTGCGCGCCGAGTATGCGAGTTATGTCGGGATTCGTGAAATCCTCGTGGCGCGAACCTTCGATCATTGGACTCGGGTCACTCGACAACATCGCGTGACGATCCGGCAAACTGTCGCTGTACTCGTAATTCGGATCCAGGGTGAAAGATTCCAATGGACAGTCGCGCGAATGGATCCAACCGTCGGAGGAATCGCCGATCGAGGCGTTCGTCGAATCCTCGTAATCGCGCGAATTCGCGAGCCTCGAGTCGTCCTCGACGAGGACAATGGAGGCGTTTGTCGTCGAGTGCGCTGTGGAACTATTTTTCGACGATTTTTCGCGAGTGCGAGGCTTCACACCGCTTCGTCGGGCTCGCTTCTCTCGTCGCTCCGGCTGCAATCTTCTCTCGATCAGATACTCGATTCTTCCGCTCTCCTCGTCCAATATTCGCACCGCGTCGTTCGCCGTCTCGTCCATGTTCGCACCCGTGTTCCTCGTTATCGTGTAAAAGTCCACGATGAAGTCCTTGCAATTCGGATAGTCGGTGTAAAAGTTGTGCACGAACTCGTCCACGTCCGGTACGTCCTGACAGGCCGGGGGCGCCTTGGTCGATTGGGATGAGAGCGAAGTCGCCGTGGGCTCCTCGTTCGAACACAACAACTTCTCCAGCATGTAGAGCTCGCGATTGTTCAGCGTCCAGAGAAGCTCGCGAATTTTCAGCAGCAGATTCTGGAAGACGAGGGAGAACGAGAATGAAAATGCGTTAATTATTCACGTGTGTGAACGTCAAGTATGGTGGGTTTGACGATATGGGCCTTTTCGTGGACCTTTCCGAGTGACAGTGCGTATATGGGTGTACAGGGTGAGGCGACGACTGAAGGGTGTCTTAAAATGACCTGACATTTTTATCAGGTTGATAAAAAAGTTTTGTCGCAAAAATTTTTTAAATGTCTTTTTACGTATTGACGCAATATGACATCGAGCTATGTCGAGAATATTCTAGAATGTTTTCTACTCTTCCGCGTGACAGGGTATAAAAGGGCGAGCGCGCGTTCTAGTGGACAGAAATGGCTTCGATCTCGCAGGAGCAACTTCGAGCGGTCATTTTTTACGAGTGGCGGCGCGGCACGAACGCAAGCACAACTGCTAAAAATATACAGGATGCATTCAGCGAGAACGTAGTTTCTCATCGAACAGTCCAGCGTTGGTTCAATCGTTTTAAATCTGGAGACACAAGCCTTGAAGATAAGGAACGTTCCGGACGACCGTCGACCATCGATGATGAAGCATTACTCCGCTGCATCAAAGAAAAACCGGAAGCAAGTACGCACGAGCTAGCAAGACAACTTGGCTGCACCCAACCGTCAATGGTCAATCACTTACACAACTTGGGATACAGGAAGGTTCTAGCTCAATGGATACCACACCGTCTCACCGACGACAATACGAACTGTCGCGTGACCATCTGCCAGTCTCTCCTGCTTCGCCACCATCGCAAGGAGTTTTTAGAAGATCTTGTGACGGGAGATGAAAGCTGGGTCTTGTATGATAACAGAACGCGTTTAGCCTACTGGCTTCCTATCGGAGAAAAACCGCCACACCAACCGAAATCTGATCGTCACTCACAAAAGGTTTTGTTGTGCTGTTTCTGGGACGCAAAGGGAATGCTGTTTCACAATTTTCTCCCTGTAGGTAAGACGATCTCCTCTACACGATACATCGAGAATCTCCAGGAATTGGCAAAAGCTATAAGAAAAAAACGGCCAAGACGCGCGACTGTGCACCTTCTCCACGACAACGCGAGACCCCATGTCGCAAAGGAAACCAACAAAACAATCACTGAGCTTCACTGGAATACCGTTCCTCATCCACCATACTCTCCCGACATCGCGCCATCTGACTACCATTTGTTCAGACATTTGAAGGCATATTTGAGAAACAAAACTTTCGAAAACCTCGACGATCTCAGAAGGGATATTTCAAATTTCTTTGAGTTCCAGCCGCCGCAGTTTTGGGCAAAGGGAATAAATGAGTTGCCAACTAGATGGTCGAGTGTCAGAAACCGATAGCGAATATATTGTTGATTAGAAATGTTTTGTATAAGATATATAAATAAATAAATTATATTGAAATTATTGCGACAAAACTTTTTTATCAATCTGATATTCAATGATGAAACGTATTGTTCATTCGAAAAGTACGAATGTTTTATTTTCATGTGAGGTATAACATGGAGGTTATGTGTGGAATACGATATCCGACAAACGGCATGGACTTGGAAGACATTTTTTCAACAAGATGGCGCAACCTGCCACACTACAGGCGAAACAATGCAGTTAGTGCAGACGAAGTTTCATGGTCGTTTTATCTCGCGCCGCGGTGATGTGAATTGGCCACCAAAGTTGTGCGATTTGACGCCATTGGACTTCTTTCTTTGGGGTTTTCTGAAAGGCAAAGTGTATGCCGATGATCCGCAGACCATTCCGAAGCTCAAGGAAGCAATTGGACGCACCATCGATCGACTACACCGTTTCTATAAAAAAATTCGTATGACAAAGTGTTTACTCATCAAATTAATTACACACCTATTTAGTACGAATATCAAGCTGTTAGATTTTTTTTTCGACGTACAAAATGGCCGACTACTCGAAACTTCTCGAAACAGCTTTTTTCCAATTGGCGTGACAAATAACGTCAACAATTTTCACTCTATTTACTTCAAATTTAAAAGTTATGTTCCTAATTCCATTTCGCAAAGAAGTACGTACGGAATTTCTGATTAATGGAAAACTTTTCATTCTATGAGCAGTTTATGAGCAGTTATAACGAAATTTTTCACTGAAAATTCATTTCTTAAGTTCAAATACCTACAACTTTTGAATAAACCAATATTTGTTAAATTCCGGGCGTACTTCTCTAGGTATTCTAATGTAGATTGACAACATTTTTTGTTTTTTGTTCTGGGTAAAAAATTGTGGATGCTAAATGTCACGCCGCGGAGCGTCTAAAAAAACATAACAGAGGAAAATATTAGTAGTCGGCCATTTTGTACATAGAAAAAAAAATATTTTCTAACAGCTTGATATTCATACTAAATAGATATGTAATTAATTTGACGAGTGAATCACTTTTTCGTGGGAAAAAAAATTGTTAAATCAGTACATGATTTTATACCCGTTACTGTGGCCTAAGGCCTTAAAGGAAAGGATAAGGAAACATGGGCGAGCGTAAGGTGTGTAAATATAGGGAGGGATGGAAAAAAGGGGCAAGTGGAATGGACTTGTAGGATATGTAAAGGAGAAAGAGAAACAATGGAGCACCTGTTTACGTGTGAAAAAGGAAGAGGGGTATTAGCTAAGGAAACGAAGACATATATAGAGAAGTGGGTAAAGGGGGAAAGGGATAAGAGGGGAGTAGAAGATAAATTGATAGGTTTGCTGAGAGGGGAGATAGATGTATATATGTGTAAATTTTTTAGGGAAATAGAAAGAGAGTGTGATAAAAGAGAAACGGTGGTAATGGAGAGCGAGAATGCAGAGTGTGACGAAAACTAAAAATAATAAAAGAGGAAAGGTATAAGTTAGATTGTAAGAGAGCGATGTTTAACGGTGTAACAGCTTTGTAAAAAGCCGTAAAGGCGATGCAAATAAAACTTCTCACTACTACTACAATATTAACAGTTACACCTTTCCGGAATAAGTCGCGTTCAGATTGTATAATCTTTCAAATTACTTGTCTAGATTATAAATTTTGGGACTGTTGTCATATCGCGACTAACAAGGAAAGATTGCGACGTCGATCTCTCCGATTTCGATTAAATTTGGCATGCTTGTAGAATGGGTAAAAATAGGCGACACCAATTTTTGATATCTGCGGAACTTGATTTTTAAGGGTTGAAACGCACCCCCAAAATTTGGACTGTTTTTGGTTTTTCGTCGATAACGTTTTAACGGTACGAGGAATGAAAAAATGTCAAACACAACGATGTTTATTTTTTCGCGTATTATACATTGGATATGAGAACGATAACTTTATCGACGAAAAACGAAAAACACCCCTATTTTCGAGGGTGCGTTTAACCCCTTAAAAATCGGGTTCCGCACATATAAAAAAATACGCGTCGCTTATTTTTACCCATTCTACAAACATGCTAAATTTCATCGAAATCGTAGAGATCGACCTCGCAACCTTTCCTTGTAAGGCGTTTCTGGATGATGTTGAATTTTGCATCGTTGGAATGGAACGAAAAACATTTTCCATTTTAATTCATCATTTTCACTGGTGAGCTAGTTGCTTCGTATATTTCGCAGCCTGTACGCGTAGAAATATGTAATAACCAATTAACTTTTTTTACCTAGATATTTAATTAGGTAATGCTTTCTTTCTGTCTTAGTTTTTCGGTAGTACTAAACTGAAACTACATGGGGTGATGATAGCTAAAGCTAGCTTTGTATACTCCTGCTGTAAGCTAGTAATGAAAATATGTAGAATTATTGTTATTTGAATATTTACAATACCAAATTACTTTTTTTGGAGTTAGTACCAGCCAATTGCGAATATTGTTACATTTTTTGCAGAAAAAGAGGAGTCGAAGAAAAATAAATTAAATATACGATCTACAGTCTTGTTTTAATTTGCAATCTCGTTTTTCCCGTGACGTCAATCTCTCCTTCTTAGCTGGCACCGACTTCGAAAATAAGTCATTTGGTATTGTAAATATTTA
Source organism: Ophion slaviceki (assembly GCA_944452715.1). NCBI lineage: Eukaryota > Metazoa > Arthropoda > Insecta > Hymenoptera > Ichneumonidae > Ophion > Ophion slaviceki. The sequence continues at coordinate 65,137,550 of OX101783.1, read as the reverse complement.
AATAACAATAATTTTATATATTTTTATTATAAATTGATTGTATTATGTATACGATAAATTATTATTGTGAATCGGCGTTTTCAGTATTTGTTGTTTAAATACAGTATATGGTACATCATATACAGAAAATCCAAATTCCTAACTAGTTTGGTTTTTGAGGTAGACCCCGTGACAAAAATGGTCGGAAACTGACAACTTTGACGGCCCCCATTTCTTTATTTCTGAAGATAAAAAAGAAAAAAATATATATATGTACATTACTCAATGAGCTTAAAAATACCCCCCCCCCATGCCAGGGTAAGAAAAGAAAATATATTCCTGCTCTTTTTTCATGTATGCTCCCCATGAAAAATGATTTTATTGAATTTCTAATTTAATATTCGGTTTTGGGTCAACATTCTACACAAAATATCCAAATTGTTTTGCCCCCTGGGTACGGAACCCTAAAAACGAGCACAAAAATGTAATGCCCCAAAAAAGCTCTTAAATTGAGGGTAAACAATTTAATAAAATTATAGACATTACTGCGGGGGATTGCAACATCACTTTTTCGCGATTTGGCGTCTGAAGCCGTAAAAAAATTGTAGGCCGAATTTAGGGAGATCGCGACTTGAATTATTCCGCATTTACGATAGGTCACGCGTAGAGCATGCGAGTATGGAGGACTCACCCTGAACGGTCGAAACATTTCGCTGATCGTGTCGGGCGAATTGAGACACAACGGTCCACCAGGTGGCGCCAGTAGTCCGGCGACGATCGCAAGCCTCGGAATAGTGAACATCAGTGCTGGCTCGTAATTGTCAACGTCCGACTGGCTGAGCAAGCCACGCTCGAGGGCACGCTGAAGAGTCTCGGAAAAGAGTACGCATACGAGCTCCTGTTGCTCGTACTCCTTGGTCGATTTCACCGGTACCATTGCACCGACGTAGCACAACTCGAAATCAGCGAAAAGACGATCGAAGATCTTCAGAGACTCGATCAGCTTCTCGATCGAAGGTTCCAACTGATTTTGAGCCTGGATGGAGAAAACTCGTATTCGTTAGTAGCATAGAAATGTTGGCTAGCATACACAGGCTATTCCGGAAGTACCAACCGAACGTTGGAGGGGATGACGTTGAAGTTTGCATCGTTGGAATGCAACGAATATGATTTTTTTTCTCCATTTTCAAAATTTCCTTTGGCAGATTTTGAGCTGCGAAGATCACGCAAACATTCTTTAGCATTCTTATTTAGCGATCTAGAATCAATTTGCAAATTATGATTTTGGATAATAATGAAGAAGAGAAATTGAGAAGAATTTTCGTTGCGTTACAACGATGCGAACTTCGACCCCATTGGAGAGGTAAGTAGATTGTGAAATTTTGTACTGTCAAGTTTTCTTCCATTTTCTTCTTCGATCGATCGTTAATTGGATATTCATTTTCGTATTTTTATTTCCTCATTTGTATTATTTTACCATTTTTCTTATTTAAAAATTCTGGAACAATAAGTTCTATAAAATAAAACCCTAGGAATCATTAAACTACGGAAATGAAGAAAGAAAAAGAATTTTCGTTGCATGCAAACGATGTAAACTTCAAGGCCATATTTTTTAATGTTTTGGGTCGAACGACCCACAAAAATGGGAGGAATTATTACTCAGAAACGATGAAATTTCGTAGCAGAAATCGGGATAAAGTCCTGGGGACGGAATATAATCGTAACAAATTGTCTATATTAATTGAGGAGTTTCGGGACAATTGACGAAATGTTACCATTGTATTGAAATCTATACGGGAAATTCTTTGTCACATACTGAATGCACCGTCCACATTTTTAATCGATCGTCTACTCCGGGTCTATAAAATTGACAACAGAAAAAACACTTTTTAAAGGAGTACGTCTACCTACGTGGGTGAAAAAATTGCATTTGCCAAAAATATTTGTATTGGATAGTATTACCTTTTAACTATATTCCCTGAGAATTTCATAGAAATATTCCTAAAATTGTATCAGCTACAGCTTCTAACAGTCGGCCGGGAGAGTGGTAGCAGCACTATACTTCAAACTTTGACCGCGTTTTTCTCAAAACGCTGTTTTCAAAGTCGGTGGACATGATATCTCGAAAACCACTTGATGGATTGTTTCCAAATTTACAGGAGATACGATGAGAAACATTTAATGGTCGTTGACGATCTCACTTTTCTGAAATACTTCTTCACTTTTTAATAGTTACGTAAAAATGACAACTTTTATCATAGATTTTGTATGCTCGAGTTACAATTCGTCGCCACGTTGTTAAAAAAAAATGATTTAAGAAATCGACGATCATCAACGACTCGTATTTATTGTTAACATGAATAACCCGTTTGGTTTCTGGATTTAAGATGGACCGTTTAAGCTGGAGAGTGTCCACCGCCAAACGTCGCGAAAAAAATTTCATCAACTCCCGGCGGCCATGTTTTTCTGTATTTTTTGGTGAATATTTTTAAGGCTCTCAATATATGTACTTTGGTGTTTAAAAAAAGCATTTTTTTTTTCATCAACCGTTTTCTAGAAAAAAAAATCGGAATTTGGCCATTTTTTCGGGCCTCTAGGTAGATATAGCCCCTTAAACATTTTTTACGCCGTTTTTTTTCATTTGTCATTTTTACAGAAACGTTGTAGACGATCCAAATGAAATTTGATGGGTGCATTCAGTATGTGGCAAAGAATTTATGGGATTGGAGTTTGCATTGTTGGAACGCAACGAAATTTTTTTTCGATTTGTTATTTTTAATATTATCCAAGCCCAAATTTCGCAAATTTGTTCCCGATCGCTAAATAAGAATCCTAAAAGATGTTTGCGTGATTTTCGTATCTCAAATCCGCCGAAGAAAATTTGGTAAATTGAAAACAATCATTTTCACTGCATTTCAACGATGCAGACTTCAGCGTCATAAGAATTCACTGTATAAATTTGAATCGAATGGTAAAATTTCGTCAATTGTCCCGAAACTCCTTAACGAGATGAAAAACCGTTCTTCTACGTTAATATTTCAATTTTTTTAAATTGAATTTCAAAAATTTCTTAATACTCGTGACTTCACCGCACCCACAAGTCTTAGTATCTATTCCTCGATCGATCTGGGTAAAAAGTGAAAGAGAACTTTTCCAGAACTCGATACACTATATACTCTGTACATTAGCAAAGATATCTGGAAACTTTAAAGGATCTTTACAGTATCCAACACGTTTTCCTCGGAATGTATAGGATGTCTCAAAATTACCTGACATTTATATTTATTAATAAAACGTATTATTTATTTGAAAAGTGCGAATATTTTTATTTTAATAAAAGGTACAAACATGGAGGTTATGTGTGGAACACAATATTCGATAACTGGCCGCCTCATCCCTGTTTGCCAACGTTCACTCTTTTGACGAAATTTCCAATAACATTTTGGCATAATTGCGGACGAATTTGATTAAGGCCTTAGGCCACAGTAACGGGTATAACATCATGTGCGAATTTAACATTTTTTTTTCGTATGAAAAAGTGATTGACTAAACCTCAACACTTCCTGATGCCAGTTGTCAAAGATTAGTACTCTATGTCCGCCACAAAAAAAATGGCGCGCAATTTAAAATGTCAGATCATTTTGAGACACCCTTTATAATTGTTTTGCTTTCCTCGATACCTTCAAATTCATGTGGCCCTTGAGTGCGTGCTCGCGAAGAAGATTTCTCACTAATTCCAACGATTTCGTGAGTGCCTTGGCGAGTGGCCTCATAGCCGAGCTCTCAGCCTCCCGGTTCATTATCGACGAACCAGCCGCGAGGCACTCCGCCCCGAACCACAATTGACCGGCTAGATTTTCCTGCATCACGTCGTCGGGAAACTTGACCCTGAAGTCCCGGTTCGCACGACTCTCCGGTATCAGCTCGTCCATTATCTGATTGCATATAGTGAGAACTTTGTCCTGGCAGTGTCTGAGCTGATTTACGAGGGTGGTGCAACGCTCGGGCTCCTGGCGACCGTCGAACGAATCGAGCTCGCAGGCCACCGCGTTGAGGGACTCGTCGGCGTAAAAAAATTGTGCCAGCAGACTCGTGTCGTCTTTCTGCGAAGGTAGAAAAGTAGGAAAAAATATATATGTGATACGTGTGTGACCTCCCATGTCAAGCATATCTCTAGCCTCAGCCAATCCTCGGATGGGTGACTGCATACATTGATAAAAAAGGTTTATTGAAATCAACTAAATACATTGATTTCATCCTTTTTTATTTAAATTAACGAAAATCTTCAATTTTTTTCAAACATGGTTCTACCATCCTAGGGATTGATTTAGAATTTTTATTTATCCAAATCAAGATTCATTCAACATCGTTGAGTGTTGGGGGGAGGGGGGGTCCCCTGATACACTCACATCTCTATAGGGATTTGTTAGGGATACCGCACATGAAGAGTCCTCATCGAGATTTAATACGATTCTGCACTGATGGCGTTGAAGTTTGCATCGTTGGAACGCAACGAAACATCTTTTGATTTTTTTTCTCAATTTTCATTACGATCTATAATTATTTTATGGATTATGACCATGGATCTGTTGACAGGATAAGGAAAAACTGTTCGAGTTATTTTCGTACCCTAAATCGGCAAAAAAACGTGAGCAATAGAAGAACAATTAATTTCCATTGCATTCCAATGATACAAATTTCAACGTCATCTGCACTGTTCCCTGATGAACACCGTTTAAGAATCCATGCCACGTTCGAATCGAAAATATTTGAAAAGTCACGAGAAAAACCTTGGTGTGTTGAAACATGACCCGTGAGTTTCATGAGCGTGTACGTGTGTGGTGATGTTATGTCAAAGTGCAGTACAATAAATAAGACACGATGAACATTAGATTTTCAGTCATGTAATTCAAATCGATTTTTAAGTTATACTTTTTTCATTTCGTATATCTATATATACGAAATATTTCTATATTTCGTATATCTATATATTTTGTTAAGAACATTCAACGTAGAGAATGCGATGGGATTCGTCAAGAATCTTTTCGAATTCTTTTCGATAATGTGGGAATGCTTCAAGGGAGAGATACCATTAGGCGAGGAAAAATTACTGATTGTCATGATTTTTTTAAAAGGAATGATGTTTATAGCATTTCTGAGACTTAGGGTACGATTTATTTATTAATCTTCGAAAATGACTGAGGTATAGCACGGTCTTCTGAACGGGTTACGGCAGATGTCAGACGGCGCGACACATAGCGTTAGCGAGATTAATCTGAAAAAAATCAACGAAGATTTTTCTTTCATTAACGTTCATACCTAGAATGTGAACCGAGAAAAGGCGACAAGAGTTGGAAATTAATAAAATGGTACGGTTTGAAACAAAAAGCTTGAATTTTCCGAAAACCTAAGGCAACATTTTGCAATAAAAAAAAATACTTTTTTCTTATCTTCAAGAACATTTGGGTCATGTTTTAGACAATAAGGTTAGAAAGATTTATTTAGTTAAAGATTAGTTATTTAGCTATACGCCACGCCAGTGTTAAAAATGCTCTTGAGAAAACAATGCCATACCTTCGCCACTTATAAAAATTGATTTAAAAAAATACCATGTAACAGCTAAAAATATTGATAAAACATACCCTAAGTCTCAAAAATGGCGAAGAAAATTTTCCGTCTAAAAAAAATCAGCAAAAAATGTCCTCGCTTAAAGGTATCTCCTCTCTTGGGATCCACATTGGATTTCGTATATTGGATTCCAATCGGGAATCCCGATTAGAATCCAATGGACGACCATGACATTTTATTATAGAGATCCAATGTGATAGCTCATTGAATCACTATCAGGAAGTGAGTACAATTATGGGAATCCAATGGATCCTTAAGGTCTTATATACGCGATTTCGCCGATTTTCGAAGGTACTTTTTTAGACGCGGTTTAAAAAAATGACGCATATATTGACAACATTTTTTTTACCGATCATTTATGCACATGGTTAAGTATATCTAAGAAAAAAAACAGAAATATTAACAAATGGCGGAGATATAACATAATAAAGCAATGTATTTTTTTGCGCGCTCGCGTTAATGGTGAAAGTTCTCGGCATCGATGTGGGTGTCTGAAAAAAATGAACATATTTATAATTGCATAATGAATGTATCTTCACTGTGAACCAACAATATTAATTTTTTGTTTCTGTGGTTCACACGATAGGTGATGATACTAAAAATATGTTGTAAAAATTTCAAAGCGATCTGAACCTTCTTTCAAGAGTTAGAACTTTCACAAGGTTCAAAAAAGTGAATCGTGGAAAAACGGCTTTAAAGTTGGCGGTCGGACGCACCGCGCGGTATCTATCATAAATGTAATCTTACCTTATTTAAGGCGTTACCCCCACTTGTAGCGCAAAAAAAGGCCTTTTTCATGATTTTTTAAAAAGAAAATTACAAAACTTTTTTAATCGATCAATATACGATCTTAAAGAACACATCTTGAAGAACTTTCTGTAATTTTTTTATTGAAAAATATTACATTGTTTAGTGGCAAATGGCCGTCAATGAAATAATGTTTTTATATACACGGTTTGCGGTGACCAACATTGCGGCGAAGTGGATCGTTTAAAAAAAAAAATACGGATGGATTTAGTCAAATATAAGTATAAACTATTCTTTAATCGAGGGATTTTAAAAAATATTCGTTTTTCACAAAATGGCGGACAGTCAAAGTTAATGGTTCGATTTTAACGAAAAAAAAACGGCCGTTTTTGGCTATAAAACGGCCATTTTTTTTTCGAAAAAAAAATCGAACGATTAAAGACTACATTTTTATGTATTAAATAAGCCTGCAAAATTTCAAGAAGATCGGTTCATTAGTGTTCGAGTAATCTTGGTCACCGACTTCAGAAATGCCATTTTGAGAAAAACGCGTTTAAAGTTTCAATTTCAGTTTACACGAAGAAAATATTTATTTTGTAAACTTATATAGAGTCATCTATTCCGGGCATAAAAAAACTGCACTTCAAATTACACTTCAAAAGAATGCAATAAAAAAAATCGATTTTTTCAAAATCGCAAGTGGGGGTAACTCCTTAAAAGCATCCTGCGCTATATGTGAGGCCTTCCTCGGCATCTAAAACGTCTCCAGCATTTTTTTGTCGTTTATGGCGGCAATCCTTGCTTCCTTTGTTGCCTTTTCAGTTTGAATTCCAGTGGCAGTAAGGCGTAATTCGTCCAGATGTTCGCAAGTCTCCATCGCGTTCGTCCCAATCGTAATACTAAGGTTTTTTCATAACTCGGAGAAAGGCGACTGTTCCGTCGTTAAAAGTGCTAGCCGAAATATATGCGGCGATTTTAACAATCGTTAAACCACTCCATGAATTTTTCGGAGCAATTTTCCAAATCTTAGAATTCAAACACTCGTTATTATTTTGTGTGAAACCTCCTAAACATCTCTCCAGCAACTCGTCGTTGCTAAGTGCTTCATACACTGGTTTAATCGCTTCTGCCACAGTTGTATCGAGTGCAGGCTTATAGGTATGAGTCGAGCGTGTTTGCGGCTTCGGCTTGTTGCCACGTGCACCAACTTTCTTTGCCAGAACGACAGTTGTCATGCTGAGGATTTTCATCGGTTGAGCACTTGTGATAATATGTTGCTCAGATTCCTTTCTTCATGTCATCGATAGACGTGCAATTATTTCTCACAGTCAATCTATAAAACACTGTCAATTCGTGAATCAATTTTGCAGTCAATTTGCCTCTTCCTCCGAAACCATTCGTTTTTGAACATCACTAATGCATTCTCGTTTACTTATCATAATGTTGTCTCCATGCGGATGGGCTTCTGTTATGCTCTTGAATGTTTTTGCATCGCCGTCTCCAACATAATACAAATATTTTGTATCGTGTAAATCTTAAGATCTGCTGAACATTTCAACCATTCCATCTACCTCCATCTTTCCAGAACTTCCTTTGTGGTTACTTGTGCAGTTATCTTCATGTTCTGCATACCTTTCTTCATATTCTTCTATTCCCTTTTTCACTCCACGATTAGCAGGCCTTACAAAATGACGACTTGACGATACTGTCGACAACTTTCCCAGACAAAATTCCGATAAGTGTCGCAACACCCTGCAGCGAAGAAACACACTCTTTTTCTCCAAGAACCATCCACGGAGACGGCGATTCCATTAGCATCTTTGGTGTTTTCGTTTTTTGCCGTTATTTTATTTTCTTCGTCAGCAGCCATTCGCATAGACGAATCTGCAACTTCTTTGGCTGCATCTCGTATTTGTTTGGTAATATTTTGGGAGATTCATAATACCGCAGAAAATGTTCATTCCCGTCAATCCAACACCTAATATTCGCATAGCCAACGTGAAGCTGCGATTGATTTCGTAACAATAACTTTCAGGCGAAGGACTCGAACTTATCTCCTTTTGCTCGCACTTGATAACTAAGGTAAAACCCAATCCTCTAACTCGTGTTTCAGAGAACTTGATGTCACTGTTACAAGTTTTGCACTTTACGAGAGAAGCAATTGCACTGAACACGGATAGAAAATTTACCATTACGTAGCCATGTAGTCGGTCAATATCTACATCGAGTGCTGTCGACACTTTTAATTTTTCTGCAGACGCACTTGTGTTTAGTTCGGCTTCCGATTTTTTCGTATACTGATTGCCATGAAAAAGACGTTTTTTACAAATGCCTGGGCGTCCTTCCATGAATGGTGAACCGTTCCTATGTAAACTAGTATGTGTTTCTTCATAATCACTCATTTCTAAATATAACTGTCTCAGCTCACAATTTTGTCTTGCCTCTACAATGTCTCAATTCGGACTAAATAATTTCACTTCCTCCTCCTGGTTTTATGTTTGTGCCGAACCGAAAAAACCGTTACTTTTATCGTAGACCAAACTGACAAAACACGTTACCTTCACCATTACACGATTCGATTTAGGGATAATAAGTGAACAATAGAAAAGGGTAGTGGCCAATCTAGCGCACCTGTCTCCGTATAGCGCGGCCGGTTACCGCCGCTACCTGCCTGCTTCAAAGAAAATAAAAGTTTTTACGCTCTGAATGCTGCAACTTTAACAATTTTTGGAATTTTTCAATTCTGTAAAGCTTAAAAAATTCCTAACCGTTCAGGCTAATGGAATCAAAAATTTAAAAAAAATAAATAAAAATGTTGAAATTTTTCGCGTATAAAAGGCCTTATGACAATTCTTCCAGGGTACTTTGTCCCATACCCTAATTTTGTTTCACAAGTCATATTCTTCTTATAGTCTTGTCCGTACTCGTCAAACGATTGATAAATAAAAGTTACATCAATAACACCGATCGTCTCTTCATTCGGAGTAAACGTGTTCCATCGAAAGTAAATAAATCGTGTAAGAGTTCTAGATAAGTATAGAAATTGAGAAATTAAACGTGTATCTCGTTAGAGCATCCAGCCGAGCGCGTACTTTACCAGCTGCCGAAAATGTTGCTATCGCGCACAAACGTTCGGATTTCATGCGGGTGGCGTCTATTTGGTTAGTGCGATGTGGCTCTCGTGGGTGACGCGAATTGTATTTTTCCCGTTTCGCGGTTATTCACGAGTATCCACCCCTACATCACGCACGTGGGGGCGTCGTCTGGTGCGGGGTTCATTCAACAATGGGTCTGATTGTAAATTGTAATTAAAGAGGCTTTTCGTGTCCCTGGTAATCTCGTGCGATAATTGGAGACGCGGTAATGATCGAGCGAGTATACCGGAGAGAACCTTAATGGTGCAACCATGCTGTACATACACGCAATATTCGTATAGGTATGTGTCTACACACGTTTGCATGTATGTATCATGTCTGTCAATTACAGTTCGTGTTAACAAACTTCTCAATTACTATGGCGACTCGTGCTTGCTCGTTACTTTCGCACACATTTTTCACTCGAACACAGCGCACTGTGTTAGAGTACTTGTGTACTCGAACACAGCGCAGTGTTAGAATAAAGTGTTATACGAGGTCTCCCAGAACCTATGCCCAATAACGCAACGGTAGCTGCAAGGAAAAATTCTGAGTCAAAAAGTCTGGAGATGTTTTTGGATCAGATGAACTCCTGCCGAATTATTATACGAGTAGAAATTGTGCTAGGCTGTCTGACTTACGACCTAGCACTGGCTCGCCCAATTGAGCTCATCAGAATTGACTAATGGCTGCCTCGCTTTGAGCTAGTAATATTCTAAATTTGTTGTTATCCAGTCCTTGTATATTCACTTCCCAATCGATTTACACTATAGATGTTGCTGTGTTACAATAAAAGTGCCACCTAGTAACTAGGCTGTATTGGACTAGTCACATATGGTTACGAATGACAAAGTGAGGTTACGCATACTATGATCTACCGAATAACTGATTGCTGGCTAGTCAACTTGAGTTTCGAATAGCATTGCGAATGAAAAAAATTCTCAAGTGGGGAACTCGCCATGACCTAGTCAACACTAGCTAACTGCGGCTATGTGCCGTTTGGCTCGTTGCGATAACGCTGCCTTACGATAAAAATGCATAACGCTGCCTTACGATGAAAATACCACCTAAAGACTAAGTCGTACCTGGCTAGCCAATGACGGTCACAAATGCCAAAGTGAGGTTATTTGACTATATGTGGTTCCATCGAGCGATTGGCTCGTGGCTGGCTAAGCAATTTGAGTTGCAGTGGCGATGCGAATGAAAAAGAAAGTAAACGATAAAACGAGCCCGCCAAAGGCGGGCGATGTTTGATCTGAACTATATGACGCCTCGTTCGAGGATTACCAAAAACGTAGTATCGCTGTTTGTACTGCGACAGCATCACTTGTTCAGAGTAAAAAACAAAAAAGAGGGGAGGGACTCATATGCTCTTCTTCCCGTCACCCCTAGCAACTTTCAATCATATTTCTAGAGTAGATTCGTGACATAAAAAAATGTGCAATATGCTGAGAGCATAATTGCAGCAAAGGGTGGGAATAATCTTTGGTTACGAGAGGGTGGGTGGTAATCCTCTCGAACGAGGCGTCATATAATTCAGATCGAACTTCGCCGGCCTTCGGCAGGCTCGTTTTATCGTTTAATTTTAAGACGCCTCGTTCTCAGGATTACCAAAAACGTAAATGTTTAGAGCGCGCCTTAACGGAGCACATCTTTTTATTATTTCGGAAAGGTTACATTTAATTATTTTTTTAAAGAAAACATTGTTTGCAAAGTTATTTCCTGTTACGTGTAAGGTCGGTTATAGAACTTGGCGAAAACATCTGATGACATCTGAAGACCATCCGGCTGTAGATTTGATGACGTTGACAATATTCCCTTTCTAAAGGCGGATGATGTTGAAGCATGCCTTGTACTATAGGCAGTAAATTCTTCGCTTACTCCACTTGTGGTTAAGACAGACTTTATCCATCTACTGATAGTCTGAGTCGAGGCCTCCTTATAAGGTTTTTTCGAAGTAATCAATAGTTTATCACAACGAGTTCTTAAGGCACTAGTCATCTCAATATACTTACGAACGGTATTTGCGATACAGCGTTGAGGTTTTTCTTTGAAAAAAAGGGAATACTAATAATGGTTGTTTTGCCCCTTTTATTGAAGTTTAATGAGGTTTTATGTTTCTACCTGTAATCCATCCTCACTATTTTTAATATCATTCAGCCTTATGAGAGATAATGTTTCGAATCTATGTGCGGCCCCAGGTCTAGCGATGTTACCAGCTTTAATGTTAAATCCGAAATCTTCAGCCGGTTGGGGGATACCAATTTCTAAAAGGTCTAGCACTATCTTAGGATCCCATGTTCTATCGTATTTAGGTGTCAATGGCCGTTGTCTATAAACGCCTCTGAAAAATCTATTGAGTAACGGATTACAAGACAAGTTTGTCATAGGTATTAGGAATATTGCTGCTCTCATTGAATTTAGGGTTCCGTAAGACGCTCCCGCTTCAAACCTTTCCGAAAGAAATTTTAGCAGATTAGTTGCTGAGACTTCATATGGGTCAGATCCTTTTTAAAAGCAAAAAAGCAACCATGACCTGATTGGGATGGAATACTGTTTCAGGGACCCTTCTGATAAAGATGTCAGCATTATCTCGGAAGTTTAAAAGGAGAGTTTCCTCCTTGTGAATGATGTCCTGATCATTTGCCGGCAATCAGGGACAGCTTCTGGGACAGAGGGTGTTGGTGAGTTATGCAAGGAGACAGTAATGAATATTTGTTTGGCTTAAATATAATGGGCGTTTCTGTCAATAAAGATTCAAAGACAGGGAACCAAGGTTGAGTTGTCGAAAATGGGATGAGAACAATGCCCTGCGATTTTTCCGCGATAATTTTCTGTAGCCCGCAAGGTATTAGTGTGAACGGTGGGAACGCATAAAATAATGTATTATTCCAGTTTATAGTAAAGGCATCTATATGAGACGCTTCAGGGTCTTTGAACCAGGAGCAAAAGGTCTGGCATTTCGTATTGATTCTGGGCGCGAACAAATCAATCTCTGGATTTTCTAAATATTTTATAATCGTCTTAAAGGCATAGTCTACGAGTTCCCATTCAGTGTCGATGTTTTCTAGCCTGGATTCCCTATCTGCTTTGACATTTTCCTCGGATGATATATAAGCTCCAAAAATCTAGAGGTCCGTCGCCTCGCAACATTGCCAGATTTCTCTAGCCAAGTTATTTAGATGAGGGTATTGAATCCCGCACATACGATTAACGTATGATATTGCGGTAGTATTGTCCTTCTCAAGAGTATGTCGCAACGCGAGAGATGAGTGGCAAACGTTTTTAGGGCCAAAAAGACTCTAGGTAGTTAATATGGAAGCTCCTTTCTTCTGATGACCAGAGCCCGCGTAATCGTTTTCCTTCGCAGGAGGCTCCCCAACCTGATAGTGGTTCATTTGAGCAAATAACTCGCTTGTACGTGTGAACCTCAAAGGTATTCACTGATGCAGGTATGTTTTTCGTCCACCATATGAAGTCCTCGTGTAAATAGTCCTTTAAAGCTATTTTTGCTTCATAATCTCCATTACGAACTAGCAAAGCTATATATTTTTCTCTCTCAAACCACTTCGTGTATAGCCAACCATACTTAATTGTTATACAAGCAGCAATTAAATTGCCTATGAACTGAGCAAGTTTTCTTATCTTACAATCCTTTTTTGAGATTAAGTTTTTAATCAGTTCTAAAATTGCCAGGTACTTTATCTCTGCTAACTCCAGAGTCAAACGTTCCAAATTTATGGAAAATTCCAGAAATTGGCAACTCTTAGTTGGGGTCAATTTACGTTTCCTCTGATTTATGATAAAACCGAGCTTTTGGAGCATCTGTACTGTTGTGGATACGTTATTCTCATATGAAGTAATGTCGGAGCTGACATATAAAATAACGTCAAGATAGGCTACCGCTAAGAGCCCCTGTTTACGTAGGACCCTTAATGCTGGCTTTAACATTTTTGTAAAAATTAAAGGAGCTATGGATAAGCCAAATAGTAAGCAGGCGAATTCATATAATCGTGACTGAACGAAACCTAAGAATGTTTTTTACTTTTAGTGTGAATTGAAACCAAAAAATACGCGTCTTCTAGGTCCCAGTGAGCCATGTCATCCCTGGGCGAAACTAACTTGGACACTAGCTTGATGTCTTCCATTTCGAAGTGAGGTGAATTGATAAACATATTACATTTTTTCAAATTTAATTTGAATCTCTTGCTCCCATCTGGTTTGCCCACTAAGAAGTAGGAGGATACGAATTGACCCTCCTTATGACAAGGTTGGATAGCTCCCATACTCAAACGCCTATCGATAGCATCCTTGCAGTCTTTGGAATATGGAGAAAAAATAAGATTGAAGTTTTCTGGCTGTTTGACTTGAAGAACAGGCCGGTTCAATTATATTGCATGCCCTTTAATGCAATTTAAGACAAAGTTTTTGCTTGTGATCTTCTTCCACTCGTCAATAAAAAATCTTAATCTTCCAGCTTTCGGTACCACTGACGTTAATGTCGGTGGCCCGATCTTGGGCAAATTGTTTTGGCATCGCTCTGATGCAAGTCGTAAGTCTTCCTCGGTGCATTGGTTCCTAGCTTCCCCTTGGGTGTCGATTTGGTCCCCATCCTCGATGTCCACTGAACTTTGGAGGATGGGGCTTTTCAGTTTAACTGACCGGCGGGTCTTAGTGGCAATTTTTCGGAGCAGCTTTATGTTTCGTTTATGCAGCTACCTTCTCAATAGATTTTGGTCATCTGATCTTATCCGTCAGACCGCCTCGAAAGAGAAATTTGTAAATTTTACATTTCTCCAGGACATCCTTTATATTCTTGCCCGGTAATATGAATGATCGCCTGGTTAATACTTCCTGATGATGAGCTTCTGCTATTAGTTTATCAGCGTTGCAAAGATACTCCAACAGTTAATTTCTATCTTCAGGGTCTTTTTCATGCAAAGCATCGAGATGCCCATTTCCAGGGCGAACATGGCCGAACCGATGGTTTCTTGGACATCACTTGCGCAATTGTCCCTTTTGGAGGCCGTCTCCTGCATAGTGGGAACTACTTCTGGGTTAAGAATCTGAGCTTTCAGCTGGCACTTATTGGCGTGTAGAGACTTTGACAACAGTTTATTCTTGGTTTCCTTCTTTAAACCTTCGTTTATCCTATTTTTCCAGCGTGCTGCCAGTTCCGGGTGTAAGCTATCCATCTGGTCCTCTTCAGTTCGAGAATTGTCTCTTAAGATTCTTATAACCGTTATATTTAGGTTGCTGCTTGTGTTCTTGGTAGCCAGGGCGTCGGTTGAAGTGCCTGATTTGGGACCGCTCAATGCATCTCCCTCGACTGTATTACCATCCAATGTTAACTCCGTTATGTGCCCAAGTTGAACAGTCGCTAAGGCATCTCCTGCATCGATTAATTTATTGACCGAGCTCAATAGTGTTTCTGCAGAGACAGATGCGAGAAATTGGGTCATGCCTATATCACCCGTGTAAGTACGATTCCAGTTTTATGAACGATTTGTCCCACCACTCGTGTGGGCATATGGTCAAAAGGGGTGAGTTTTGCAAGAAAATTGTGACTACCAACGAAGACAAGGAGCAAGTCTTACCCGTTGCGTGTTCGTCATGTGCGAAAGTTGGCGGTCAACGCCCGGACGGTGATGACTTGAAAGCCTCTTGCAATTCTTTTAATTATTTCATAATTCGCTTTTCCTTTTCCTGTTGTCTTCCCATTCTTGCTGTTTATTTTATTTTTCAACTACTAAACACTGAGATGATGTGACGATGTGGAGCACAAAAAACGTTATGATTGAAAGTTGCTAGGGGTGACGGGAAGAGGGACATGGGGGTCTCTCCCCTCTTTTTTTGTTTTTTACTCTAAACAAGTGATAGTGTCGCAGTAAAAACAGCGATACTACGTTTTTGGTAATCCCGAGAACGAGGCGTCTTATGATTGTTTATATAGAATTTTTTATTTATCTAAGTGAA
Source organism: Ophion slaviceki (assembly GCA_944452715.1). Lineage (NCBI taxonomy): Eukaryota > Metazoa > Arthropoda > Insecta > Hymenoptera > Ichneumonidae > Ophion > Ophion slaviceki. The sequence goes on along the minus strand of OX101783.1, from coordinate 65,122,086 downwards.
AAATGAAGCTCATTGCCGACTAGCCGTGAGCTACAAAAACTACGTTTGTAAATCAGCTTGGCACACATTCAGCGTTTTGTGACTTGATACAAAAAGTGAGATGGTTACTGAATAAAATATATATATATATATATATATATATATATATATATATATATATATATATTTGTCCAGTCGCCACCTAATTTTTTGTTCTCAGTCACTGGCTCAAAAAACTAGGTCATGGTTAGGTTAGGAATATTATATAGCGGTGAGATATTTCTTTCTATCTAGTCACCATCTATTTTTTGTATCTAGGCACTAGACGACACAAGCGTTGCAAGGCTGGGTAGTCAATAGCTAAAACGGCTAGCTAATGGCGATTCGAAACATAATTGTACTAGCTTGTGGCTAGGCGGTGATGAATTACATTATCCACTCGGGTAATGATTAAAGTTCAACCAATCAGACACGCGCGATTACTTGGAGTCTCTGGTGGGTGGAGCGCACGTGTGTAGTAGTGGCCTCCCTACTCTTATAAATTGCATGGTGGGGCGCGTAGACTACTGCACGCACGCTTTGTTCGCCAACGTACGCCTCCTAGTCATCGCGCGCATCTAGTCGGTCGAAGTTTAATCGTTAATAAGTCGCCGGGGTTCACATAATCCGAAAATATCTCACAAATTTCGACTTGGAATTATGTCTCGAATCTACCTTTATATTATTGGCCATCAGTTCTGAGACACCCTGTATAACGCGTTGTTTGTTATTCTGCGCAATGATTCCTCGTGTTTTATTGCACAAAGTACAACATCGTACGACTTTTCAGATTCTTTTTATCGCCCCCACCCCTGCACACATATCGATTGGAAGACGCATACATATTTTATTCCGACTGCAACAAACATGATCATTTATACCGCGTGCGATCATTTGATTTCCATTAGATTGTATATATACATACGAATATGAGCGGCTCGAGTTTCAATGAGTCGACGAGTTTTGAATTCGCGTGTGGTGCAAAAAGAGAAACACTTAACATATACCAATATGACAAATATTTGGGGGAGAATCATAGTATAGACAAAGTCATCATACTTTATAGTAGAGAACTAAATAAATGTGAATAAAAATATAACGTAAAAATTTGCATGTTGTAACGCAATGCATTTTTGTTTTCCTCTAACTCACTTTTTATCCGCAAGTATAGGCTACGATACTTGCGGATGGAATACTTATAAACCATTTCAGTTTTTTGTGCAATTAATTGATAAAAAGAATATAATAAAACCATTGTTTGAATTTAAACGAATAATCATTTCGAAGGTAAACCATAATTTGTATAAGGTAAAAAAACAACAATGTTTTCAAGCGGATTTTTCGATACTTGGCGTACTTTTGTAACTTTTTAAAAGTTTTTAAAACAGATCTCATTTCTTTTTTCAATGGGAGAAATCCTTTCTTCCTTCAACTTCAATCCAAAGAGTAGTGAATTTCAAATATGTTTGAGGATACTCTACGTGTATAGTTTTAAATTCATGTTTACTAGGAAGAAGTGACGGATCGAAAAATAACCTAAAGAAAATCGATAGGGAAAAATCAGATTGAATTGGTGAAATGTCATTACATTTTCGATTCGTTGACACATTTTCGCGGGACGTCGATTTAAAGTGCAAAAAACGACCGGTAAAAGGCCAACTTACTGTATAAAAAGTACGCGTCGTGTTCGTCAGTGGTGTGAATTTTTGTTTATTACTTGGCAGCAAGTCGCTGCCGTGTTTTTTGAAACATTTATATTTGTCATACTTGATATGTTACCTTAATTAATATCCGGTATATTTTTATTTATATTTACTTTAGGCTCTTCGGCAAATTATTATGGGTTCATATTTAATTTAGTTTGTGAATATTGTTCATTTTTATATATCAATGCATAAATTCACATATAAATATATATATATATATATATATATATATATATATATATATATATGTATATGAATAAATTAAATATGAACCAATCATAATTTGTCGGAGAGCCTAAAGTAAATATATTTACAAGAGCATTCAGGCATCGTTGCAGTACGCGGTGTGACTAACCCGTTTAAGCGGTGAAAAAAAGGAGATCGAAAAACTGTAACACCGTTCACGCAGAAAACTCTACGATGATACGAGGATGATAGACCACTTTGATGACATGATATCATTCCGTTCAATGTTTTCCTGTTCTATTAATTTAAAAAATCCATGCTAACGACTAATATGGTTGTGAGTCCCGGCCGATTCAAATTCTATTTAAACTTTATAAAAAGCGTATTTCTTCGCAGTACGCTATACTTCAAGTGTCGGCGAAGTTGGCAGATCATTTGCCAGCAGATCAAAATTAAATGAGTTCTCTTCGTATGCATTTGAGTTCTATGGATCCTGATGGGTTTTAGCAATGGTTCCGGTGATTTTATTTAAAAAAAGGTGATTGGAACAAACTTTTTGTAATTTCTCATAGAAATATGCTGATGGATAGGCGTGAGTTCTAGGTGCGTTCTTAGTGAGATGTTACAGTTCCAGTATTTTTCGATGTATCGGGAAAGAGTTCTGACTTTTACTATTGTAAAATGATTATTAACAATTTTTATCAGCATCTCAACTGTGCAAGTGTGATCATCTACTGATGGATAGGCGTGAGCTCTCGGCGATTTTGGTGTGGGATATTATAGTCTTGGTATTGTTTGATGTGTTCGTGAAGAGTTCTGGCTTGCAGCTAAATGTTTATCAGCATCTCAAATGTACAAGTGTGATCTACTGATGGATGGGCGTGAGTTCTAAGTGCGTTCTGTGTGGGATATTATAGTGTTGGTGTTATTTCATGTATTCGAGAACAGTTCTGTTTTCTAGCAATTTTTTAATAATTATTAACAATTGTTATCGGCATCCCAACTATTCAAGTGTGATCCGTTGATGGATAGCTGTGAGTTTTAGGTAGATTATGTGTGAGATATTATAGTGTTAGTATTGTTTCATGTATTCGAAAACAATTTCTCGCTTTAATCAATTGTCAAATGATTATTAACCATGTTTATCAGCATTTCAACTATAAATGTGTGATCTGCTGATGGATAGGCGTGAGTTCAGGTGCTTTTTGTGTGAGATATTATAGTTTTCATATTGTTCGATGTACTCGAAAAGAGTTCTGGCTTCCGGCTATTTTTAAATAATTATTAAAAATGCTTATCAGCATTTCAACAAGTTTCATCAGCTGATGGACAGGCGTGATTTTTGTGTGGGGGAGTTTCAAGCTTCTTATTCTCAATCGGTTGTTTTATTGCCGCACGGAACTTTAAGCATCGTGGTATACAACTAACACCGTCAGCATCACATTCGTAGATCAGATACATGTGTTTGCGAGATTTGTCGTATCAGATACCGAATGACGAGATAACACATACGACGACGAGAGAATGACGCCGCCAATTTTTACGAGAATAATAAGCGTACCTCCAGAGTATGAAATACGAATATTTTTGCAATAATCGCACGTTTATTTGAGCACGTAGAAAATATTATTTCTTCTTTCTGTTTCTGCCTGTCTCCCTCTGCACCTCTCGCTCTCTTTTTGCAACCGTTTTCCACCGCCGATGTCTGAATAAAACGCCCACAAGTTTATAAGGGAGTTTTTTCTTCTCTTTTTTTTCCTCTCAGCCAACTTCAGCCTCTTTCTCGTCTTGTCTACTTACGATTTATTTGCATAAGAACGCAAGAAATTAATTTGCATAATTTTATTCCATACGAATGAAGTTTCAGAAGCTGTATATCGAGGCTGGATGAAGAGAGAGAGGGTGAAGCCGGGATTGAAGAGAAGACGCGAACGATAAGTTGATAGCGGAGAAAGTGCATCGTGCGCGGGGAAGTACTTTATTATTTATTAAACTAGTTTGAAAAAGTTTTCCGTCAGCTTCGTTTCGCGATGAAAATCCTTCGGGCGATTTGCCATCGTCGAAACAAACGAACTCACTGCCATGATAAAACAAGCTCGAACGCAGCCCTTTTTCTTTTTATTGTTATGTTTTTATTTTAACCCTCTCGCTCTCTCTTTCTCTCTGTCCCGCTCTTCCTAAATAATCGAGAGAACTGTAGCGATGAATCATCCAAAATACATCATTCGAAGTGAGTAGATTCTCTACACTGACAGAAAAATGCTATTGATATTAACTAGATGCGTATATTTGATTTTTTTTTAAATTTAAATTTACCATATTTTTCGTGAAATCAAATTCTTTCTATTGCATTTTATTATTGGAATTATTTATTTTAAATATATTTATTTATTCAAATCAAGATCTATTTAATATCGTCTAATAACTAAATCTTTTATTTATTCCCAATGAATCTGTGATTCGGTTTCATCTGTTCAGAAAACAGTTTAGTTTAATTAACCAAATGTATCTATTTAATTTTTATTTATTTACATTAAATAGAATTAGAGTAGAATCGAACGTGTTTCTATTTGATTGTATTAATGGTCTGTCTATATTGCAACACACGCACATCGAGGTGAGGGGGGAATTATATTATAGGTAATTTTTTAAAAATCTATACTATGATATTCGATAAAACTTTCTAATCATCACAAAGATATTAACTAATTGATATAGTTTATGTGATACAACAAATAATTATAGGAATTAATTTGGTCTCTTATGCCATATCTGCGACTAAGATGCTACAACGAGTTTGAAGCTTGCAACGATCAAATAAAAAGATTTTTCGGGCAAAAGTGATTTTTTTAAAACTCATTTACGAATTTAGGTTCCCATTTACCAAAAAAAAATCACTTTGTTCGTGAAATCACTTTCGAGACATGGACCAATACTGAAAAAGAAATCATCCCATTTTACTCGCCCTTTAAATCTGTTCGACACGTGTTTTAGCGGTTTCTGATTTCCTCCTTTGTTTGTGCGAGTTATTTCAATGTCTCAATATAAACTACACACGTGATATATATATGTGTGTGTGCGCGTGCGTGCGTGCGTGTGTGTGTGTGTGTGTGTGTGTGTGTGTGTGCGCGCGCGCGCGCGTGTGTGTGTGTTCGTATGTATATATATGCAAAGCGTGGGATTCGCAAAGCCAACTTTTCACGATAAGACGCGAGGGACGATTAGAGGTTTTGCGCGGGAAGTGAAATATCTTGACCCAGCAATGCTGATCTCACGACGTACACTCTTCAATTACAAGAAAATCTCATCCTCGCTACTTCGCTATAAGCCATAATAGAAAAAAATACTCCCACATATACTCGTTTATCAAAATATAAATGAAAAAAAAAAAACAAGAATATGCGTCAGACCATGATTTTCTCTATACAGAAAGTTCTGTGAGAAAAAGAAGGAAATGGGGAGAAGCAATTACTGTACGAGACTTTGTATTCTAATTCACGGCAAGACTAAACTTTTCGTAAAACCGTATAGAAAACACATAATGCTAAATATTATATCGTAATTTTTGGAAATTTATGAAACAAACATTTGAAATAAATGCTTATAGTTATGGCCCTGTTACCAAGTTTAAGGGGGTCGTCTAGTGTGTCCGATCAAAAGAAGAGAAAACGGTCTTGCATGACTTCTTTGAAGAAGAGGAAGGTGTACTCTATGTTCCAGACATAGCAGATTGATGGTGAGACCATTTTTTCATTATGAATTATATACAACAACTTTCAAACGCGTTTTTCTCAAAACACTATTTTTTCAAACTGCTGCCATGATATCTTAAAAACTATTTAATTGATTCTGCTCGAATTTATACAGCAACTTTAGTACATATATAACTACAAGTTAAACTAAAATAATCAAGATCGCTTCGTTAGTTTTCTTTTTATCAGCTAAAAGACCCAAAAAAAAATGAAAAATTGATTTTTTTTCTAGAGCGTGAAATAATAATTTTTTTAAATTCTAACATTATTTTAGTTCCATGTAGAGCCTCAAGTATCACGACTAAAATTGCGTTTGGTTTTCTTTTATTTCAGATAAGCAGAACGGCCGGAATCATGGCAGCAGGGGAGCACCTCTTTTTATATATGTGTTCCTGTTGGGCGGTGTATCTCCGACTATATTCTATATGACTTCAAAAAATTCACAAAGTTTGTTTACATGTTAATAAAAATTATATACAAATTATAAATTATTTTATTTTAATGATTTGTGAAACAAAAATTCCTCAAAAAAGCATTAAAAAACGGCCTTCACACTAGACGACCCCGTTAGCTGGAGTTGCCGAGTTTCGAGTAATCGTTGGATTTTCGAACAGAGATTTCTCAGAGATTGATAATGTTTAGGGCAAAAGGAAATCATCACGCTCTGCGTCAGGAAATTCTCCAGAGCTCAATGCTTTGTTTTTCCTAAAAAATTTAACTATCTATGAGAAAATAGGGTTCAAAAATTTGTGAGGTTATGTTGACCTTGTACATGCCCATAAAGTTTTCCGACAATTGTTTTGGTCCATTTAGGCTGTGAAAATAACTCGCTCGTTTTGGGTGAAGTTCCGAAAAGCATACTCCTCTGATCGAGCTGAAATTTTGCACCGAACTTCCTCTCATTATCCTAAGAGAAACCCTTAACGGATTTTTGACGACTAGCAATAGTTTTCGATATATCGCATTGTAAAGTTTATTATTTCACGCTATACGAGTATATCTATATATCCGATAGATACCCCCCACTCCTCCGGCCTCGCTGCTTTCTGGCAAACAGTACTCGCCCGTATGTGCATATCACTTGCCATGTGGGATGGGTTTGTTTGGGTTTATTTAATATAGTAGAAGCGCAGTACAATAAATAACTTTCAATATACGATGTATCTTTCGGCTTCATTAGTGGGATATGCTTTTCGAAACCTTATCCCTTGTTTTTACGTATTACAGTTTAACGACCTGCATTTGCAAAACGCCCAACAACAAACCATCAATGGCTGGAATAGATCTGGCAAGCCGTTTATGTGCCTACGATACCCCAATGCTGATCGCCATATTATCGGTGAGATGTTATTGGCCCACCAATGGCTGGCATAGATCTGGCAAGCCGTTCATCCGCCTGCAGTACCCCAATGCTGGTCGACGAATTATTGGCCGATTATCAGCAAACCGTTTAATGGCTGAATGCTGGTATTTTTGTTACGACAGGCGACCGTATATGAGACTTCCGACGGCGGTCAATATGTTTTCATAGATTGGCCTTGCATTCTTTAATTTTGTTTTACCACGTCGTTTAACTGGGACCGTAGCAAAAATGACGTTAAAGTTTGCATCATTGGAATGCAACGATTAAAAAAATATTAATTCCTTCATTTTTACGCTTATCTGAGGCCTTCTTTTTTACGATTTAGGGTTGAAAATCTTGGATACAAATACATGTAATCATTCGGTTGATTTCCACAGCCAAACAAAGTTCCAACTATTAAGAAGAATTGATTTTCATTGCATTCCAACCATGCGATCTTCAACATCATCCCGTGCGGAAAACTGATAGGGCATCCCTAATAAAAATAAGGGCCTTTCAGGGCTTTCCACAATGGGCTCAGACTTGGCCATTATCGGGATAAACTTGTAGGGATTTCCACAATAGGCCCCGACTTGGCCATTATGGGGATAAACCTGTAGGGATTTCCACAATAGGCCCAGACTTGGCCATTATAGGGATAAACCTGTAGGGATTTCCACAATAGGCCCAGACTTGGCCAGTATAGGGATAAACAAGTAGGGATTTCCACAATAGGCTCAGATCTGACTATTATAGCGATAAACCAGTATAAATAGCTTAGGCTACATGGTTGATGGTATTTCAATTGTTCAAATCGATTATATACATCGATCGGATAATATTATCGAACGCAAATTGGGAAAAAGCGTAAGGGCATTAGCAAATAAAAAATCAACGATGAACACAAATATGCAGACAAACATCAGACAGTATTTATTTATCAAATTAAAGAAACCTTTTACATAGATACAAACAATTACTCATGATTTCACTCATACATGGAGTAATGCTAGCGCATAAGTGTGCACAGTCCCAACCGGTTTTCTCGACATTTTTATAGCAACTAATTTCCGCTCAATACTCATCATAGGGAAAATTATTTCTTCTGAAGACTTCGCTGATATTTCCCATTCATAAACTTTATCTGACTGTGTAGGATAAGTAAATAATTTGGTCTTTGTTTTCCAGATCTTTCCCTCAATGGAAATAGATTCTAGTGATTCAGTAGACCCATATATTTTTTTATTTCTACTACACATCCATTCCTTAGAATGGATTATTTTTTGTATTAATTTTGTCATGGCAGTTTGTCATAAAGGCTCACATGCAAATACGCAATCACATTTCTACAAACAAATACAGATATACCCTGACGCATTTAACATACACGTATATCCACTGATACGGATATTTTATGGCGCTGAAATGGTTATGATGAGGCGCCGTTGAGGCATTTTCAGGGCGCTAAAATGGTTTTGATGAGGCGCCATTGTGGCAACTTATAAGGCCCCGGTCGTTGCGCCTTTAAGGGCCCTTGTTGACAAAGTGTGACCGGCCGCTAACGGCCCTCATGTGGCTTCCAGATTAGGGCGCGAATAAAGTTAGGGGAATATTATTGAAGCCCGATCACAGCCCCAACTCAATTTCCACACGGGATAGCAAAAAAAGGTGTGATACGTCGGGTAAACTCTTGGATTATTAAATTAAAGCCGTATACACGGGACCAATGAATCAGTGTTTCGTGTGCCTAAAGAGTTTAATGAAAATCAAGTCAATTGTCATGGGGAAAGTCAGGCAGAGATTTTACATGGGTAGTTTAAATTCTAACATTTCCGAGCAGTGCGTTTAATGAAGATGTTGAAATAACAGGTCGGCGTGAAATTCTGATAGTTTTAAGCCAGATTCCAATCAAATTGCGACGATTTTTGCTTTTTCGTAAAGCATAAAAGCATAATAGAAAATAAATCGGAAATTAATTGTTTTCTTCGTATGCGCCCGCAAGATAATGTCCCTAAATCCGCAGAAAGAGCCTGCTCCCTAAATTTGAAAAAAAAAAACGTCGAGAAATTTCTGAATGGCTACCCAGGTAGGAAATTAAAAGGCTGACGATGGGAACAAGCTTGTGCGAGCCTTGTTTCACCGAGCCTGAGTGAGACAGACCTGGGCCAGGTTTCATTGCATCGTTTGGAGCAGCCTGGAACCAAGACTGGCTGCTTAGCCTAAACTCAGGGTTATTTCAAGCTTTATTCAGCCGGTGAATTTTGGGGCTGAAAAATCAAGGCTGGATGCAGACTTATTTCAGGTTGTGATAAAGTAAAATAAGTTTAAAATAATATTTTTTCTGTACTTTTATGAAAAAATAATTTAGCAATAAATTTGTCGGGTGCGAAGGCACGAAAAACGAAAGCGAAGGAGGCAGCTCAGAACATTTAAACATATGCTCTTATCGATATTTATGAGGTACACAAAAAAGTATATACGAAAATAAAAGTACGCAATAAAATAAAGTATTGTTTTTTAAAATATTTTTTATATATATTTTGTAACAAATAATATAACAAATAATAAATATATATAACAAATCAAATGAATTCTTTACAAATTTATTAAATTTACCCCAATGTAGAATATAGAAAACTAAAAACAGGCCTCATATAGCCTCGAGAAGAGTTTGGGAAAAGCCTGGTCATAAATGCTCGTGAAGGCTTCATTAAGGCTCGTTTTGAGCCTTGTTGTTTCGTCGTTTCAGGCTTAGTACAGGCTTTTCTACCAGCCTTTGGTCAAGTCTGTGTGCAAGAGCCTGAAACCGCGTTATCATTCAGAGGTTCAGCTAGGCCTGAAATCAGGCTGGTGCTCAGCCTGAATTAAAAAATGTGAGCCTTGTTTCAGAGCTTGGCGAGCCCTTTTTTCATCGTCAATTCCTACCTGGGTATTCGTCAATGATACTTCTTCCCTGGTGGTATAACTACTCGTGGATACATGACGTTGAAATTTGCATCGTTGGAATGCAACGGAAATTAATTTTTCTTCCATTGCACACGTTTTTTTTCTCTCGATTTCGGATCCGAAAATGACTCAAACTGTTTTTTCTTATCCTCTTTAGAGCTCCAACATCTCAATCTATAAAAATTGTAGATTGTAATAAAGATAAAGAAATTAAAAAATTAAAAACAACTTTCGTTGCATCCCAACGAATCTGCTACAAGAGAAACACGTTAGTCGGATCGACGTGGTTTTTTTTTATCGCGATCTGAAAGGAAAAACCAGAAGTACGAGGGCGGGCGCGACCGAACGTAACGAGACAACAAGATAATTACAAACTATTTCCTATCCACGCTCCAGGGTCTTTCATTTTTCATTTGTGTTTGACGACACGCAAGCCGGTGATTCATTTCGGGGACGCGAGTTTGTTACCAGCGAGATCTACCTGTTTGGGGTTCCAAAAACTCTATGAGCGTGAATTTCGCGGGCGTAACTCGGATTTTCCCAACCGCAAACAACCTACAAAAGATATCCGACGTTCTTGCGCAGTTGGTGCATATCACCAGTCGTATATAGAGTTCTGAATGCACAGTTATACTTTTCCTCTCCGCCTGGGTATTGATTATCGGTCGCGCGTTTCCAGTCTCGATAACGGTGCTTGACCATGTACCTGAGGATACATTTATCAGTAGATCGTGGAGAAGAGATTGAAACATATTTTTCGAGCGTCCGTATAATCTCTCATTGGCACAACGAGAATGAACGATACACAGACGTTTCTGACCAAGCACGAAACTGCGTTACTTTGTCAAAATGGAGATAACGATCATTCTCTCGAAGACTCGAAATAAACATGCACGTTGTTGAAAAATTATCGGGAATGAGTGTCGATGAATTTGCCGTTGTGCGAACACACCAGCTGGTCGAATGAGTGTCGCGACATACACTGCAAATGCATGAGGTTAAAGTTTGCATAGTTGGAATGCAACGAGAATTCTTTTCAATTTCTTATTTTCATTATTGTTGAAAATCATATTTTGCATATTTGTTGTAGATTGTTAAATGAGAATCTCAAAAATGTTTGGGTGATTTTCGTAGCTGAAATCTAGCAAAGAAAATTGGGGAAATTGAAAAAAAAAAAATTGTTGCATTCCAACGATGCAAACTTCAACGTCATGCAAATCCATGTGATCACTTTTGACCTTGTGGTCACTTTTTACACATTTTCGAATGTGTGATTTCGGGATTCGCTTTATGAGTTTTATATTACACACTTAAGGAGGTACACCAGCTTCATACAATGTTGCCATGCTAAACCATGGTAAAATTTCAAAATGGTGATAGATCAATAAAATTTGGTGAATATATTCTTTAGTATTATATATGTCAATACAATTTTTTTCAGATTTTTTCATTGTGCCGTTATCGAGTAATTGAACATTGAAGTTCACGTGTATAAGCATAGCGTTTTTATAGATATAGGTATATATTCCGCGTATAAGAATAAACGCTTGTGAATTATTTGTAAGAAAACGGCACAACCAAAAAATCTGAAAAAATTTGTATCTACATGAATAATACTAAAGAATATATTCACCAAATTTTATTGATCTATCACCATTTTGCTGAAGCTGGTGTACCTCCTTAAATGTATTATTTCTATGCGTATTATGTGTGGTATTTAATTATTTTTTACCCACTGCATGGGTGTTGGTTCAAGGCATCACAGCCAGTCCACTAAATGCATAGAATGTTTTATAAATCCAAACGAAAATAGAATGCTCAATATCAGAGTTCTAGTTCAATGATTTTAGCATTGAAGATTTTTATAAACTGTGTATCTTTGTTGCGGTAGGCTGGATATAGGGGTTTGACAAGGGGAGGATGCCAATCGGGATCCACCGATGTCGCCCAAACTACGTGGGTAGAAGGTGGGTCCCCACTTAAGGCCTTAGGCCACAGTAACGGGTATAAAATCATGTGCGAATTTAATAATTTTTGTTTCGTATGAAAAAGTGATTCACTCGCAAAATTAATTACACATTTATTCAGTATGAATATCAAGCTGTTAGAAAATATATATTTTCTTTTCGATGTACAAAATGGCCGACTACTCGAACCTTCTCGAAACAGCTTTTTTCCAATTGGCGTGACAAATAACTTCAACAATTTTCACTCGATTTACTTCAAATTTAAAAATTCCGTTCCTAATTTCATTTCACAAAGAAGTACGTACGGAATTTCTGATTAATCGAAAACTTTTCATTTTGTGAGCAGTTTATGAGCAGTTATAACGAAATTTTTCACTGAAAATTCATTTCTTAAGTTCAAATACCTACATCTTTTGAAAAAAAACAATATTTTTTTAAATTCCGTACGTACTTCTCTTGGTATTCTAATGTAGACGGACGAGAATTTTTCTTGTTTGTTCTAGGTAAAAAATTGTGGATGCTAAATGCCACACCGCGGAGCGCCTAAAAAAGATAACAAAAGAAAATTTAAGTAGTCGGCCATTTTGTACATCGAAAAAAAATATGTATATTTTCTAACAGCTTGATATTCATAGTAAATAGTTGTGTAATTAATTTTATGAGTGAATCACTTTTTCATATGCAAAAAAATAGTTAAATTCGCACATGATTTTATACCTGTTACTGTGGCCTAAGGCCTTAACGTTGCTAAAATATTTTGCCTACGTAGGCCATAGGAAAGGATAAAACGCTCTTCAAAGATTTCCGAGTAGAGCTTGAGGGATTTTTCAACCATTTCCAAGTCAGCGGCGTAGCGCAGTGGTCAAGCGCATTGCCTGTCACCCCGATGGGTTGGGTTCGATTCTCGCTGCCACCGCCTTTTTCTCAAAATGTTCTACTATTTATTGTACAATTTAAATATATTCAAGCAGTTAATTTATATAATTAGGTAAAGTTTTTAATGAAAATAAAAATTCCGAAAATTCTTGCAATTAATTATGTACGCTGCTTTTTATTCATTATCAGAAATAATTTAACAATCTTTACGGTGATATTCATCGTAGAAACATTTGAAACATACATATTTTCACACCAGGCACATTTTATAAAAGCATACTTTGAGCAGTTACATTTTTCCGAAACATACTTCGTTAGAAAGCATACGTCATTCAAGTTTTGAAACGAAGCTATTTCCTCTGTCAATTTGGATGCAAATTTGGTGCAAACCGAGCGTACTGGAACGTACGGGTGAAAACCGGAGCAGTGAATTGATGCTGCACGATCGAATTTATTTTAATTGTATCTTCTCTTGACGATAATTCTCGCTGTTGTTGGAGCAATTCTGGGGCACTTTGTAGTACTTTTATTAGATTTTTCACTTGGCGACTGAAATATACATCACACGGTTGAACTAGCGGAGTACATTTGGGTGGAATGACCTTAAGGCGGTCCTCTAGTTTCTCAGGTCGAAAAAATCGATTTTTTTTCATCAATCACATCTACAACATGTGTAGAAAATGTGTGCCAAAGGATTTTTCGATATTCGAAGTGGTTCACAAGTTACGGCCCTGGAACGGAGCAGGTATACGGAGCAGGTATACGGAGCAGGTACCCGAGTCGAAATTTTTAGCCTCCTCTGAACCCTCGCAGGACCCATTTCTTTTGTAATACATAAGCCGCCAGCCTCCGTTGAACCTACGAAACCTCATTTGTCGAGTTCAGTGCCATGAAGAGACCTCCTCTTGGCCCAGGGTAGCCTCTGCTAGACCTCCCAAACCTTCTCTCGACCCCCAGTTTCAGTGAAACGTGCAGAGCACAGGCCTCCTTAACCTGCTTTCAATCTCAAACTGTTGTCTCGACCCCACCTAACCTGCTTTCGGCCCAAATTCGATATCTCCTCCATCATCATTCCATTCTGACCTGATCGGTAACCCGTTCGATGACGAAAATAATACGAAATTAATAAAAATACATCGTCCCCTTATCAAATTAATAGTCCAATATTAATATGCGAAAACAATCAAATTTGCTCAATATCGATTTATTATTATTTTATAGGCAATTGATAAAAGAATGCTTGTGTATACAGTCTTACTCCAATTCTATCGAATTAATAGGCATTTTCCTGTGAGAAAAAATCTCACAGGAAAATTCTTTAAAAAATGCCAGTCTATCCAGTATAAGCTTACGCGACGTTTTTCGTTCTTGACATTTCTTCTTAAGCCCTCTAGTTCTTGAGTTACATTGCATTATCTAGAATTAGTCTTTTTAGCAAAAAATGAAATAACATTGCGAAAAAAATCGGACACAACTTTATAAAAAACGCAAATGAAGTTCCTGCTACCCCGTTTAAGTTCATCATGGATAAACATAACAATTTTTTTTTCCATAAGTCATGCGTTCAATTCTTGATGGTCGAAAAAAAGCCGAAAATCAGTCACGTATAAAAGTGCGTACCGGGTCGAAAAGAAAATGATAAAAAAATATTTCAGAAAAGCAATATACAGCTGAATTTATTCCCGTCAAAACGTCGTTCGGTAAATTTGGTTATCTTTTTTTTACGAAGCTGTGTGACTTTTAGTGCAGCAAGAAATATCGACTGGTGTATCCAAACATTTAAGCGACGGTATATATTATATAATACTTTATATATATAATACTCGAAATATGTGGTTGCGTTAATATATTTGAATATACACTACCAGTCAAAAGTATTCGGACACTTCAGATAACTGCAAAACTTAATATCACTTTGGATCATTGCAAACTTATGGTAGAATAATAATTATTTTACGAAGATACTATAAAGCTCTGTGAAATTACTTAATCATGTAGATCTTTATAGTATCTTCGTGAAATTATAAATGAAATGAATTATATTACTCTAACATTATTTGGCAATTATCCAGTGCTCAAAAGTTTTGCGATTATGTGGAGTGTCCGAAAACTTTTAGCTGGCAGTGTATAAATAACATATAATGTTGATTTCTATATGGAACGATAGGGTGTTAATTATAGTCTATTTCATGTTCTGAAGGATTGAAATTGTCGGTTTAGAATTCAACCTCATTCGATTTTTTCTTTTTGTTTTTGTTCGTTTTGTTTTTTTTTGTTTATTCAATAATGAGTTGATAAATGGCGACGACCGATTACCGTCGATTTCAAATAAGATGTTTGATTTTTCCTTGTTTTCATTTTTAGCACGTCGAAAATTTAAAAAACATTTCCACGTGTATGTATGAAGCATATTTTTATTTTTTCCCGCTAAATATTATGATATTAACTAACCGCGTCTATTTGATTTTTTTAAAATTTGTATTAACTAGATTTTTCATAGAACCAAATTTTTCCTATTGCATTCCATTATTAAAATGATTGATTTAAAAAATGTTTATTTATGTGTACACACACACACACACACACGCGGGCGCGCGCGCGCGTGTGTGTGTGTGTGTTTGATAAATCTATAGCTTATGTGATGCAACAAATAGTTGGAGGTATTCATTTGGTCTCTTATGCCATATCAGCGACCAAAATGTTATAAGCACTCGGTAGCATAGGGGCAGCGGCGCGTAACTATGAATAGGTAGGACTAGGTTCAAATCGCATATAGGGCAAATATTTTCTTCGAAAAAAATCATTTCCAAAGGCCAGGGAATGACGAATTACGATGAAAAATCCTTGTAGCAAAGCTCTCAAATAATGCGTTCATTTTATTTTCGATTTATGAAATATTTTTTGCATATAGTACACTAAGCTTTACAGTGTACATTGTTAGCAAATGAAGATTAATTTGAATCTCATCTTTATTAACATATATAAATATCTTTGAAAGAAATATGATCGTAGTAGGCTGGGAGACAAGGAAAAAAACCTATTTTATTTAAATAGATTCTATATAAATTAATTTTTTGTTTAGCAGTGTACAGTAGGCCGAAAGGGGGGGCAGTAGGTTCTGCGGGAGCGCTCGAAGTAGGCCCACCTGAGGTTCCGTAGGTTCAATTGTGACCCTCCCTGACCTCCTTTGAGTCAAAAAGTCTACTTTCTGCCATGCTGGAGGTTCATCGGAGGCTCTAACGCATGGTAGTTTCAAACATTGTACCCTCCTTTAGATACCCAATAATCCGCTCACGCCGATTTCTGCTCGCCTTCATTTTGTGGCTTGGACGCGGCTCGAAAATTTCGACTCGGGTATACTTTCAAACGCGTTTTTCTCGAAACACCATTTTTCGAAACGGTGACCACGATATTTCAGAAACTACTGCACCGATCTTGTTCAAATTTATACAGCATCTTTAATATGTTATAAGCCAGCGATTGAACTAGGATTATCATGATTGCTTCGATAGATTTTTTTGTAGGAGCGAAAAACTTAAGAAAAAATGAGTAAAAAATAGAATGTAATTTTCAAAAGTGTATAAAAAAGTCAATTTTTGTAATTTAGAATTCACTCTAGTTCAATCGCAGGTCTTAAATATGAAGATTAAAATGCCGTTTGGTTTTTTGATTTCAGATAAGCAGAACAGCCGCAATCTTGGTCACCGTCAAGCACCTCTTTTACTTGATGTCTTCCTGTCGGCCACTATAACTTTTATTCTATTATATATTTTGACTTCACAAAATTTGTAAAGCTTATTTGAATGTTAATAAAGATTATGCAAAAACAATGAGATTGATTATTTCGATGCTTTGCCCGTAAAAAATTATTGAAAAAGCCGTAAAAAAACAGCCGAGAAACTAGAGGACCGCGTTAACAGTGCACGTTGCTTCGCCTTGCTCATTGGTGAATGTCCGATCATACAATATTAAATCTACTTGGCCGCTCCACGAATCCACCAATAGAAGAAATTCATTGTTTCCGAAGTATGACTTCAATGTTGTTTCCAAGAATTTTGCATAAAGCTCTTTCGTGAGTTGCGAGAAATAAAAAAAAACGGTAGCAGCGAGAATCGACCCCAACCCCTAGGGGTGACACGCAATGCGCTTGACCACTGCGCTACGCCGCTGACTTGGAAGTGGTTGAAAAAATATCGCTCAAGCTCTACTCGGAAATCTTTGGAGAGCGTTTTACCCTTTCCTATAGCCCACTCAGGCGAAATATTTTAGGAACGTTAAGGGGCTATACCAGTGTGAACGCTGAACATTTTGGTGATTTTCGGGAATTCTTTGGAAGAAAAGTACTCAATTAAATGTTTCGGAAAATTAAGAATATATTTGGCTATATTTGACCTATATAACATAATTTTTTCATAGAAAAATATTGAGATCCAAGCGACTTATGCGCTGCCTTCGGAGGCGCCAACAAAAATTTCCTCCACTGCCGACATGGTTCTGGCCGATTGAGTAGCTGAAACCGAAGAAGGAAAAAATGTCGTTAAACTGGAAGGTATTTCCTGTACAATTACGTAGGATTTTCGAAAAATACCAAAACCTAACAAAATGGCGTAGTTATGAAAAAAATTCTGTTTTCTCGCCTATAAAATGGTCGTTTTTTTTCAATGTCAAATCGTCAATTTTCATCTAATCAAAAATATCCTACATCATTGTAGAGGAAATATATTCAAGAGTACTCAGTTCAAATTTCAAGTCAATCGGATAATTGCTCTTTGAGTTACAATGTCAGCAAATTTTAAAAATCTCATTACGAGAAAAACGCGTTTAAACATTTAACTATCGATTTTTGCAAGATAAAATGATAAGAGATATGGCGTTGAAATTTTTACAGGATATTCTTGAAAGTATAAACTGACGAAAAAGGCAAAAAAATCGGTTTTTTGAACGTGTCACACTGGTATAGCCCCTTAAGTGGGGACATCATTATTATTGCGATGATTATCTGTTGCATCGCATAAACTGTTTCAATAAGTTAATGTCATTGCGATAATTATAGTTTTATCGAATATCATGCAATATATTTTTTCAAACATAACCTATATGTATATACCGGGTGTCCCATTTTAATCTTACACCTGATTTATCTCGAAAAATACTGCTCCGATAAAGTATTGAGTATAATAAAACTTTTAAGGTTCAAAGGGGGAATTTGAAAAAAAAAATGTTGTCCAAAATTCAAATAAGCGACGTTAAAATTGCCGATTAAAAAAAAATGTGTTTATGAATTCTGTCACCAAAACATTTACCAAGCCAAAACTAACAACTTTTGTAGGAAAAGTTTTTTTGATAACGTTCATAATTTTTTGGTTAGAAAACCATTTTTACCCGAAGTGACGAGCCGCAGAGACCTTATCCTTGTTTGGGTTTATTTGTATTATCGAACAAACTCACAGGCAAACACACTCACACTGAAGATGTTGAAGACTTTCTCGTGGTACATTCTGAATAGCGATAAAATAGTTTAAAAAATCGTATTCCAACCAAAATATTATGAAGGTTATCGAAAAACTTTTTCTACGAACGTTCCCGAGTCGAAATTTTTAGCCTCCTCTGAACCCTCGCAGGACCCATTTCTTTTGTAATACATAAGCCGCCAGCCTCCGTTGAACCTACGAAACCTCATTTGTCGAGTTCAGTGCCATGAAGAGACCTCCTCTTGGCCCAGGGTAGCCTCTGCTAGACCTCCCAAACCTTCTCTCGACCCCCAGTTTCAGTGAAACGTGCAGAGCACAGGCCTCCTTAACCTGCTTTCAATCTCAAACTGTTGTCTCGACCCCACCTAACCTGCTTTCGGCCCAAATTCGATATCTCCTCCATCATCATTCCATTCTGACCTGATCGGTAACCCGTTCGATGACGAAAATAATACGAAATTAATAAAAATACATCGTCCCCTTATCAAATTAATAGTCCAATATTAATATGCGAAAACAATCAAATTTGCTCAATATCGATTTATTATTATTTTATAGGCAATTGATAAAAGAATGCTTGTGTATACAGTCTTACTCCAATTCTATCGAATTAATAGGCATTTTCCTGTGAGAAAAAATCTCACAGGAAAATTCTTTAAAAAATGCCAGTCTATCCAGTATAAGCTTACGCGACGTTTTTCGTTCTTGACATTTCTTCTTAAGCCCTCTAGTTCTTGAGTTACATTGCATTATCTAGAATTAGTCTTTTTAGCAAAAAATGAAATAACATTGCGAAAAAAATCGGACACAACTTTATAAAAAACGCAAATGAAGTTCCTGCTACCCCGTTTAAGTTCATCATGGATAAACATAACAATTTTTTTTTCCATAAGTCATGCGTTCAATTCTTGATGGTCGAAAAAAAGCCGAAAATCAGTCACGTATAAAAGTGCGTACCGGGTCGAAAAGAAAATGATAAAAAAATATTTCAGAAAAGCAATATACAGCTGAATTTATTCCCGTCAAAACGTCGTTCGGTAAATTTGGTTATCTTTTTTTTACGAAGCTGTGTGACTTTTAGTGCAGCAAGAAATATCGACTGGTGTATCCAAACATTTAAGCGACGGTATATATTATATAATACTTTATATATATAATACTCGAAATATGTGGTTGCGTTAATATATTTGAATATACACTACCAGTCAAAAGTATTCGGACACTTCAGATAACTGCAAAACTTAATATCACTTTGGATCATTGCAAACTTATGGTAGAATAATAATTATTTTACGAAGATACTATAAAGCTCTGTGAAATTACTTAATCATGTAGATCTTTATAGTATCTTCGTGAAATTATAAATGAAATGAATTATATTACTCTAACATTATTTGGCAATTATCCAGTGCTCAAAAGTTTTGCGATTATGTGGAGTGTCCGAAAACTTTTAGCTGGCAGTGTATATCTAAATAACATATAATGTTGATTTCTATATGGAACGATAGGGTGTTAATTATAGTCTATTTCATGTTCTGAAGGATTGAAATTGTCGGTTTAGAATTCAACCTCATTCGATTTTTTCTTTTTGTTTTTGTTCGTTTTGTTTTTTTTTGTTTATTCAATAATGAGTTGATAAATGGCGACGACCGATTACCGTCGATTTCAAATAAGATGTTTGATTTTTCCTTGTTTTCATTTTTAGCACGTCGAAAATTTAAAAAACATTTCCACGTGTATGTATGAAGCATATTTTTATTTTTTCCCGCTAAATATTATGATATTAACTAACCGCGTCTATTTGATTTTTTTAAAATTTGTATTAACTAGATTTTTCATAGAACCAAATTTTTCCTATTGCATTCCATTATTAAAATGATTGATTTAAAAAATGTTTATTTATGTGTACACACACACACACACACACGCGGGCGCGCGCGCGCGTGTGTGTGTGTGTGTTTGATAAATCTATAGCTTATGTGATGCAACAAATAGTTGGAGGTATTCATTTGGTCTCTTATGCCATATCAGCGACCAAAATGTTATAAGCACTCGGTAGCATAGGGGCAGCGGCGCGTAACTATGAATAGGTAGGACTAGGTTCAAATCGCATATAGGGCAAATATTTTCTTCGAAAAAAATCATTTCCAAAGGCCAGGGAATGACGAATTACGATGAAAAATCCTTGTAGCAAAGCTCTCAAATAATGCGTTCATTTTATTTTCGATTTATGAAATATTTTTTGCATATAGTACACTAAGCTTTACAGTGTACATTGTTAGCAAATGAAGATTAATTTGAATCTCATCTTTATTAACATATATAAATATCTTTGAAAGAAATATGATCGTAGTAGGCTGGGAGACAAGGAAAAAAACCTATTTTATTTAAATAGATTCTATATAAATTAATTTTTTGTTTAGCAGTGTACAGTAGGCCGAAAGGGGGGGCAGTAGGTTCTGCGGGAGCGCTCGAAGTAGGCCCACCTGAGGTTCCGTAGGTTCAATTGTGACCCTCCCTGACCTCCTTTGAGTCAAAAAGTCTACTTTCTGCCATGCTGGAGGTTCATCGGAGGCTCTAACGCATGGTAGTTTCAAACATTGTACCCTCCTTTAGATACCCAATAATCCGCTCACGCCGATTTCTGCTCGCCTTCATTTTGTGGCTTGGACGCGGCTCGAAAATTTCGACTCGGGTTGTTAGTTTTGATCTGATAATTGTTTTGGGGAAAATAAATGCATGATGCCATTTTAAAAGAACATGTGAGCCATCTTAACGTTGCTGATTTGAATTGTGGACCAATTGTATTTTCCATCACGTTCCCCTTTGAACCCTATAAGTTTTATTATACTCAATACTTGATGGGAACAGTATTTTTCGAGATGAATTGGGTGTAAATGTTAAAATGGAACACCTGGTGTGTATATATATATATATATATATATATATATATATATATATATATATATATATATATATATATATATATATATATATATATATATGTGTGTGTATGTATGTATGTATATATATATAGATTATGTTTGGTATTTCACAATTTACATGTAAATTTGAAAATACTTAATTTGGATTAACTTTTTACGATTACGCGTAAAATGTGTTGAAGTTTACTGTAACACACTCATATGCATTATGTAAAACATATTTGATATCTAAACGTTGAAATGTCTGCAATTACACGTGTTGCATGTTTTGAATAAGACATCAATGACATGTTAAAATTGACTACGCTCAAAGTGTTTAAAAATACACGTTCAATGCGTTTGAATTATCTGTAACACATAACCGCGTTGCTTTAAGTTGTGTATAGCATTTACATGTACTAATTTCTCAAATTACCCACCATTACGTGTAACAGACAACACACATCGATTTGCAGTGTAGGGAACATTGAGATACGATTTTCCAGGATGACACGAACTTCGTTCAAATTTTGAAGACTGCGTGCAATGTTGTAACATGTGCAATACACGAAGGGTTTATCGAGGAAAAGCGGAGTTTTAAAATGGTACACTCGGGTGGATAGGGTGTCGTCACACCGGGGTATGCGGTTGATCAATCTGCGGCTGAGAGAAAGAGCGAGAGAGCCAGATGGAGAGGACTAAGAGTGAGTCACCCAACGGGGAATGATCGGGATAGCGAGAAAATGCACCGCACGGAGGCTCCCCGTTCTCGTCATTTTCCTCTCCTCTTATTTTCTAAGCGTCATGCCGGAGAACACAGCACAATGGTCGTTGCACATGGTCGACCTTTCGTTCCCATTCACCGTACAGGCTGCCTTCGGTCTCCCGCCTCCCCTCTTCGCCCCCTCCCGCAAGAACATATACCAGGTGTCCGAAAAGTTGCGGCACATCTCTTGCGAACGAGTAGAGCGGAACGTTCCAAGGATAAAAGTTCTCATCCATTTCTATCTACGAGGTATCGTTGTTGAGATATTGATTGATTAATAATGGCCAATCGAGTGGAAGGGAGGAACCGAGTGGGCGGTGATCAGCTCGCCCCGCCCACTTCCGTGCACAGGAGCGATCGAGTGGGGAGTCGACTGACGTACTTCGCCTATCATTCGATTAATTCATATTTAAACAACGACGACTCTGGAAAAAACCGATAAGGACCCTGGAATGTTGATATGTGAGGATCATTGGACATCCTACGCAACCTTTTCGACACCCTGTATATACATACCACTGCGCGAGATTATTCTTGTAGTCGATTTTTCCACTGACGGAAAATCGCACCACCCTGCAGCTTGGAAGATTCGTGTATACACCACGTTGCTCATACACAACGAATTTGGACATTATAACCTCGCTCGTCCCTCTCGCATATATCTCGTATGGATCGAACCGCAATTTTCCAGCTGGCCTCGCGCACCATTCGACAAGCGGAGTGATGTCGGTGCAGACCGCAAGAACACACGAACAACACGATTGATTGAAATCAGGTGGAAATTCTCAAGAAAATTAATACAAAAGGAGTGCTAAATTCGGTGCCAATGCCTTTGTTCGTTCTTGTTGAACGAATTTTCCGAGGTTCTAGACTCACGTAACGCAACGGGGTGGCCAGTAAAACGGGAAATTTGATTTCTATTTTCTGCGAGTTCGATACTCGAAGGTAAGGTTTGGACTATCGGAGCTTTTGCTATCACCGGTGTTATTTCGATATCGACAAATTGTAATATCGGAATACCGGTATTTCGATATTTTCCAATATTTATAGGAAACCTTGATTAAAAACGTCAGAAGCTTGAAAGTGAACATGGAAGTTGTAGGAATAATAGGGTATAGCTGAGTGAAACCAAAGTATTTATTTTAAAAACATCCTCTTTCATTGAGACCTTCATTTGTTATATATTTTTAAGCATACTCTGCTATGTTCATAAATACATCCAACCGAACATAAAATGAATATACAAATGAAAAAACAAATAATCGGAACTTTTATGCAAATCAAATAAGCAGTAAAGAAGCAAAATTAAAATGAGGAAGTTTCACGCAAACAAACCTGCTTGTGGCAACTTTGAGGTTGAAATTTGCATCGTTGGAATGCAACGAAAATTAATATTTCTGAATTCATTTACTATCTTTTCGCAGGTTTTGCCTACAAAAATCCTTCAATCATCTTTTAAGATATTTATTTAGTATTTAATAATATTCAGTATTAATCTACAAGAAAAACTTCAATAACAACAAAAATATGGAAAATAAAATGTAGAAAAACTTCCGTTGGGTTCCAACGATGCAAAGTTCAACACCATGTGGCAGGTACGCAACAGCATGGGCACTTTAGTTAACGAGACTGAGATTGTTGAAACAGTGACCGCAAAAAACAGAGGGCATCTAAAGTTTCGTCTTTCAGAGACCACCTTATCTTATTGCAAGCGTAAGCCGCGGAAGAAAAGGCCCTTTCTAATTCCAAACTCGTGGATAAGCAAGTTTACACTTCGGAAATATTTAATGTAGGTAACCATATTTTAAGGCTGTTAAACGTGGTACGAAAACAAGTAAAAGTAACTGAAATGGAAATAATAACAATTGTGATAATTCAATTTCTTCAACTCTAATATCGAATTATCAGTATTATTCGAGTCCAGTATCGGTTTTTCAATATCGGATTTTTAGTCCGATATTATCGAAAACCGGTATCCATGCTGTACTCGAAGGTAATGTGAGCGAATAAAAAAAAATACAACGTTGCTCAATTGAATGGAGTTTCTCGTTGCGGTGGCACTCTTCTCGCGTTACTGGTCATTGGTGGCTGCAAGGGGAATAGCGAAAAGGGCTGAAGAAATATTGCGGTTTATTTCAAGCGTGCGTGTATTTATGCATGTATTTTATGTATGTACATATATATGTATATATGTGTATATATATATATATATATATATATATATATATATATATATATATATATATATATATATATGCGTTGATGCTTTTTTTAGTTGATCCCTTGATATTTTTATTAAGGGTTTGGGCTACTGTGAAAATGATAAGCTAATGAACGGATTGACTTGGAATTTTGTACAATAATTCAGTGTAATAGTAGTTCAATCTTGACTAACGTTTTTCTCCTTGACATTTTTTCATTAGTTATTAAGAATAATGATGGAATTTTACCTCGAAAAATCGAAAACAAAATGATTTCTTTTTTAAATTATTGAAATACGATACTAAATAAAAAGCTGAGTCAAGTCTTAGGCAATATTACCTTTTTCAAGAAAAAAAAAAAGTATTTTTTTTTTATTCAGACCAACCGAGTGGTCAAAATCAAATACACCGTTGAGCCCTTCACATTCAAATGTCCTTGACGGCATTGATCATAACTTTTTAAATAATTAATATTTTTTCATGAGATTTGGTACACAACTTTGTTAAAGTACATACAAATAAATGTCCAAACGATTTTCCAACCATCTTGTTCTTACAAAATAATTTTTTTTCATATAACCCTGATTTTCGGGCTGTCACAGTATCCTCACCCCTTAATTAAAATACATTAAATATTATTATGATTCAATGAATCCAACCAAACAATTGGCCTACATTACAAATAAGTCATAACTATATATGTAATTAAATACTTAAAATATTTGTATATGTAGTGTTTTTACGGCACAGAAGAGTGCAAATTGCGATTTGGGTTAGAGGGAAGCCTGTGCATATACGGAGCCGAGGCCGCAGCACACACGTCGCCGCATTCACACGCACGCACTTTTACTTTCGGTTCGTCACGTAGTTAGCCGCGGTGCGGCTTTCCCCGGACGACGAGTAGTCTTTTACTGCTTGGAGCGGTAAAGAGTTCGCTTTTTGGCGAGCCACATATAATACGCAGGGAGAAGTTTATCCAGCGTCTCTTCGGACGTCGAATTTTCATAGAGCACAGGTGAATACCGTTGAAAAAAAAAAGAAACATGGGGTGAAGCAGAGAAACCATCGTTGAAAATGAAGGACTTGCGAGGAAAAACTTGGCGAGCGAAAATAATCAAGCAATGATGTCGGAATATATAGAAAAGTAAGAGGGAGAGATTAATTTTTTTACTTTCACCGCAGATCCGATCCTTACCGAAGTATAGCTTCGAGGAGAATAGAATAACGACTGGAGATCGACGAGAATAAAATAGCTACGCAGCGTTAAAAAAGCGAATAATTTTCTTTTTTCTTTTGTGTAGTGGAAAGTAGGCGAATCTCAGGCAGCGATGAAAATGGTGCAACGGAGATGGTGAAATGTCGCATTCCAGTGTGAACACCTATTTTCCAGGTGATATTTTGGGAATTATATGATGAAAAACGGTTAAATCTACAGTGTTAATATTTCACAGTTATATTCCTACATGTTTGAAGTAACATCTCAAATTTTTTCGAAGTATTTTATTAGAAATTGTACTCGATATTTGACGTTGAGCAGGTCATGTCGCGAAATGTTTTAATCGTCAGGCGTGTATTGTTTTCAGAAAGTACTAGGCCGATGTACTTGCAATTTTGCACACATGTAGAGTACATGTCGGGCTATCGTTCGGCCCTCCATCTTTTTTATTGCTTTGTAATTTCTATTTCTCCAGGCCGCGACGCGTGAACATTTTATTGTGAATATCAGAGTACGCTTTTCCAAAGGCCGCAATTTAATGAATGATTCCTAAAATGTTTAATTAGAGAGCCGAACGATAGCCACATTCGTAAAGAATAGAATTTAAATAATCGTTTGTTTTAGATGACAAGGACGGCCGCAATGACAACGCCCGACGATAATAAAATTGCGCGACATGACCTGCGCAATGTTAAATATCATGTACAATTTCGAATAAAATGCTTCGAAAAAATTCAAGATGTTACTTCGTACATGTATAAATATAACTGCGAAACACTAACACTGTAGATTCAACCGTTTCTCCAAATTTAATTCCCAAAAAATCACCTTCAAAATGGGTGTTCACACCCATATTAATTATAAAGCAATCAAAAAGATGGAGAGCCGAACGATAGCCCGACATATACTCTACATGTGTGCAAAATTGCGAGTCGATGCGCTCAGTAGTTTCTGCGAAAAATACGCGCCCGTCGATAAAAAAAATTCGCGACATGACCTGCGCAACGTCAAATATCGTGTGCAATTTCGAATAAAATACTTTGAAAATTTTTTAGATGTTACTCCAAACATGTATAAATATAACTGTGAAATACTAACACTGTACATTCAACAGTTTCTCTAAATTGAATTTCCGAAAAAATCACCATTGAAATGGGAGTTCACACTAGAATACGACCTGGAGGCGGGATATACATTTAGACAGGAAACAAATAAGCAATATTGAGGGATTTTTTAAACTACGGGATAATTATTCTACAATTATCAAACGTTAGGTATACTTTAATAGTATATTGAGGTATACAAAACAATTTTTTTATTTAATCCATCATCAATATGGCGGTGCTGTGGCAGAGTGTTACAGCAAGGTCGCCGCGGGAGTTGCAAATCGGCGTGCAGTCTAGCTTCCCGTAGACTTTGATTTGCAAAAAAGTTCAAACATTTTTTTCAGTTAGAACATGCATAGTTTTTATGTGACAGTAATTAAAATGAAGAAAATGAAAATTAAAGAAAATGGCACGCATTTACAACAAAAAATCAAGATTTCATGCAAATTTCTGTAAAATGTGGATTGAAAAAGTAGGTTTTATCCAATTTTTCAAAAACAATTCCCGTCAAGTAGGTGGTACCAATATTATCAATATTTCTACCGAGTTTCAATGAGTTGATTGAGATCGGCTTAATAGTTTTTGAGTAATCCTGCACGCCAATTTCGATAAAGCCGTTTTAAGAAAAACGCGTTTAAAGTTCACGCCCTCTCCGAATCCGAGCGGTGAGGCACAGCGTTGACGGGCTGTAACGTTTGAAGTTTATCGAATTTCGCTTTGAAACTTTGGGAAAATATTCTACATATATAGTTATATCGTTTAAGAGGTTAGGCCACGCTAGAGGCCGAAAAAATAGCCTTTCTGGGGATTTTTTTTCAGAAAAACTACTAAATCAATCAAGATTACAAAAAAGGGTGTTTATCATACATATCAGTGACTGTATACAATCATTTTTTTGAAGAGATCAATTTCAAAATGGCGGCTGTGCGTTTATCTCAAAACTGCATTTTTTAAGTTGGCCGGAAACATAACTCAGACAATTTTCAACCAATTCACTTGAAATGTTGAATATATCTTGAAAAATACATTGTCTATGTAAGTACGTAGGATTTTTTTTTATTTTGCATACTTCATTTGTTATTAACAATTATCTGACGATTTTTTAGGCAAATTTTTGACTCTCCAAGAATTCTCGTCAGATAACTGTTAATAACAAATGAACTATGCAATATAAAAAAAATCCTACGTACTTACATAGAAAATGTTTTTTTCAAGATATATTCAACATTTCAAGTAAATCGGTGGAAAGTTGTCTGAGTTATGTTTCCGGCCAACCTAAAAAATGCAGTTTTGAGATAAACGCTGCACAGCCGCCATTTTTAAATTATTCGCTTAAAAAAAAATAGTGTATACAGTGACTGATATGTATGATAAACACCCTTTTTGTAATGGGGATTTATTTTGTAGTTTTTCTGAAAAAAAAAATCCCCAAAAAGCCTATTTTTCGGCCTCTAGAGTGGCCCCGACCTTAAAGAAAGAAAAAAGAAAAGAAATTGTTTTTTTGATCGATGTAAATGTATATCCCGCCTTAAAGCACCAGCGAAATTGCCAGAGTGCCCATACATTGTTTCACGTGAATCTAATTTACATCACACATAAAATGCACTATACGACAGGGCATATCAAATTTCGTTCAAGGGAGAGAAATGCAGAGAGCCAAAGCTGTTTCTCGCTCGACAGCATATATATATATGCTGCTCGTGATTCCACGTCGATCGAGGCCGCGCTGCATTGCATATACACAGTCACAACACATTAAACGATCCTCATTGTTCTATCGAGTATTCGTCTGATTGGTTTCGATGGTCGAGCGCGCCTGTGACGCGAGCCTTGAAAAATCCGGACGAATCAAGAGGCGGAGAAAGAATTTGGAAAAAAGTGGAAAGATCGAGGTTTCGAACAGCACACGTGGTTCGCGACGATCGTTCGTTAAAATCGAACGAGACTTCGAAGCCTCGTATAAGATACGATTGAAGACGAGAATTAAACGAGGAATAATTAATTATGCAATAGTGAAACTCGTTGTCCATATGGGGTTGAAGTTTGCATCGTTTGAATGCAGCGAAGATTCTTTTTCACTTATTTTTTTCAGTTATTTAAAATCAAATTTTACAGATTCTGTTTGTACAGCGCTGAAAGATTTACAAAAATGTTTGCGTGATTTTCGTAGCTCGGATCTGCCAAAGGAAATTTCAGAAGTTAAAAAAGAATCATTGTCGTTGCATTCCGATGCGAACTTCAATGTCATGAGTCCATTCCGTCTTCCGCGTCTTCCTTCGTTACCGATTCACGTCGACATGAATTGATAATGTATATTTCCAATCCACCACTTGCGGGTCAATGAAGGGGTTCGTTTTTTCTTCTCTGACGAACCACGATCATTCGACAAAACAATGGTCGAAAAGTTGATGTGCGTATATACAGCGTGTCACAGAAGTGTCAAACGGCGGAGAATTATCCGCACTCCCAATAACCCAGGTAGGAATTGACGATGAAAAAAGGGCTCGCCAAGCTCTGAAACAAGGCTCACATTTTTTAATTCAGGCTGAGCACCAGCCTGATTTCACGCCTAGCTGAACCTCTGAATGATAACGCGGTTTCAGGCTCTTGCACACAGGCTTGACCAAAGGCTGGTAGAAAAGCCTGTACTGAGCCTGAAACGACGAAACAACAAGGCTCAAAACGAGCCTTAATGAAGCCTTCACGAGCATTTATGACCAGGCTTTTCCCAAACTCTTCCCGAGGCTGTATGAGGCCTGTTTTTAGTTTTCTATATTCTACATTGGGGTAAATTTAATAAATCTGTAAAGAATTCATTTGATTTATTATATATATTTATTATTTGTAATATTATTTGTTACAAAATATATATAAAAAATTTAAAAAAAAAACAATACTTTATTTTATTACGTACTTTTATTTCCGTATACACTTTTTTGTGTACCTCATAAATATCGATAAGAGAATATGTTTAAATGTTCTGAGCTGCCTCCTTCGCTTTCGTTTTTCGTGCCTTCGCACCCGACAAATTTATTGCTAAATTTTTTTTTTCATAAAAGTACAGAAAAAATATTATCTTAAACTTATTTTATTTTATCACAACCTGAAACAAGCCTGCATCCAGCCTTGATTTTTCAGCCTCAAAATTCACCGCCTGAATAAAGCTTGAAATAACCCTGAGTTTAGGCTAAGCAGCCAGTCTTGGTTCCAGGCTGCTCCAAACGATGCAATGAAACCTGGGCCAGGTCTGTCTCACTCAGGCTCGGTGAAACAAGGCTCGCATAAGCTTGTTTCCATCGTCAGCCTTTTAATTTCCTACCTGGGAAGTAGTTTGAGAAGTTGTGAACGGAAAAGTCGTCTTTGAAGTGTCTGTGATGTTTTTGGAATAAAAGTTAGAGAAACTGTTAAATCTACAGTGTTAGTATTTCACACTTATATTTATACATGTTTGAACTAACATCTTCAATTTTTTCAACGCATTTCATGCGAAATTGTACATGATATCTGACGTTGCGCAGGTCATGTCGCGAATTTTTTTTATCGTCGGGCGTTGTGATTGCCGTCGTCATTGTCATCTGAAACAAGGAGGCCGAGTTGAAATTCCGAACTTTGAATGATCAGAACGCCAAAATGTCCGGATTTATTAGCTTGTACTCAATACTTCTGGAAATTTATAATACCAAAATTTTGTAAAGAGAATTATCATATAACTGAAAATAATAGGACACTAAGGAATTAAATGACAATAATCATGGGACCGACTGATAAAGCGTCGACATGAAAACACAGTACATAAAACGAGTATCGACTTCTTATAGAGAGTCCACAATTCCGAAAAATTGTAGTGTTAGGAATTCGAGTTCCTGCATGGCGAACGTTTGTACAGGGAAAAGTTCCGAAAATGAGAACCATCGATAGCTGAACATCCTTACATTATATCTTCACAATAAAACGTGAAGGGTGATCAAAACGCTGAGAAAATTCTACCCCCAAAGATCAAACCTCCGAAAAAATTTTACCTGAGTGACCAAAACTCTGATAATCTGAAAACCGTCAAAATATAATCGGCTATGGAAGTTTTAAAAGTATCAAAATTTTACATAAAGTTGATGTAGCATAAATAAGAATCATTTTCAATAAATCGACGAATTATTCGAAGAATTTTGTTGATCAAGAAGTGATTTTACGTAAGTTTGGGATTTTTTCAAATGTTTCTTTGCATATTGACAATGTTATATTTTCTCATCCGAAACAACTAAAAATTATGCCTCCAACCTGGCCTACAATTTTTTTATTTTCAATTATACGCTCAACAACTGGCTCAACTTTTAGCTACTTGATGTATGAAATCGTGAAAGCAACACACCGACATGATCTTCATCGTTAGTAGTATGTAAGAAATTAATATTTTCTCACTCAATAATGAAATCTTCTTGTATTTTTCATATCATATGTTTTAGTGCTGATTGTAAATTATTGTTTGTAGGAAGATTTTACACTTTGTATATATATATATTTTCGAAAACATATTGTAGCTGGAGCCAACAAATTAACTTCGTCAAAAAAAAAAAATCCGTGGGGGGAGTAGAATTTTTGTGGTTTGATATCATACCTTTATTTCTACGTTCATTTTAAACATCACCTGTCATTAGAAAGAAACGATTCTTTTCTTTTTGTACCCTAGTAGCGATTTCCGGCACTTGATTCGTGGAAACATGGTTTACATGCAATACAGTAGAGGTGCTGCCATCTAAACGCGTTAGGCTAACTGGCTATCTGCTCTATGTGTGAGTTTTCGGATTTTTCTTTTCTGAACGTTCTGAACGTTTTTATCGGAATCTTACACTATCTAAACTTCAGTTTTCGCAAACTGGATGATGGGAGTTGATTTCCGAAGTCCAAAACTTTCGTGAGCCTGACGAATCTCTTATTAGCTTTTATTATATTTAAACTTTCTGATATAGCTCGTTTTCTATTATGAAAATTTCGGAATTTTGTGACATGCTTAATATTACATATTTGGAGTTTTGTATGTCGTATTACTGGTCGTTCAAACAAACCGTTGATCTTCTTCATACTATTTCTAAAAATTTTCTCGTATAAGAAATCATATTTGTATCCTTTTCCTATTGCTACTCGTACCGTTCTATATAATTTACAGTCAACTGTGTAGATTTTCGCTGATATGATCTTTACAAAACTTGTAGTTTCGGAACATAGAAATTGGGAATTTTAAACCGTCGGAGCATTTAAAGTTCGGAATTTCAAAACGGCCCCAAAAATGTACGAAATGGCGGCGTTTGGAAAAGAGTACTTTGATTTTTACTGTTTACTGATTAATGTTGAGGTACTCGTTTCCTCTTTCTCTATCTGATGTGGATGTAGCGGCGATTTTCGTCGAATATTTTTCGCAGCACGATAAAGATTATCGCGACTACCTTTTTGTCTCACATACACTCTCTTCATAATTCAGAATATAAAAGTCTACGGATATTACACAAAGGGAAACTATTTCATCGCATTGAAAATGTCATCAGACTTTTCGGGTAATAAAAAACAGGTACATGTAAATTATATGAGTTGGTTTTTATTACTTTTCAAGAAATATTGATACATTGAGGTATATAATTGGGTTCGTTTGTATGATGATCGTTATATTATTTTTATAATATATAGTAATATAATTTGTAACCCTAGAACCATGTCGTAATGCTCACGGTCGTTCGCGCCCGGCGCTTATTTGACTATGTGTAAGGAATTATTGTGTATGGAAAAATCTTTAAAAAATCATGGGTCTTTTTGAACTTTTAACTATACAATAAAACTTTTGGCATCCCTGAAATCCCTTTGTTAACGAACATTTTTATCAAAGTTCGGAGGTATGTAGACTGCTTAAACAAGAATATTAAAAAATTCATATTTTCCGTGGTTTTTGGTGTAAATACAGTTATTAGTGGAAATGACATATCTTTTGAAACAAAATATTAGAAACTTCGACTGTGAAAACAAGATATTTACTTGCAAATTCAAAAAGGCTTAATTTCAAGACCGGCATGTATCTCTACTCTACTTAGGTAACGTAACGATTGGAAAAATCAATACGTCACAGAATGATGTTATTTATGTTTGTTTATTGTTTGGTAACAAAATTTTTTAGTTTTACAATAATTATATGCATTTTATGTACATGCATTATATCCATTTGAACCCACCTCACCCAAAACTCGGTTTCTGAAAAATTGTTTTTTTCATTACAAATACATCCGATGAAAAAAAAACGTATCTGTAAAGGTTTCAATTTTCTTAAAGCAAAATGGATATAATTCATATTGCAAATGGACCTTTTCACTGATTCTGGCCCTTTCACTGGATATAATGCACATTCCAAATGGACCATTTACATTACGCATTACATCCATTTTGCTTTAAAAAGATTGGAACCTTTACATATATGTTTTTTTTTGTCCATCGAATGTATTTATTATGAAAGAAAACAATTTTTCAGAAACCGAATGGTGACCTACCTTAAACCATGTACATGGATTGTTCGTGTCCGCTGTGAACTTGCTTGCTCGGCTGTGTGTCAACAAACTGAGGGAAAATGGCAGGCTTTGGTTGTTAGATTCTCCCTATAGTCCAGTAAAAGAAACGAAAACCCAGCACTTTTTAGCGTAGAATATGAATTTTTTTACTGAAGGTAGATGGTTGCATTCTAAAAAAAACCCCAATACAATTTTGGCCCGCAACTCGCTCCAACCCTCAGAAATAGGGGTTGAAGACTTAAATATCGCCGTATCTCGATAATTAAGCGCCCGATCAAAAAATGTTTCAAACACAAGTTGTTTGGAATAATAAAATACGAATAAAGTTATCTGACGTCCAATCCCCTATCTTTGAAAATAGCGGCCCAAAAACACGTGAGCACCACTGACGATTGACGCAGCGATATGTCTACTCCGCTCGCACACGCATCAACCCCGAGTTTTCTAATCTTTTTTGTGTCGCTATTCTCAAAGATAGGGGGTTGGACGTCAGATAACTTTATACGAATTGTATTATTCCGAACAACTTTTTTGATCCGGCTATTCATTATCGAGATACGGCAATTTTTAAGCTTTCAACCCCTACTTGTTAGGGTTGGGGCGAGTTGAGGGGCAACATTTTATTGGGGTTACTTTGAGTATGCAACCATCTACATTCAGTCAAACATTCATATTCTACGCTAAAAAATTCTGGGTGTTCGTCTCTTTTACTGGACTACTACTCGAAACTTTTTTATGTCAAGGTCCCAGGGCTGTGCCTACGAAGGTCTAGTAATGATTACTCTTGAATGACTTGGCCCGGACTCAAACGACCCATGTACATGGTTCTAGGGTTAAATTAATAAGAAGATTAGAATTGGGTGGGGAGGGGGCATTTTTCAACCAATCACAGGCATTCAGCATGTCGCAGCTCCCCCCACTCTACAACACAGTGGCAGTGGAGTGGGCGTGACATTACTTTCGTGTGACATCCAGCTAATTCAGACCCCTATACCCAGCCTACCTCAACAAACATATGCAGTTTGAAAAGCGTTTTGAATACTAAAATCCTTTTTATTTCCAATGACGAATAAATGCTTCAAAATTGCACGAGTCGATAGCTTATTGCAAATGGCACGCAGTCCGCAATATATGACTGTAAACCATTAGGCCAATCCACAATCTGAATGACTTTCAAGATAAAATAAATCCTGTCTCAGAGAAGTTCTCGTTTTATGGAAACGGGAATACCTTTCAGCACACGTGCAGCGAGCGAGCGCGCGCAGGATATCGCGCCTGCGGTGCACCGCACGGTGCGATGGAAAAGAATGTCTATCTTCATTAACCCTTTCACACCTGACGGGGCATATGCTGTCGCAGTCCGCAAATTTTTTGAACTTACAACTGGGACAACATATCCCGGCTGGAAATTTAGTTATGGCGCTAGTCACGCTCGGATCAGGTTGCCTGACTGCCGTTATATGGCGCTAGTATGGAAACCTGATCAGGGCGTGAACAAAAATGTAACGCTGTTCCTGAAAACGGCGGGATCTGGCAGCCTGATTACGCCCGAATCTGGCAGCCTGATTGGGCCGCTATCCTGCCGCCTTATGATGGCGTGTATACGGCTGCATGATCGGATGTATTATAGATAATATACAGAACGAATAACAAAACTTTTTTTGTTTATTCAATATTTAACACCAAGTTACATCTGAACAGTGTCACAACAAAACATATATTTCTGAACTTATTGACAGTGTCTTTGGTTGTTTGTTTCTTTGTTCTTACGATTCTTACGCTTCTTACGATCTTCTTCGCTGGGGTTGAGATTCTCTCTGCTGACATGGGGATCTTCTTCGCTGCCATTAGAACCCTCGCCGCTGTCATTTATCAAGACTTTATCAAGACTTTCCTGATCTTGAATTTTATCATTCGGGCCTCTTTCTGTAAATATTAAAAATGTTCGTAAACAAAACAACGTATATCATTCTCATTTTTTAAATTTTATATTTTATATTGATGTTATTTTATTTATTAAAATATTTTTTATTTTTTAATTTTCTAATTTAATTTTTATATTTTTTTAATTATATTTTATATTGATATTATTCTATACTCAAGTGTATAAAAATTCATAAAGTTTGTAAAAGTTGAAAAAAGTAAGATTATACATACCTGCTACTTGTACCGATGATCGGAACTCGTCAACTTTTTTCTCCGAACGACATCTCCTAACACGCAGCCGTGTCAAACACCGCTTCCTCTCTATGCGATTCATAACGTTTTCACTTTATGTGCTCCTTTTTATATATCGTGAAAACTTTCAAGTTTTAACCCAAACACGATGTATACAATGACACACGTGCAAGCACAGTTTTTAAAAGCAACACCAGCGCCACCACTTTAGCGCTAGCCTGAACACTGCCATGCATGGGCCTCCTAATAGAGCCATATTAAGGCACTGATAAGGCAAACCACATTATGGCCATTTTCACGGTTGCCATAAGTTTGCCTGACCTGTGGCTGCCTGTTCACGGCAGGCTCACGGCCGAATCAAAATTCCCGTAGTATGGATAGCCACACAGCTCCCTGATCACGGCCTGATCATAAATCTGGCTACCCTGAACAAATTTCCAGACGGGATGTCCCAGTTACTGAAAAACATAGGCGCATTTCAGTGGTGAGGAATTCGCACCCTTATTGAGCAAGTTTCAGACAGAAAAGTTATTTCATCGTAATAATCACTTGGAGGAGAAATAACTGTTCCCGGTAATGAGGGGCACTAAACTGATTTTTTGGCCGTATTGAAAGGGTTAAGGGGTTATGTCTAGTTGTAACAGTTCAAAAATCAGTCTTTTAAAAACCAATATATTTTAACAGTATATGATGTTATAAATGTTGCCTGAAAGTTTCAAGGTGATCTGATCAAAATTGACAGATTTATGGGCTACTATGTTGACACCCGTCGGAACACTCGGAGCGTCGTTGGAACCTTTAAACGCTTTTTTCTCGAAAGTACGTTTTGAAAGTCGATGAGCAAACATATCTCAAAAACTACTACATCGATCTTTCTGAAATGTTGAGGGTTTTTTCTAGATATAAAAATATAGTATTTGCTCGAAGTATCTTTTTCGATGTATACGTTCGATTTGATGCACGAAATTCCCATTTTTTCGTAAAAATCACAGGAAAAACCAATATCCTAACGAAATCGGTTTGATTTTTTTAGTTTAGATAACTTGGTTCATTGCTGACCGCAAACGACGTTTTTCTGAAATGCTTCTCGGACATCGGCTACATATCGATGATTATTAAACATTTTTACACCAAAAAAAATACAGAGTGTTGTTCAGATGATGCTTTTTCAAATACCACATTTTTGTACAAATTTATCGTCATGATTTGCTAAAGAAAAATCTCAAAAGTGAGCTGTTTTCGACTGTTAAAAATAGGCATAACCTGTTAATATTGTAGATACAAACTTCAGAATATGTTTTTGAAACCTTTTCTGGGTGGTGTAACCCCTTAATATCTCATTAACGCTCGACTGGGGATGAAATCGAAGCAAAGTTAGGGGTTGAGAATTTCACAATCTGCCTGACCTCGAACGTTTGGTCGACACTTTTTGAGCACTGTGTATACAATAGGAGGGAGGGCATATATATATATATGAAGTGGATTCGTTCAATTCTTCCATTACGTCTTATCCGGAATCATCGTACGGCCAATTGAATAGCGAGTCATTATTATTTTGAAAACGCGTATCTGCAAAAGGATTGGATTATCGCGCGCGATTATCGGTCATAAGACATCTTCAATAACATTCAAGAAAACAACCTCGATTTGCGAAGATGAACAAAAAGCGGAAAAGTTCATCATGCACTTTGTGAATAGAGCATGATGAACTTTCACAACGTACAATAATTGGCATTTGCGAATTACAGAAAATTAAGAAGTTTCGGGACATTTGATGATGTGTTACCAATTGTTTAAAATATATACAGTAAGATCTTTGTCATATACCTTATGCACGCTCTAAATTAAAAATGGATTGCCTACACCGTTTCCATACAATTTACAATTGAAGAAACAGTCATCAACACAGGGAAATGCCTAATTGTCATACTGTAGAGGGATACGAAATTAACATAATGTATTGAGTGATTTGACAGTTTTTCATAACATTTTAAACATTTTTTCACCCTATTTCGTACGTAAAACTGCAATTTGGCGATGAGCGTAGACATCTCCCTATGTTAAAAAGTGTTTTTATAATTGTACATTTTATAGAAACGATGTAAACAATCGATTTAAGGCGGTCATCCCATGTGACAGGTAAAAAAAATCGATTTTTTTATTGCAAGAAATGTTTCGGTGTGATATGGACCCTGCGTAGCATACTAATGGTGAGTCAACATTTCCTTTGTGTAAATCGTACTTGAACTTATAAGCGCGTTTTTCTCAAAACGGTATTTTTCAAAAATGGGTTGAAGTTGGAACGTAACGAAAATTCTTTTCAATTTTTATTTTCATTATTATCCAAAATCAAATTTTACAAATTTGTTCCGGATCGTTAAATAAGAATCCTAAAAGATGTTTGCGCAATTTCCGTAGCTCAAATTCGCCAAAGAAAATTTGGTAAATAGTAAAAAAACGTCGGCACAACGCTGATCCTCAACACGGCCTCCATCCGGAAGCCACATACTCTTCTAAAAAAAATCGTTTACGTTGCATTTCAACGATGCAAACTTCAACATCACTTTTTCAACTTGACCCATGATTTTTCAAAAACTATCTAACGGATTTCGCTCAAATTTTTAGGGTGTAGTCGGCACATCTTCAGTTCTCACCCGCACTAGAATATTTATGATATCTGCCATAGGTTTTTAAGCTGGAAAAGTCGAAAAAAATGACGAAACTTGGAATTTTTAAAACCGTGCCAAAAATTAAATTTTCCATATTTTTACTTTACACTAGTTTCGGCGACAGCCTCAGGTCTACAAATTAAAATGCAGTTTGATTTTTATATTTCAGCTGAGCCGAACCTCCGGAGCCATGGCAGCCGTCAACCAACTTTTTTTACACATGGGTGTCTTCCAAACAGTGTACAGTCAATTCAACTCGTTATATTTGTTTGATCAAATTCCGAGAGACGGTAAAAATGTTAATAAATGTGTGGTAAAAATTCAAAGATAGTGGCTTGTAATGGTTCGTCAAGAAAAATTCCCAAAAAAAAAAGATAGCTGTCACATCCCGTGTAGAAATTTGAGTCGGGAAAAAGTACTGCCTCTGATTTGCCTTCCCTAGATAATATCAGGCTCTGGTCTGGCGTTCCACCCTGGAATAGGTTCGCAATGTAGCGGGTCTAAAGCTAGGCCCCGATGCGCCGTTCCCTTTCTGGGGAACTGATCAGGAACGGGCCGGAGAACAAGCGGTAAATGACCAGGTAGTTTGTAGGGAATAGATCAGGAAATAACCAGGAAGAAACAAGGAAATAAAAAATGACGATTCAGCGTTTTCGGAATCTTTGAGGAGGTAAAATTGGGAGTGTATTCAATTTAGTATTTCGACAACATATTGTTTGTTGGTTATCTACTTGCTAAGGTAGCATACGAGTGTACTCATACGCTTGCTTGCATTTCCTGATAGGCAAAGAGACATAAAACCGTACACAGATAACTATCCGAGCGAAAAAGGCCTAGAGTGCAAAGGGTTACTTCACAAGTATCGCGAAATCATAAGCGTAGGTGCACACTGTAAGCATAGCACTTCTGTACGTGGTACAACTCACAGCACGAACTTTTATCCTCGTACGATGGTACCTTGTTTACGCGAAGCTCTTCGCTTGTAGCCACCTGGCGGATTGTTGGCGAAATACATTCTAGTAATGTCTTCCCGACCAGAACATTGATATTTCCCAACATGGCGACAACGCGTTCAAAAACCACGAATGACCTGCTTTACTTGTTTGCTTCATAACATAATTTGGCTATTCTTTATGCCCAAACCATTACTTATCGTAATCCCGGTATGTATGATAAGCATTGTTATCTTCGTCGATTATCAGTGATGAAATGAATGCTTTTAATGATGAATAGAATTACAACAGATGTATTAGTTCCATCCCCATCAATTATAAATATTTTTGATGAGGTAAAAAGCAAAGTAGCTTTTCTTCAGTTTTTAAAGACAGGCTCCACTTTCCAGAACCAGTGAATGTTCCGGCCGGGTAGACCGTATGTGAAGATGTACTTGCTCGCAATGTATTCCGGCCAGAAGATTGTAATTTCCAAACATAGAGGGTATATAAACGAAAAAAAAAAAAACGATTTAGCGATCTTCCCGGTTTATTCCATAGGAGGGCCTGGTCAGGTAAATCAGACAAGATAAGTCTGGTCAGGGCCGGACACAAAGTACGGAATGTCCGGTCACATTTCTGCACGGGATGTGACCGACAATTTAGTGCATATAATTGAATCAAATGGTAACATATCGTCAATTGTCCCGAGACTGGTTAACCGCTGGTAGAGTAATAGTGCAACAAGCCCAAGCGGATTATCCATGTAAGGCTGTTTCTTTTCTGTATCTCATAATCGCAGCAAAGTGGAAAATGTGTCAACGAGCTTTTAATTTCTTACGGAGGCTATCACGAAACCTTTCGCAATTCTTTGTTCTGCCGTGACGAGTATCTCGTGTTGAAGAGAGCGAGCGAGAGAGAGAGAGAGAGATAAAAGAGAGACAGAGAGGCCGGGGGACATGAAGTGACACGCAACACGCACACGCGCGGTACATAACGATAATTCAGCGGTGCGACGAGAGAGACGAGTGAATGTGTAGACGTATATGTGCGATCGGCGCATCCCCAGAGGCGAATCGCAAAAACAAATGTGCAGTGACGCGCGTATACGAGGAATCGACGAGAAACCCTTTTTTATTTTATTCTTTCCAATTGTTTTCAGAATAAATTTATTTTTCGGCGGTAAATATTCCAATCGTATATTAAATTATGAATAATATACGAAATCGCCTGCCATATGTGTATGTAAGCATTCTGTGCACTCGCACACACCATGTTGTGAATGCGCGTGTGTGTGTATATAAAATTAAATTTACAATTATTCATATTTATTCGATAATAACGATAATTTTAACATGATCCCTTTTTTAGTGTCATTGGAAAGACCTCTCTCTCTCTCTCTCTCTCTCTCTCTCTCTCTCTCTCTCTCTCTCTCTCTCTCTCTCTCTCTCTCTCTCTCTCTCTCTCTCTCTCTCTCTATATATATATATATATATATATATATATATATATATATATATATATATATCCGTAGAACCATGTAGATGGGTCGTTTGTGTTCGGGCCAAATGTTTCAAGGGCGACCATTACTAGACCTTCGTGGGTACAGCCCTGGGACCTAAACGTGAAAAAAGTTTAGCGTAGAGAGAGTATAAAAACCAAGACTCGCCAATTACCCTCAGTTTCTTGACACACAGCCGAGCGAGCAAGTTCACAGCGGACACGAACGACCCATGCACATGGTTTAGGTAGGTCAAAACTCGGTTTCTCAAAAGTGTTTTTTTTTTTCATTAAAAATACACCCGATGGACAAAACAACATATCTGTAAAGGTTTCTATTTTCTTAAAGCAAAATGGATATAATGCATATTGCAAATGGACCATTTGACCTCAGTTGACCTAGTGGGATGAACTGAGCCATCTCACTTTTGTGATATTCATATAAGTTTAGTCTCGTAAGCAACGTTTTTAGTAGTTTTTCGATGGTGCGACATAGGCAAATAAACAACCTATCTATTTTAAAAGATTTCATTACTTATCACTTAATTAATGCGGTGATATACTGCTTAGAACAAAATCATGATCGAGGGACACCGCTCTGCCCTACGTATTGAAAGTAAAGTTCAAAGACTAGTAACTGGATTATAAAATGATGAAAAATGAGTTGATTACTATTTCAGGTATTGCAAGAATTCAATATTAATATTGTGTTGAAGATTGCATCATTGGAATGAAACGGAAATTCCTTTAATTTTTTTGTTATTTCCTTATTTTCACTATCATCCGGAATATTTTCCCACATATTTAGGCCGAAGGTCTCTAATAAGCATCCAGAAAAACGTTTGAGTGATCCCGTGTGTTTTATTGATGTCGATGAAATTTGGCATCCTTGTAGAATGGGTAAAAATAGGCGACACGTATTTTTTATATCTGTGGAACCCGATTTTTAAGGGGTGAAACGCACCCTCGAAAATAGGGGTGTTTTTCGTTTTTTGTCGATAACGTCGTCGTTCTCATCTCCAATATATAGTACACGGAAAAATAAACATTGTTGCAATTTAACATTTTTTCATGTCTCGTACCGTTAACACGTTATTACCTTAAATATACTATTAAAGTGTAGCTACAGTTTGATAAATATAGAATAATTATTTCTTAGTTTAAAAAATTCCTCGATTTGCTTAATTTTTATCCCTTCTAAATGTATATGCCGCCTTGAATCGATCTCCATTTTTCAATAGTTGCGTAAAAATGACTTTTTTCATAGATTTTGTATGCTCGAGTTTCAGTCCGTCGCCACGCTGTTAAAAAATGATATTAAAAATCGACGTTCGTCATCGACTCGTATTTATCGTTAACTTGAATAACCCGTTTCGTTTTTAGATTTCGGATAGACCGTTTAAGCTGGAAAGTGTCCACCGCCGATTGTCGCGAAACAAATTTCATCTGCCGGCGGCCATGTTTTTGTTGTTTTTCTGTGTTTTTTTGTGATTCTTTGTAAAGGCTCTCAATAGATGTACCTTTGAGTTAAAAAAATGCGTTCCTTTATTACCAACTGTTTCCCAGAAAAGAATTCGGAATGTGGCAATTTTCCCGGGCCTCTAGGTAGATGTAGCCCCTTACAATTTAGAGGGTGCATTCTGTATATTACAAAGAATTTACTGTATAAATTTGCATCGAATGGTAACATACCGTTACGTGTGTGAAGTTAGCATCACAATTGATAGCATCTTACAGATAAACTCCAGATAAAGTGGCATCTCGTATAGTTCTACAGTTCTTGATAAGTTTTAATAGTTCCGTCGATCTTATTATCGAAACCGCATTTTGGAAAAATGATATGACTACTTCGCAAAATATGCTTCTACATCCTAAACATATTCTGTAAATAGTTAAATAGGTGTAATATCGGTTCAATCTAACTCGAATCGCTAACAATGGGGTATTTTACTCTATGTAAGAAGAATACTAAGAATGGATAAATAAGGTAGTTTTCGCAATAGGAAATCGAGTAATGTTGGTTCTAATTCATAAAAACACAAAATACATCTTATAATTCATTTTAAAAAAATACTCTTTCTATTCGTTCAACGAACATGCGAAACGGTAGTCGCCATAATGGATTCCGACATGACGTCATTGACATGGTACACAAAGAAAGCGCTAGACGTATAACTCTCTAACCTGTGAAAGAAAGCGTCAACAACTATATATTCTCGTTTGTCATAGTTAATCGCAAATTTTCAAATAGTTATCTGTACTTCAAAAAAGAACAAATGAGTTTTTTTTCGGACTATGACGTTGCATCTCTTCTCGCAAGTTTTGACCGTCTTCCTCATATTTATAAGGAGTACAACTTTGCAGCGATCGTTTTTTTCAAAAGTTTAAGGCTTTATTATAAAAAAGTGGCTACATATTTTTTAATCGAAGTACTGCCCGTCGCTAGCTACGACCTCGGCCCATCTTTCAGGTAGCATTCGAATCCCGCGTCGATAAAAGTCTTGGTCCTTGGAGGCAATCCAGGAATCGACCTAATTTTTGACTTCTTCGTAAGTACCGAAGTGCTGGTCAGCCAAATCGTGTGCCATTGACCGGAACAAGTGATAGTCGGAAGGGGCAATGTCTGGAGAGTACGGCGGGTGGGATAAAACCTCCCATTTCAGCGTTTCCAAGTACTTTTTCACGACATTTGCAACATGGGGTCGGGCATTGTCATGCTGCAGTATCACCTTGTCGTGTCTTTCGTTGAATTGTGGCCGTTTCTCTTTGAGTGCCTTACTCAAGCGCATCAACTGACGTCGGTAGAGTTCCCCTGTGATGGTTTCGGATGGTTTGAGCAGCTCATAGTACACAACGCCCAGCTGGTCCCACCAGATACACAGCATCACTTTGGATCCGTGAATATTCGGTTCGGGCGTCGATGACGGAATATGACCCCATGATTTTCGGCGTTTAGGATTATCGTAGTGAA
The DNA here is from genome assembly GCA_944452715.1 of Ophion slaviceki. Taxonomy (NCBI): domain Eukaryota; kingdom Metazoa; phylum Arthropoda; class Insecta; order Hymenoptera; family Ichneumonidae; genus Ophion; species Ophion slaviceki. Next base: position 65,078,817 of record OX101783.1, on the reverse strand, counting down.
CCCACTTTTCATCTCCAGTCACAATCGGGTGCAAAAATCCCTTCCTTTGTTGTCTTTGGAGCAGTTGTTCACAGGTGAAAAATCGGCGCTCGATGTCTCTCGGCTTCAACTCATGCGGGACCCAGTTTCCTTGCTTTTGGATCATACCCATATCCCGGAGACGTTTTGAAACTGCTTGCTGGGTTACTCCTAACGTCTCGGCGAGTTCCTCTTGAGTTTGGCACGAATCCTGGTCCAGCAAGGTCTCCAATTCTCCGTCTTCAAAAACTTTCTGCCTTCCGCCACCATGCTTGTTCTCGACCTCAAAATCTCCACTTTTGAAGCGTTGAAACCACCGCCGACACGTTTTCTCACTAATAGAATCCTCCCCGTAAGCATCTACAAGCAAACGGTGGGCCTCAGCCGCAGATTTCTTGATGTTGAAGAAGTAAATCATAACCTCCCGCAAATGCTGAGAATTCGGTTCGTAGGTTGCCATGTTTGAGTGCCTATAACTTTATAATGCATACACGTAACCGTTAGCTTTTTTAAATTGTTTACATTGGCAGAGCCTCTAGTTTAAAATGCCACTTTTTTTATTGAGCTAGGGCCACTACTTCGGCCGCAGTGGCTCTCTAAGCAAAACGGTCACTGCAAAGTTGTACTCCTAATATATCAATTGGCATTTCAATCCACAACTTTCCCGGTGTTTTTACACTAGTATTCTTACATTTAGGAACAGATCAATGATAGGGATTGTAACTCACTTCTAACCGAAAAAAATTACGTATTCACAATCGACGCTGCGTCGATGTTTACTATGCAAGTGACGTCACGAACTGAAGCAGCATGGCGTTTTCGCGCGGAAATTTGAAATGTAAAATTCAAATGCATTTTCATGGCACTTGTCAATTTCATAAAGTAGAAATAAAAATTCTAGTAGTTTATTACCACCAAAGGATCAATTTGAGACACCTTTCAAAAAGGGCGTAATACCCTATTGTTATAAACAAAAGATCCGTAGATAAGTGAGATGCTGTAGTATTACTGCGAGTTCTGGGTTGTACGAAGCTTTTAAACAATAACTAGAGGACTCTTACACAAGCTCCGAAGGTGTTCTAGTCTTTCAAACACCCTCAATAATTATAAATCATTATTATAAACAAAATATCCGTACAAGAGTGAGATGATGTGGTATAACTGCGAGTTCTGGGTCGTATGAAGGCCTTAAATGATAACTGGAGGTCCGTCACACGAGCTCCGAAAGAGTTTTGGTCTTTTAAACATCCCCAATAATTATTGCTCATTGTTACAATATGGTTAATGGTCACCAAACTCGTTAAGGGGTTAAGTGGGTTGGAAAATTTCAAAAAATCCATTTATAAAATTGTATTCTCTAATAATACAATATGTCTAGAATATTCCCCCAAAGTTTTAAGTCAATCGGAGTAAAAGTTTAGGAGAGAGAGCCTTTGGGAATTCCCCCCGTTGGGAAAGACCGGCCGAGAGTGACGCAGGTATATCGCATTTTTCTCAAAACACTATTTTTGAAGTCGGTAGACACGTTTTCACAAAAACTAATGCACGGATCTTATTGAAATTTTGCACACTTCTTCCAAATAGCATTGACTAGTGATTGGACGAAGGTTTTTTTTCGATTACAACTAATTGTACAAGCCTATACGTAGTGTAAATTGTACCAAAAAATTGAACTATTTTGCATACAACTCTGCCAAAAATTCAAATTTCATTTTTTTTTAAATCCTTCAATCACGAGATATACTTATCTACTAGCCGAAAAAATTGGTTTTTTAATTTCAGATATTGGCTGAATTTCCCAAATTTTTGGATGAATCTTTTTTTAAATATTGTTGAAATGTTGCTCCTTTATGTGCTTAACATTTTGAATGAAATAATTTATATATTATATATATTTTTTTTAATAAAGAAATATGCATGTTTTTTTGGCTTCGAAGCCCACGTAACCCCTCAAAGCTTCTTTCAGTATGCTACGTGCTTATCGACTATGGTGTAAATTTAATTTTTTTTAATGATTGTAAACAAAACCGGTTTTGTGTCAGGCCGACCCACCCTAGCCCCCCCCCCCCCCCCACTAGAAAAAAAATGCTGACTACGCCAATGATAAATGTATACATATACGTGTATCGCGTGTACAAGTTGCGAACTTCCGTTGGCGTATATATATATATATATATATCGTATACACAGACCACAGCGCACAGAACATATTTTTCCTACAATTATATTAACTAGCACGTGGGTAGCTGCGCGCTGAATGAGCGTAGGCATCAGCTGTGTCGCGAGTGTGCCGTCGTTAGGAGGTCTAGTAGACGAATCGCAATTGGACCTCATATACCGCGTACTTAATGTTAGAGCACCTGGACAACTGAGCGAGACTCGGTAAAGTATTGCTCGGTGGGGGGGGGGGGGGGGGGGGAGGGTTAGGCTTCAAGAGCGTAAAAAATTGTGTATCTGGCCCTGCTGTTTTCAAAAACTGAGTACAACTCAATTAGATTAAGGGGTATTTTTACTTTAGCCGCTAATAAAACGCTATTTTCATGAATTTTTTGGTAGGTTTATATTATAGATATTGATATAAAAGTTCTCACACTTAATAAATACACTTTCGAAATACATTCAAAAAATTTACTTATTTACTTAAGTCACTATTTATATACGAAAATGGAAGTTACAAAAATTTCCTAAAAAATTGTGGGTCTGCGCTGTTGATGAAATCTCGGAAATGGATGATCGGAAACAAAAAATCAAACGGTTTTTAATTCAGTATGTTAATGGCTATAGCGCATATCATACGAATTTTTATATATGCAAAAACAACAAAATGGTCGACATTTTTCAAAAAAACAAAAAAAAACGTTTTTTTTTCACCGTTTGTGGCAAAAAAATAGTAAATATCAAAATTTAAAAAAAATCCTTGATATGCGCTAGAGCTATAGTTGTAAAGAAAATGTGGTTAAAATTTCATAAGGATCGGTTCAGAAGTTTCGAAGATTTTATCAACAAGCCGTCGAAAAACGTTGTTTCGAAAAAACGCATTTAAAGTTTGTTTGGGTTACATAAATACACACAACATTTTTTTAAATGTATTTCTAAAGTGTATTTATTAAGTGTAATAACTTTTATATCAATATCTATAATATAAACCTATCAAAAAATTCATGAAAATAGCCTTTTTTAGCGTGTAAAGTGAGAAGACCCCTAACAGGCTGCATGTACCTAGGTGGGAAAAAATTGCACTTTGCAAAAATACTTTTATTCGACAGCCTTTCGCCTATATTCCCTGAAAATTTCATCATTGAAATATATGGTGTTGAAGTTTGCATCGTTGGAACGCAACGAAATTTGTTTTTACATTTTATTTGCCATATTTTTATTATTATAAAATATCTGTTTTTTCGATTTATATTGTAGATCGCAAAGTAAATATCTTAATGAGTGGTCAAAGGCTTTTGGTAGGCTAAATCTGTCAAAACATATTAAACGAACTCGGAAATATTTATTTTCGTTGCGTCCCAACGATGCAATCTTCAACCTCATTTGAATATTCCTAAAATTGAATGAGCTACAGGTTCTAACAGTCGGCCGGGCAAGCGGTAGCAGCACGATGCTTTAAACTTTAAAGGGCGAAATCCCTTTACACGCCCGAAAATGAATCATTTTTCATGAAATCTTTTAAAGGTGATAAAATAATCGCATCATTTTTATATTCTGACATTATCTTATTACAACTTTCAAAAATTAATTAAAAAAAAATTAATAAAACAAAATGGCAGCGTTCTAAGGTATTAATTTAGGCGTCTTTTGAAAACTGTTCATGTTATAGCTCAAAAAGTTTTTGATCGATCTGGCTGAAATTTTGGGAGGTTCCTCACTGGAACATTATTGGAAGGATATACCAATAAAAAATATTAAAAAGTATAAAATTAAAAATTAAATAGGCCTTGTAATCAAATTTTCATATTTTTGACTATTTTCTCGACAATTTTTACCCCAAAAAAGTAATTTATTTACGTGATAACCTTCGAACTTCAGGTATATCCTTCCATTAATGTTATACTGAGAAACCTCCCAAAATTTCAGCCAGATCGATCAATGACTTTTTGAGCAGTTTTCAAAATGAGCACACGAGCAGTTTTCCAAAAGACGCCTAAAAGATCTTAAGCGCCGCCATTTTGTTTTGATTAAAAAAAATTCTTTTTAACACTTGAAAGTTGTAGTAACATAGTGACAAAATTTTTAAACTATGCGATTATTATATCAATTTTTTAAAAATTCACGAAAAAAAAACTCATTTTCGGGCGTTTAAAGGGATTTCGTCCCTCAAACGCGTTTTTCTAGAAACACTGTTTTCAAAATCGGTGGACACGATATTTCGAGACCCACTTGATGGATTGTTTCTAAATGTACAGGAGATACGATAAGAAACGTTTAATGGTCGTTGACGATCTCACTTTTCTAAAATACTTCTTCACTTTTTAATAGTTACGTAAAAATGACAACGTTTATCATAGATTTTGTATGCTCGAGATTCAATTCGTCGCCACGTTGTTAAAAAAAATTATTAAAAAAATCGACGATCATCAACGACTCGCATTTATTGTTAACTTGAATAACCCGTTTGGTATCTGGATTTAAGATGGACCGTTTAAGTTGGGGAGTGTCCACCGCCAAACGTCGCGAAAAAAATTTCATCAACTCCTGGCGGCCACGTTTTGGTTGTTTTTCTGTATTTTTTGGTGATTATTTTCAAGGCCCTCAATATATGTACCTCTGCGTTAAAAAAAATGCGTTTCAGAATCAGAATTCCGGAATTCTGGAATTAAAAAAAAATCGGAATATGGCAATTTCTTTCGGGCCTCTAGGTAGAGGTAGCCCCTCAATAAATGTAAGAGAAATCAGAATCAAATTTTCTTTGTGTTAACTGTGTGTATAGACTTCGAGGATCATCCTCATGGACGTCTATTGTCCCCATACTCAACATTATGTGACCCCAACGTCTTCAAAATCACTTTCGTATATATGTAAGTGCATGTATATAAGGCTGCTTCGAGGATCGCCCTGCCCCAAAATCGACGATCCGTTCATCTTCACCAGTGGTTCTCAAACTTTTTTGGTGACGGAACTCTTTTGAAACACTAAATATTTTACAGAGCCCCAAAATAAGCAAAACCTTGTTTTATGTTAATTTTTTAATTAAAATCGTACGAAAATAGGTACTTTACACAACAATGTAACAATTCCACTGTAAATTGATGAAATTGTTTCCATTTATTGGGAGCTATGAAGTTTTTTATTTTCTCGGCGGAGCCGACACTCACACATAAGCGCGCGTGTAATATATGTTGTGTGTGTGTACACACACACACACACACACACACACACACACACACACACACACACACGCGCGCGCGCGCGCGCGCGCGCGCGAAGCTTGTTAAGAAAATAAGGTGACTTTATTGTTCTCGAAAAATATTTATTTATTCATCAATATCTATTTTGTCCCCTTCAAAGTAATCCCCCTCAGATATAATACACTTGTGCCAGCGCTGTTTCCAATCCTCGAAGCACTTCTGATATGCGCTTTTTGGTATTGCCTTGAGCTCTCCCAGCAATGCAGTCTTTATCTCCTCAATCGTGGCGAATCTCTGTCCTTTCATGGGTCGTTTCAGTTTTGGGAACAAAAAAAAGTCGCGGGGAGCCAAGTCCCGTGAATACGGTAGCTGAGGCATGATTACGGTGTTGTTATTGGCCAAAAAATCACGAACAAGCAACGATGTGTGAGCAGGTGCGTTATCGTGATGCAAAAGCTATGAATTGTTTTGCCACAAGGCGATAGCAAAAAATCGCCAAGCCCACCAAAACACGTCTAACCTTTATATCTGTCAAAAACAAACTAAAAATGCAAAATGGCTGATAATGTCAACATATGTTGGGGACATGTGTATCAACATAACAAACAAAAAATCGAAAATCGAATATACGCAGCCCGCGAAATTTGAAAAGTCACTTTATTTTCCGAACAAACCTCGCGCGTGTGTGTGTGTGTGTGTGTGTGTGTGTGTGTGTGTGTGTGTGTGTGTGTGTGTATCTACACATATATGTATACATTGTACACACCCACACCCAGGGTGTTCTGTTCTGAATGGATAATCCTGCAGCTGTCGATAGATCAATCATGTCCTACTATACATTGGAATTTCAGTTTAGTAAAAGTGCCACGGTTTTCGAAATATAAGTCATCTGCTTTTGGTTTTTCGCGTGTCATTTGTACACATAACTTTTTTGACCCGGGTTTTAAAAAAATATTTGTTTTATCTCGAATAGTCTTCTTTTTAAACTTAAGTGTTAAGGAAACTTTATGAAAAAAGATCGTATACAGAATTTTCATACAAACCAATTCGAACAACTGACTTCGATAGCCTGCGGTGTAAAAAAAAGTACTACGCTTATCGTGCCAATTACTTGAAAAAGTTGCTTAGTTATTGTCGATTCAAATCATTTGTAGAAATGGCATGCGAAAAAACGAAAGCAGATTTTTTCGAAAAATAACATAAAGCCCAACATCTTGTAAACCGTGGGACTTTTACGAAACTGAAATTCCATTATATTGTAGGAAATAAACTGACTTATCGACAGTTGCAGGATTATCCATTCATAACAGGACACCCCGTATATACGAGGTTTGATAGAAAGTGAGAATTTTCGTTTTTCTCGAAAAATATTTATTTATTCATCAATATTATATATATATATATATATATATATATATAGTTAATATGGATGAATAAATAAATATTTTATATACTGCCTACATATATACGTAAGTATGTGTGTGTGTGTGTGTGTGTGTGTGTGTGTGTGTGTGTGTGTGTGTGTGTGTGTGTGTGTGTGTGTGTGTGTATCCACAGGATGTTAGGAAGGTCGAATAAGTCCTTATGGCAAAGTCTTAAGGGGGTGACGGTCACCTCATTAGGAACATATCTAATCTAGGTTACCTTGGTCCAAAGTCTAGGGATTTCTAGTTATATAGTTATATTTCTAGGTAATTATGGTTTTTGGACAATTTCCCAAAATGAGCTCCTAATTCGTTTACCTCTTATGTTAATGCTATTTTTTTTAAATAGCATCAACACGAGAGCGATTTTCATTTTTTGACAAGTTTTTACTTATTCAACACGTCCCATTTACTTAGTTGAGTGGATACAGATGATTGTATTGATGTTTGTCGATTGAATACACATTAAGCTAAGACGCAAATAAGTTTTTAGGTACCAATTATTGTCAGTTTGAACATTGCGAACCTACCTAATTTTGCGAAGTTCTCCAAAAATCATACTTACCATGATAACTCGAAATGCTTAGACTTTGGACTAACATAACCTAGGTTAGATATGTTCCTAACGAGTTGACCTATCACCCGCTTAAGGCTTTGCATCGACCTTCCTAACACCCTGTATGTGTGTGTATTATATATGTATATATATATTATATAAATGCTATAACACACATACATTCTCAATGTCACGGATGATTGCGGGAAAATCAAGGATCGAATAATTTTTAGTATTTCGATGTGCGCTCGTGCGTTGTTCCTGAACGGTATCGCCGCGAAGGCCGCGCCGCGAATGAACGACTGCGCAACTGGCAGCGCCTGTCGCGACTGACATTCGTAAACAAAAACCATCGCGGACTGATTCTTCTCTCCGCGCACCCATCGTTTTTATATTTTCCGTCTCGCTTTCTCGTCTTCTTTCTCGCCCGTAATTAGCGGCACTGTTAACTTTCCCCATTATTTCGTTTCGACATTTTCTTCAGTTACGGGGCAGTACGAAACACCGTGGCCCAAAGTGTCTCGGATGGGGAGGGGGGGTATATAAAGATGGTGTAAATGTTTGACAAACAGGTGGGCATATATCGCGCAGCTTCGCTTGTCTCCGTCATCCTGAGTTTACGCTTCGAAAGCTGGAACGAGCGATTGCCCGAGCATTATGACGAATAAATGTATACACAAGTGGAAAAACGCATGTGTATATTAAAAACATGCAGGATCGAAAATTTCCACTTCCGGTGATCTCGCGTGAGAGTTGAGAGGCTGTCTTTCGATACGAGCGTGCAGCTGAGTCTCGGAGAAAGGGGAAGGGAGCTTGAGATGGTCGGCGCGTTTGAGAAAGTTGAAAGATCGACGATTGTTGGATTTGAAGGAAAAAAAACGTGTTTCTGGATTATTCATTCACGGTTGTTTGCGAAACGAAAGTTTCGAAGCCTACCTTAGGCCGGTAGAACCATTTTCTGATGGACTCCATCGCTATTCCGTTTCTCCGAGCACGGTGCACGGGAAACTTAACTCCCCGCTGGGCCTCTCGGCACTTGCTCACTCGCGGGTCACTGAGAGTATTCACGCGTGCTCAAAACTCGCGTCATATCGACGCAACTCTAGTAACACGATCATCGGGCACACGCGTACGTGCCTTTCGCGTTATATTACCACCGACACCTTTGTCGTCGTATCCGAATGAATCGGGAAGGTTTTTTTTCTTCTTTTCCCCACTTTCCTTTCGATCTATTCGTCGCCGCCTTCTCAAAGCCGAGACTCGCCTCGCGGAGAGTCCTGCCTCGCTCGCGCTGACGATCTCTTCACGGGTTAATTTTGAAGCTTTTATCCCGAGATGCGAGAAACACTGGCGAAACGTCTCCGGGACTGGGAGAATTATTCACTGGGCCAGGGGGGCATGCTTAGCGAACGGGTATGCGTAACGGACGGGAGTTGCGCGTTCGTGACACTGCCGTAAGCTAGCACACGACCGTGTACGCAGCGACGGCCTAACTGAGCGTGCGCCCGCGCATGCGCGTCGCTATGCGCGACCGAACCAACGCGTCTGTCCGGTCGCACGGCGCCGCCGAGCTACGCGGCTCGGATGGGAACTCGCGAGTCTCGTCGCGTGGCTCGGCAGCATCCTGTTTTTCGTCCTCCAAGCGCTCCGCCGATAACGTGGCGCTCGCATGGTAATCACGTTTCGGAAGAGCAACGAATCGATCGCTTTTTTATTCCGTTTATCGTATACAGCAAGTTTTATTTGTCCACGGTGGCTACGATTCAGCGACGCGCTAAAATCGGTGGCGGAAATGTTATTTCGATAAATGTCGTCAGTAAAATGTATGATTCCACTTGGCAAAATAAAGTAATCCTTTGTATCCCCCGGTGCGTTTGTATCGAGGGAACTCAGGCCAGAGTAAGCGTCTACGAAATTGTTATTGGGACCAACTTAAGGGGGTAGGCCACAGTAACGGGTATAAAATCACGGGCGAATTTAACCATTTTTTTCGTATGAAAAAGTGATTCACTTATAAAACTAATTACACATCTATTTAGGATGAATATCAAGCTGTTAGAAAATACATATTTTTTTTCGATGTACAAAATCGCCGACTACTCGAAACTTCTCGAAACAGCTTTTTTCCAATTGGCGTGACAAATAACTTCAACAATTTTCACTCGATTTACTTCGAATTTATAAGTTATGTTCCTAATTGCATTTCGCAGAGAAGTACGTACGGGATTTCTGATTAATCAAAAAAATTTCATTTTATGAGCAGTTATAACGAAATTTTTTACTGAAAATTCATTTCTTAAGCACAAATACCTACAACTTTTGAATAAAACAATATTTTTTAAATTCCGTACGTACTTCTCTAGGTATTCTAATGTAGATTGACGAGAATTTTTGTTTTTTGTTCTAGGTAAAAAATTGTGGATGCTAAATGTCACGCCGCGGAGCGCCTAAAAAAAGATAACAAAAGAAAATATTAGTAGTCGGCCATTTTGTACATCGAAAAAATATATATATATTTTCTAGCAGCTTAATATTCACACTAAATAGATGTGTAATTAATTTTATGAGTGAATCATTTTTTCATACGAAAAAAAATTGTTAAATTCGCACATGATTTTATACCCGTTTCTGTGGCCTAAACCCTTGAGGATGTTGAAGCGTTAGCTACGATATAAGATTATATATATGTTTTAAATATATGTTATTGTGTAGACTATATTGAGGGTATACGAATTTATTGACATTTTTTTGACACAAAACGCCAGAGATAAAAAAATAGTTTAATGTACACTGCCGCTCAAAAGTTTGGATACACCAGTCGATATTTCTTGCCGCACTAAAAGTTACGTAGCTTTGTAAAAAAAAGACAATCAAATTTACCGCACGGCGTTTTGAAGGGAACAAATTCAGCTTTGTTTTGCTTTTCTGTAATGTTTTTTATGATTTTTTTTCGAGTCGGTACGCACTTTTGTACGTAACTGTTTGTCGGCTTTTTTTCGACCATCGAGAATTGGGCTTATGGAAAAAACATTTGTCATTTTTATCCATGATAAACTTGAACGAGGTAGGCTCCATTTTTGTTTTTTTAAAGTTTCATACGATTTTTTTCGCAAAGTTATTTCATTTTTGGCTAAAAAAGACAAATTTTGGAAAATGCAATGCAACTCAAGAACTATAGGGTTTAAGAGAAAAGGTCAAGGGTGTAAAAAGTTGCCTAAGTTTATACTGGATCGCCTGGAAAAATTTCAAATTTTTTCTTTGAAATTTTTTGTTTACTACGTTCGCTTGAAACTCTGATGAGTAGGATGGCTTAAGGCGTTACCCCCACTTGTAGCGCAAAAAAGGTCTTTTTCATGAATTTTTTAAAAGAAAACTACAAAACTTTTTTAATCGATCAATATACCATCTTAAAGAACACATCTTGAACATTGTTCAAGATGTGTTTAGTGGCCACTACATTGTTTAGTGGCAAATGGCCGTCAATGAAATAATGTTTTTATATACACGGTTTGCGGTGACCAACATTGCGGCGAAGTGGATCATCTGAAAAAAAATGTGGATGGATTTAGTCAAATATAAGTATAAACTAGTCTTTAATCGAAGGATTTTAAAAAATATTCATTTTTCACAAAATGGCGGACAGTCAAAGTTAATGGTTCAATTTTAACGAAAAAAAACGGCCGTTTTTTGGCAATAAAACGGCCATTTTTTTCGAAAAAAAAAATCGAACGATTAAAGACTACATTTTTATGTATTAAATAAGCCTGCAAAATTTCAAGAAGATCGGTTCATTAGTGTTCAAGTAATCTTGGTCACCGACTTCAGAAATACCATTTTGAGAAAAACGCGTTTAAAGTTTCAATTTCACAACGGATTTTTCTCTTTCAACGCTCATATCTCAGTCAATTTGATTCGGATCGACTTAAAATTTTCAGGACAGATTCTCAGATACTTATACTTCAAAAAAATGCAATAAAAAAAATCGATTTTGTCAAAATCGCAAGTGGGGGTAACCCCTTAACTCGAAAAATATGGCGTTTATAAAAAAATATCAAGAGGAGAAACTTTTTTATTTATAGACTCTAGATTCGCTGAAATTTTTTCCGAATTTTTTTCTGAAATTGTTTTTGCCGAATCTCGAAGAATCGTCCCAACGATTGATTAGCGTATCTCGTAAACTATTGAGTTAGAGACAAGGTATAAGGAAGGGAAAATATTGAGGTGTTTCGTTTGGAATAGGTTGACATTTTTTCAGACTTCTTTTAACAAATTTTCAATAATGTTTTTTTCTTTCAGATCGTCTAGGTGCTTTTGAAACATTGTATCACAACCTGATATTTTGATATGAACGCCATACTTTTCTAGTTAAGCCATCCTATTCATCAGAGTTTCGAGCGAAAATAGTAAAAAAAAAAATAATCTCAGAGGAAAATGTTGAAAAAATTCCAGGCGATCCAGTATACATTCACGCAACTTTTTACATCGCTGACATTTTCTCTCGAACCCTATATTTCTTGAGTTACGTTCCATTTTCCAAAATTTGTCTATTTGAGCAAAAAATTAAATAACTTTTCGAAAAAAAAATCGTACGAAACTTAAAAAAAAACGAAAATGAAGCTCCTGCTACCCCGTTCAAGTTTATTATGAATAAACATGACAAAAAAAATCCCACAAGTCATGCGCCCAATTCTCGATGGTCGAAAAAGCCGACAAACAGTTACGTACAAAAGTGCGTACGGGCTCAAAAAAATCATAAAAAACATTACAAAAAAGCAAAACAAAGCTGAATTTGTTGCCTTCAAAACGCCGTTCGGTAAATTTGGTTATCTTTTTTTTTTATGAAGCTATATGTAACTTTTAGTGCGGCAACAAATATCGACTGGTCTACACTGAGAAAAAAAACCAATTGAATCAAAAAAATATATTGGTTGATCCAAATAAATGTGCTGCTGCGGAGTGCCACTGATATATAAGATAGTTACAATACTATAAAATATTGGAAAATGTGATTGATTTAAATAACATATCATTTTATTTCAAAAAGGTCTTCTGTTCTCTGAATATCTACATTATCCTTAAAATAAAATTATATTCTATTGAAATCATTCTATGCAATCCGTAGATGTATTGGATGAAACAATTAAGCCGTTACTACAAACATTTTTTATTTCGTACAAAAATGCAATCAATAGAATGAATTATTTATTTACTACATCGAAACGAATATGCCGTGGGACGTAAGTTTTTCAATTTGTTTGAAATCTTAATTAAAAAGTGAGCATTAGAATGATCATCCACGATAATAGTGGAGAGATTATCAGATATCCAATGGAATATCTATGGAGAGAATATCAGATATTCAAATGATTAGAACAGATACTACACTTTGATCTTAGCCACAGGCCAAGAAGCGATACTCTTTAGAGTTTCTCCAGCGTTTAAGTAGATTTTTTCGGTTCGCGCTACGCTTACGAGAAACGAGCGCGCGTCCGGCTTCTAGCGGTGACTCCGAGAACTACGGGTTTCCTCACACCTATAATTTCGGTGGCGCTCGCCCATGATTTGGTTGAATTTTTTGAACTAAATGTGCAAGAAACAAATTTTACTTTCGCATAATTTTTTAACCAATTCAGACATTTGCTTAATATTTTTCAATCAAAATAAAATATTAATATTTTAACGAATGATGTACTTAAAAATCAATATCAGATATGGTGATTACAATAAAATAACATATTTACTCAATAGAAATCTTATTTGAATCAAACGAGCGAAATTCAATTTTTCTTGTGTACTCGAATCAACAATATTCATGTTATGAATTGAAACGCTTTTTTCGTTCGTTGCAGAAATTGCATTCAAAACAATACAAATTGTTCGCGAGAATTTTTTAGATAGTTTCGATAATATACTGTTCTCGGCTGACAATTTATCTTTTGAATGAAAAAAAAACTTTCAATTTTATCATGTTATTGAAGTCAATAGCGTTTTGTTTGGACTAATAAATCCGATTATTTACAATAACAATTTTACAATTGAATCAACGGAATTTTATTCAAAACACCAATGATATTGGATCAATGTTTTTTTCTCAGTGTATCCAAACTTTTAAGCGGCAGTATATTTAGTTTTACGACCGGTTAGGTGGGCAAGATGGTCACGTTACGGATAATGTAATTTTGTTGACTATTAAGCAAGAAGATAAACCATTTCTAACATCGGATTAACGAACAGTAAGCCTTTGTAAACGTTTAGAAGAAGAAACTCCCATCTTGCCCATCGTAAACCATACACAAGGTGTCTCAAAATTACCTGACATTTTAAATTGCGCGCCATTCTTCTTGTGGTGAACATAGAGTACTAATGTTTGACGACTGGCATCAGGAAGTATTGAGGGTTAGTCATGGAGAATTACACGCTCGAACAACGCATGTAAATTGTTATTTGCTGCATTGTTACTGCATAGTTATTGCAGACGAAGTACCATTGTCGTGTTATCTCGTGCCGCGGCGATGTGAGTTGGCCACGAAGATCGTGCGATTTGACGCCATTGGACTTCTTTCTTTGGGGTTTTTTTTTAAAGGAAAAGTACGTGCCGATGATCCACAGACCACTCTGGAGCTCGAGGAAGCAATTAGATGCACCATTAATGAAATTAGTCTGCAATTATGCTAAAATGTAATTAAAAATGTTGTCAAAAGAGTAAACGTTTGCAAACAGAGATGATGCAGCCATTTATCGGGCATTGTGTTCCACACATAACCTCCATGCAGTGTTGGGCAATATTTAACTGCTAGGGTAACTAAAGATTAACAATGAATTAATTGTTAACCACGACTACAAACAATTAAGGCTTTAGGCCACTCTAGAGTCCGAAAAAATAAGATTTTTGGGGATTTTTTTTCAGAAAAACTACAAAATAAATAGAGATTACAAAAAAGGGTGTTTATCATACATATCAGTGACTGTATACATCAATTTTATTAAGCGATTAATTTAAAAATGGCGGCTGTGCGGTGTTTATCTCAAAACTGCATTTTTTTAGTTGGCCGAAAACATGACTCACAAGGAACATCCCTCAGGTGTCCGCTTCCGATTTTGTTGAAACTCATATATGTGATAGAGCATCGAAAACTTTGAGACACGTATTTTTTTTATCGGCGGGAAAACGGATTTAAGGGGGGAAACCGCCCCTCAAAGAAAGGCGTGTCAAGGGGTGATTATGCAGTTTCACCCAGAAGCAATCCACCTATCTGAATGAAACAAAAACAAAAATTCTTTTAATGAAAAGCGATGAAAAATCCACTATAAAAATGTTAAGAAAAAATTTAATTAGGGGGTAAACCACCCCTCAATTTGCCTTTTTTTCACCCCACACTTAAGAGGGTTGTATGCAAATTAATAAAACAGGTATCATTTTGAAGGACAATTAAAATTAAAGTTGACGGGTTTTTGCGTTTTGGCGGCATAGCAAATTTAAGGGGGTACACCACCCCTAACATAAATTTATTTACCATGGTCGTTTTTTCTGTGTTGAAAGTATATCCGCTGATTTTAAATATTTCTATAAGCTACAATTCAATGTTTTATCATATTTCAAAATTATTACATTCGTCTTAAGGGGTAACTACCCCGCTGACAAGAAACATCATTGAAGTATCCGCTTTCGATTTCGTTGAAACTCATACATGTGGTAAAGCATTGCAAACTATTAAACATGTTTTTTTTGTATCGGCAGAAAAATGGTGTTAGGGGATGAAACCACCCCTCAAAGTTTCACCCACAAGCAGTCCACCGATCTGAATGAAACAAAATCGAAAATTGATCTAACATTAAGCGATGAAAAATCCACTACAAGAGTGTTGATTAGAAATACAATTAAGGGGTAAACCACCCCTCTATTTGCCGTTTTTCACCCCACGCTTAAGAGGGTTGTATGAAAATTAATAAAAAAGGTATCATTTTGAAGGGGAATCAAAATTCAAGTTGACGCGTTTTTGCGTTTTAGCGGGACAGCAAATTTAAGGGGGTAAACCACCTCTAACATAAATTTGTTCATCACCGTCGTGTTTTCTGTGTTTAACATGTATCCGCGGATTCAAAATATTCTCCCGCGTTTTTAAATTATTACGTTTTTAAATTTTGACATTTTAAGGGTAAACTACCCCCTCTAATTGCTTTTCGTTTGAAGTTTCGCGAAAGGTTTCACGAATTTCGTTAAAACTGTTTTCATTTCATCGGTAATATCAATTTTATGTTTGTGTGTGCAGGCATATTCGTTTTGAGCTTTAGGAGCGGTACTTTGGGAGTGGGGACGTGGGGCTACCCCTTACTCATAAAACTCATATTTTCGTGTCGAAGCGCTTCCGATTTTAATATGCACGTCCATTAAGCATCTCCATAGGAATAAACATACACTTCTACTATTTCATTAATTATAATAATTTCCAGAACAAGTTATAAGGCTCACTTCGTATATTTCGGAACGATGATGCGCCTGGATTAAGCGATAATTTAGCCAGCGACGTAGTTTTGTGGAGGAATGTATATTTTTATTATTTTACCGTTTATTTAATTAAACATATAAATGAAACTGAGGGTTTTACAGTATGTTAACGAACACGTTTTTAATATATTTTGACATATTTCATTTGGGAATCATATCAGCTGATTTAATTAATAGTACTTGTGAAAAGTATCGCAGTCATATGCCATCAAATCATTTTCTTGTGATATATACTTTCTTTTTTCTAGTCTATCAACTATCAACCATCAACAATCATGGCTCATAATTCCTGCAATAATGATAATCGTCAAAAAAAATGCTTTAAACACAACGACTTTTTGCACCATGCACATCTGATAATGGCCAAATTATTGCAACCGGGTTTTTCACAATGTGTGTTAGATTCACCAAAACTAAAGGTACCAGGATTTTCAAAACCTTCTGGTTTTTGGAATGAATGGAAATGAACAAATTTATGTTAGGGGTGGTTTACCCCCTTAAATTTGCTGTCCCGCTGAAACGCAACAACGCGTCAACTTGAATTCTGATTCCCCTTCAAAATGATACCGGTTTTATTAATTTTCATACAACCCTCTTAAGCGTGGGGTGAAAAACGGCAAATGGAGGGGTGGTTTACGTCTTAATTATAGTTCTAATCAACACTCTTGTAGTGGATTTTTCATCGCTTAAAATTAGAGGAATTTTCTATTTTGTTTCATTCAGATCGGTGGACTGCTTGTGGGAGAAACTTTGAGGGGTGGTTTCATCCCCTAACACCGTTTTTCTGCCGATACAAAAAAAAACATGTTTAATACTTTGCAATGCTTTACCACATACATGAGTTTCAACGAAATCGAAAGCGGATATTTTAATGATGTTTCTTGTCAGAGGGGTAGTTACCCCTTAAGACGAATGTAATAATTTTGAAATATGATAAAACATTAAATTGTAGCTTATAGAAATATTTAAAATCAGCGGATTTACTTTAAACACAGAAAAAACGACCATGATAAATAAATTTATGTTAGGGGTGGTTTACCCCCTTAAATTAGCTATGCCGCAAAAACGCAAAAACCCGTCAACTGTAATCTTAATTGCCCTTCAAAATGATACCTGTTTTATTAATTTGCATACAACCCTCTTAAGTGTGGGGTGAAAAAAAGGCAAACTGAGGGGTGGTTTACCCTCTAATTTAATTTTTTCTCAACATTTTCATAGTGGATTTTTCATCGCTTTTCATTAGAAGGATTTTCGTTTTTGTTTCATTCAGATCGGTGGATTGCTTCTGGGTGAAACTGCAAAATCACCGCTCGACACGCCTTTCTTTGAGGGGCGGTTTCCCCCCTTAAATCCGTTTTTCCGCCGATAAAAAGAAATACGTGTCTCAAAGTTTTCGATGCTCTATCACATATATGAGTTTCAACAAAATCGGAGGCGGACACCTGAGGGATGTTCCTTGTCAGACAATTTTCAACCGATTCAGTCACTGATATCTATGATAAACACTCTTTTTTGTAATCTCCAATCATTTTGTAGTTTTTCTGAAAAAAACCCCCAAAAAGCCTATTTTTTCGGCCTCTAGAGTGGCCTAACCCCCTAATGAATTGTAATGGTGAAAACTCACGACCAGCAATTAATTAATTGTTAATTGCTGTCGTCGCAATTAACAATTAACCAATTGATAATCGTGCCTTTCCGTAATTAGAAACTTATCAATTTTCAATCTTTTTGACATATTGTTAGAGTTACTAGGAATCGTGATAACACGAACAGCACAGAAACGAAGAAACAGTTATACATTTATTAACAGAGACATCATACGTTGGTACATGTCGAGTCAACTACCAGAACTGAACAAAAACTCAGACAGCGATAGTCAACAAAAATAAATAAACCGTGGCAACGATCTCTTGGTAACCAAATCATATGAACGATACCATTGATATGTGTGAAGTCAACCATCGTCAACACATCGCTTTTTAAATAATTAATTCGATTTCCAAACATTCCCTCTTGAAGTGTAGACGAATGGGAAATGATACGTTTCAGAATTCAATGCCCACGAATCTAAGGCACTTTTCATGTTTAGGTCGCGGTAATCCTTTCGTTAATACGTCCGCGGCCATTTCGTTTGTTTCGAGGGATTCAATGGTTATGATGCCACTTTTAAGTACATCTCGTACATAATGGTGACGAACATCAATATGTTTTGTTCTGGAATGGAACACAGGATTTTCAGCCAATTTTCTTGCTCCTGCATTATCACAGTGTATTTTTATCTCGGCATTTTCAGGGTATCCAAGTTCCTGTAAATATCTTTTCAAATATGTTGCTTCTTTGGCTGCTTCGGTAAGAGCCATGTATTCCTTCAACTGATGATAGTGCTATAGTCTTTTGTTTTCTCGATGCTCATACGATAGGGCAGCCGCTTAAGGTGAACACATATCCGGTAAAGGATCTTCGGTCTATGGCGCGGTTTGCCCAATCGGCATCTACATATCCTATTAAGGGGTAAGGCCACTGTAAATTTTGCCAGATGAAAATTTGGCCATCGAAGGACAAATGTATGGTGCTGGGATTGCAGACTAACGGTAAATTTTTTTTACCTTCTTTTTTTTATTTTTTCCAATAAAAAACTATTCGCAAAACTTTAAACGCGTTTTTCTCGAAATACGGTTTTTCAAAATGGCACACAGCATCACTCGAACAATTTTCATTTTTTTTTACTTGAAATTTTGACCAGATGTGAACATTAACATTATCTTGAGAATGTCGATCGGGATTTTCAATAACTTTATTTATTGATTTTTTATTAACAAAAAACTAGCCGTTTTTTTCGTCAAAAATCAATTTTTTTTTTCAAACGCACGCCAAATCCACAAAAATTGATACTTTTTAAAATCCGATCGACATTCTCTAGCTATAACCCTCTAGATTGATGGTTTTTTTTTGTTCTAGATTCAAAAGTGCACCAGTGGTGCTGCGTGCCGCGGAGCCCTGCAAGCAAAACATGCCCCGGGAAGATAGCTGTGGAACCGCCATTTTGTTTTTTTTTTGCTGTAAAAAAATTTGATAATAAAGTTTAATGTATGCCCGATAACACCCTTAAAAGTTTTTTTTTCAATTACCTTCAATTTTGGAAGCAAAAAATTCGTGAAAAAACCTTTTTTTTTGGACCGTTACAGTGGCCTTAGGCCTTAAAGGATTCTTGGTTGCTTTGTAAGTAAGTCCCACATCTGATGTACCCTTTAGATATCTCAGCACGTCCTTAGCAGCACAGCAATGAGTTAAATCGTGCTCCAGATTGAATTGACTGAGATAGTTCACGGCATGGGCAATATTAGGTCTTGTACAGGTCGCCAAATACATCAAGGAGCCGATAAGTTCTTGATATGGGTATGTTTCTTTTTCTCGGTGGTTCGCGTCAGGTTTTTGAAGTCTTGAATTGGATTCCAGAGGTGTACTCACTGGCTTCGCATCTACCATTCCGAAACGCTCTAGTAAGTTTTCAATGTATCCCTTTTGTTGAATTGAAATACATGAGTCATTTCGTGTGAATTCAATTCCGAGGCAGTGCTTGATTGATCCTAAGTCTTTCATTCCGTATTTCCTTTTTAGATGTTGATATAATGTCCTAATTTTTTACTTCTTTTTGCAAGCGACTATCAAATCGTCTACATATGTCACAATTAACATGAAGTCTTTACCTTTTCCTTGATAGTAAACACATGGATCTGCAGATGATTTTCTTACTCCGAATTCTAGCAATGTGTGACAGAGTTTATTGTGCCAACATCTTCCAGCTTGTCTTAAGCCGTATACGGCTTTCTTGAGCTGACAAACTGTGTCTTCTTCGTTTAAATCGATGAGCATTTTGACCGCTTTGTGTCTTATTTTACTGCCACATGGCTCATTCTCTATCAGACTGTTTAATCCTACGTGGATATATTTTTGGAGGATCCGTATATACTTCTTCTTCGAGTTTTCCGTTGAGAAATGCTGTTGTTACGTCGAAGTGTTCAACTAACATGTTATTTTCTGCAGCGAGCGCTATTAGAATTCGCATCGATTCTATCCTTGAAACAGGAGCGAAAGCGTCATCGTATCCAATTCCAGGTCTTTGGTTCCATCTTGGTTGAACATATTAGTAAGAACCAATCTGCTCCCAAGGATCTTGTTATTGTGTGGTCGAGGTACAACTAACCATGTGTCGTTTTTCAGAATGGATTTGAGTTCTTTTGCTATGGCTTCTAGCCGATCTTTGGAATCCGGTCCATTAATTGCATCGCTGATCTTAATCTCACTCAGAAACGAGATTTCTGATGTATCGACGAGCTTTGCATCATGAAAAAGCTTCCTTGGTCTTCCTCTGTGACCTGTGCGTTCAATCCGCGGTCTTCCCGGCCCTCGCCTGGTTTCCGTCAGCTCCTCATTGGTCGTTTCACTTTCTGATTCTTCACATACCTCTTCGAGATGATCATTTGGTCGCGATTCAAAATTGTTTGACGTAGCGTTTTTTATTGGAAATTCCACTACGGCTTTTTCCTGTTCTGCAATCTCGATAGGTCCTGATTCTCGTCGTGTTTTGTTCTGCGTAGTTTTTCCTCAGGGGGCTTGGTCACGATTTGAAAATCTCGAGTGACTTCAATTTTTCGTTCTTCGGGAATGTAAACTCGGAAGCCTTTTGACGTCTCAGAATACCCAACAAAATTACCTCCATTTACCTCTCTGTGGTTCACGATGTTTGACCCTGATACTTTGTCCGAAAACTTTGAACTCACTTACATCTAGAATGTTGCTGGTCCATTTTTCGTAAGCAGATCGTCCTCCAAGAGAACTAGACGGACTTCTGTTTCGAACATAATTCGCGGTATTTATTGCTTCAGCCCATAAAGCGTCGGGCAGTGCTGACTCGATCATCATACAACGGGCCATGTCTAGGAGAGTACGGTTTTTTCTCTCTGCCACTCCATTTTGCTCGGGAATATAGGGTATTGATAACTTCCGAGAGATTCCATTTTCCTTTAAAAATCCATTGAAAGCTGAATTAATGTATTCCGTGCCGTTATCGGATTGTAAGTATTTAATGTGCCTTCCGGTTAAGTTTTCCACCACAGCTTTATATTCTTTGAAGGATTGGAGAGCGTCGCTCTTTCTTTTCAGAAATTTTACCACACACCATTTCGATGAATCGTCGATGAATGTGATGAAGTACCGTGATTTTCCGATGGACTCCGTGCGCATGGGTCCGCACACATCGGTGTGAACAATGTCTAGTAATTCCGTTCTTCTCTCAGATTTCTTCGGGAATGACTTTTCAGTCATCTTTCCTTTCATACAAGTTTCACATGTGTAAACTCAGAAAAACGTTTGGTAATACCAACTATGTATATTTAGTTGAAACAATTTTGCTTGAAGCAACCTAATTTTACTCGCTTGAAATACAATTCGATTCAAGTGACAAAGCCAGTTTAGTTGAAACAACCAAATTATCATGTCAAAATAGCAATATCTCCCTAGCCATATAATAGGTTGGATTAACTACATCGGAGTTCATACAAGTAATCCGCGTGTTATTGGAACTTTATATTTGGCCGTTATATTGGCCAATAAACTACATTTTCCAACTAAATTAATTATTACGCATAAAGCGAATGATGGTTGTTTCTACAATTGAATAAGTTAATTGAAACAAATGATTTAATTAAAGTTACTTCGAGGTAAGACCGTGTTTTCTTTTTTCTACGATGTGCATATTTTTCAGCTATTGATTGCTATTGCTACTTGAGTTCTTGTGGATGCAATCGATCACTTTTTTCCCGGCACGATTTCTAGATAACGACTTTATTTGGCAAATCCGACCACGGGCGCGCTCTGTTCGATCGTTATGAGCGATTAGTTACCCAGCTAACCACGTACCGCAAATGTACCGCTCATGTGGAGTTCGCCGTACCGGTACTGTTGCCACCTCATACGTGCGTACGGTACTGGTACATTACCGGTACGCCGTACGGTACGCTGTACCGCCAATTTACTAGTACGGTACCGGTACAGTATCGCCACCGTGGAGCCACCGTGCACTGCAGTACGGTGTAACTCCACGGTAGCGATACCGTGGAGGTATGACTACGCTGCTATCCCGTTTCCGTACATTACAGTACCCGTACATTACCGGTACTGTAGGGCACGGCGTACTCCACATTTGCGGTATGCTATACTAATGGTACGCTTGGTTAACTGGGAAGTGGAAATCGTGAATCATTGTAGTTTCAGATGCATGCACGAACAGCGCTACGATCGCCCTTTCGACTACCGGCTGTTCACGTCTTCTTTTCTGGCTGTTGACGTGCATCTCCCCTGTGAGCGTGTAGAAAACTACAATATTCATTGTGATAAGTTTTGTGAGACGATTTACATCGAAAACATAAAAATGTGCGAAGTAGAAGATATCTTGATAGATTGGGGACTTCAATCGCTTGTTTCTACATTTCGAGGAAAGTGTACGATCGGAATTTCTTTTTGTCCGCCATTGTTGTCACGCTGCGTGCTATCCTTCGAGAAAAACATTGTACGGCGTCTCTCGGGTGTTGATAGTAAATTTAGTGGAAGCCGGTGAGTTTCATTTAACGTTGCGTGTTCACCAAGTGCATAAGTACTGAAGGATTGCTAAGGGAATCGTGATTGAGATTTTTTTGCGGGCACGAGCCATTGTTCTCCCGTAATTTCAGATATCGATTAAATTCGGTAAATCCAACCACGTGGACACTCGGTTTAAGCCGCTAATAGTTCGTCGCAACCACGCTGTAGTCTGAGACCTGGTGTTGCGTAAAGCAAAAAGACTTGTTTGCGCCAATTCCACTTCGAGAACACACAAAATCTGATGGTTTCTGTTATGTGGCCTGCAGATAAATTCTCGATACATCAGAAAAAAATATTATTTATTTGTACACATTATTTTAATTGATTTCTCTTTTGTTTTTTTTTTCGACACAGATTGTTTTTAAGTTTAACTATGTTATTTTCTCAATCTTACAATTGACACCGTACAGTCGTACATCGACGTAGATTAATCAATAAAAGTTTTTTCTGTATCGTCGCAGTATTTTTAATATGTACTTTAATAAACAGGCATTATTGAAAAATTACTAATCATCTTGTCTCATAATTTAGCGGATCTATTTACCTTATTGTCTTCGTCTTCCATTTGTATTTATAATTCATCGTAGGGAGAATACCTTCTTCGATAATTTATATTCAATTGATTTTCTACAAATTCAATGTATACGTTGCATATGCTCACATCGAAATTTTATTAGAGTGACTCGATGTTTATTTGGTTCATATTAAGCTGATGCTCTATCTGCCATTTATTCGATTGGTGTAAAACCAATTTTGATTGAACTTACTGTATGCAGCTTGAACTATGTTATATCCGTTGTCAGAACCCACTCCGTCATTCAGGGCAAACCAACATATAGTTGGATCGACTATAGCAGCGTTGGGGGGATTTCTTTTAAAATATATCTTCAGTGGTACGGACTATACATGAACTTTTATCAAAAATATTATGTATTGACTGAAATATGCTCTGCGATTCATTCAATGTACGAATGTTTCATTCTACTGTATATGTTTTTCGTTGAACTATATATTTTGAAAATGCTTTTAAGGGAGAGATTACCGACCCAACCGTTCAGTATGTTCAAATAAAGTTTGGTTTCAGGACACCGGAATTATAATTGAAAGTACTCTGTGCGTTTTTGGATCAGGAAGAAGTTTGGTTGCCGGAAATAAATATATATTTGTAATTCAACCAAATCTCGCAGTCAATTCAATCGTTCATATCGTTCGCCACACGGAAAAAAAGAAATAGTACAAAATACAGGGGCTACACAGTTCGCATTGGACTCGAGCGATTGCACAGCGATATTACCTGAAACACAGTGCTCAAAATACAGTGTGCTCAAAGTAAATTATTACAGTTCCTATACTGTCCTCTTTGGACTCGAACCGCTCTACTGTATCTTTTACTGGAACACACAGTCCAAAATACAGTGTAGTCAAAAGTAAATTTTGACAGTTCAACACTGTAATATAAATTTAACAGAACTTGTAATTTGACAGTTGGTTAATCTGTATTATGTACAATGAATGCGGCAGTTATATCGACAGAGTTTATGTAGGTGTTTTAACAGTGAAGTCCTCTGTTCTAGAAACTGGTTAGCAACAGATATAGTTTCAGTTTTGAACCGTTGCTTTTTACAGTGGGAACACGGGAAACGTTCTTATTTTAATACTGTAATTCAAACTTGATGAACCCCGTAGTATAATAGTGCCACAAATCGTATATTATACAAAATTAGGGGTAAAAATAACATTAGATAGCGCTGAAAGAACTGCCAGTCCTTTGTGTCCTGGTCGCGCTACGCTCGAGACAAGCATTAACCAGTGAATACCGTTCAACAACGTCACACTGTAAATTTGATCATAAAAATAAAATTAAAAAAATTCGGCAGAACCTTCGCTTACACACACACACACACACATCAAGAATATACTGAAGTGAATGAGACACACAAAAAAGTTTATCCATAAAAGAAGTTTGAGAAAACTGTGTAGAAAATATTAAAAAATCAGTCACATACACAGGAACGTACCTTTTTGTAAATAATTCTCTTTTTTATAATTTCTTGAATTATGTCGCACAAATTTCAACATTCGCATCCTATCGACCACGCACTACTAACTGGCAATCCTTTGTGTCCTGGCTACGTGCCTCACCCCACGCGCGAGACAAGTCCTAATTAGACAAGAACGTACCTTTTTTTAAAATTCTCTCTTTCTTTATAATTTCTTGAATTCTGTCGCACACGTTTCGATGTCCGCGTCCCATCAACCGCGCAGTACTAACTGGCAATCCTTTGTGTCCTGGCCTCGTGCCTCATGTGCGTACAGCATAAAAAACAGTGATCGCATTTAAATTTTACAGTTCAATATTTTTACTGAAATCACTGATGTATTCACAATATCAAACTGCAAATAAACCAGTCTAACTGTAGAAATCTCAGAGTGCACAGATAACGTCATGAACTGTCGAAAGAAGAGTAAAACTACCGTGCCACACTGTGAAATTTAATGAATCACTCTGTACTCAATACAGTGTACACTGCGACCCTTGCAGTTTGCGTACAGTATAAAAAGCAGTGATCTCATGTAAATTTTACAGTTGAATATATTTACTGAAATCACTGATTTATTCACAATACCAAACTGCAAATAAATCAGTGTAACTGTAAACATCTCAGAGTGCACAGATTACGTCACGAACCGTCGAAAGAAGAGTAAAACTACCGTGCCACACTGTACAATTTAATGAATCACTCTGTACTCAATACAGTGTACACTGTAACCCTTGCACTTTGCATACAGTATAAAAATCAGTGATCTCATGTAAATTTTACAGTTGAATATTTTTACTGAAGACACTGATGTATTCACAATACCGAACTGTAAATAAGCCAGTGTAACTGTAAAAATCTCAGTGTGTACAGGAAAATTCGTCATTTTTGTAGGACAGGATTTACATTACTTTGTTTTACTGTAAAATGAAATATGGCACCCTGTTTTTCATGCGGTTTATACTGTGATGTTCGCTGTTTCTTTTTTTCCGTGCACCCGCAACTGCAGGATTTGGTTGATTCAAACCATTTTTTTTTACGGTACCAAACGTTTTTCCGAGTGTATTCTCTAGGACATTTTCCAAGTTTTAAGCCTTTTACTGCGCCTTCTTTTTCGCATTTTATGAGGTCCTTTACATTTAAGTGTCCCATTCGGCGGTGCCAGATATCGACGAGACAGGGCTTTTGTTTCTCGTTACTCCAGTCTACATGGGCAACACTTTCAGTTTCTTTTGCGTCCAAACAATATAGGCCATTATTTGTTCTTTGTACTTTTCGTACAACATTCCTCTTACTATCAATGACGGTTGCTTCCTTGTTATCACATATCACTTTGAATTTTTTATCGCACATTTTTGCGACGGACAGCAAATTCGTTCTTAACTCTGGGACGCATAGGACTTCGGAGAGGTGTATGTCCTCCTCACATCCATCAACTTGAGTAGTGAACGACACAGACGTCTTTCCCTTTATCTCTGCACAGGCGTTGCTGGCATGATGTACTTTTCCAGTCTCCTGTGATATGTTTTTAGTGTAAGGAGGATTTTCACTACACATGTGCGATGTGCAACCACTGTCTAAGCACCACCATTGTCGGGTGTTTAATTCCGTCGAGTTCAAGGTCATTTCTTCATTTTTCATGTTTCGATCTTCGCTTGCACATAAGCACAGGTCTTCTGCTGTGTTTGCATTTTCTGGGTTCCTGTTTCGTTCGGTGCATTCAGAGGCCTTGTGTCCTATCCTGCGACATTTGTGACATTTGAATTTGAAGTATTCCTTCTTCGGAAAGTTCACATTTTTCATATCATTCTCTTCTGTATTATCGTATCTCTTCCCAATTAACTTCTTCTTGTTAAATGGTTTTTTAGTAAACATTGCTGTTAAGTCATTTCCTCGTGTATCGTTTTTTTCTACCCTCACTTTCTTCGATGATTTTAATGCGTAATATCAGGTTGATAAAAAAGTTTTGTCGCAATAATTTCAATATAATTTATTTATTTATATATCTTATACAAAACATTTCTAATCAACAATATATTCGCCATCGGTTTCTATGACACTCGACCATCTAGTTGGCAACTCATTTATTCCCTTTGCCCAAAACTGCGGCGGCTGGAACTCAAAGAAATTTGAAATATCCCTTCTGAGATCGTCGACGTTTTCGAAAGTTTTGTTTCTCAAATATGCCTTCAAATGTCTGAACAAATGGTAGTCAGATGGCACGATGTCGGGAGAGTATGGTGGATGAGGAACGGTATTCCAGTGAAGCTCAGTGATTGTTTTGTGGGTTTCCATTGCGACATGGGGTCTCGCGTTGTCGTGGAGAAGGTGCACAGTCGCGCGTCTTGGCCGTTTTTTTCATATAGCTTTTGCCAATTCCTGGAGATTCTCGATGTATCGTGTAGAGGAGATCGTCTTACCTACAGGGAGAAAATTGTGAAACAGCATTCCCTTTGCGTCCCAGAAACAGCACAACAAAACCTTTTGTGAGTGACGATCAGATTTCGGTTGGTGTGGCGGTTTTTCTCCGATAGGAAGCCAGTAGGCTAAACGCGTGCTGTTATCATACAAGACCCAGCGTTCATCTCCCGTCACAAGATCTTCTAAAAACTCCTTGCGATGGTGGCGAAGCAGGAGAGACTGGCAGATGGTCACGCGACAGTTCTCATTGTCGTCGGTGAGACGGTGTGGTACCCATTGAGCTAGAATCTTCCTGTATCCCAAGTTGTGTAAGTGATTGACTATTGACGGTTGGGTGCAGCCAAGTTCTCTTGCTAGCTCGTGCGTACTTGCTTCCGGTTTTTCTTTGATGCAGCGGAGTAATACTTCATCATCGATGGTCGACGGTCGTCCGGAACGTTCCTTATCTTCAAGGCTTGTGTCTCCAGATTTAAAACGATTGAACCAACCCTGGATTATTCGATGAGAAACTACGTTCTCGCTGAATGCATCCTGTATATTTTTAGCAGTTGTGCTTGCGTTCGTGCCGCGCCGCCACTCGTAAAAAATGATCGCTCGAAGTTGCTCCTGCGAGATCGAAGCCATTTCTGTCCACTAGAACGCGCGCTCGCCCTTTTATACCCTGTCACGCGGAAGAGTAGAAAACATTCTAGAATATTCTCGACATAGCTCGATGTTATATTGCGTCAATACGTAAAAATACATTTTCAAAATTTTTGCGACAAAACTTTTTTATCAACCTGATAGCTCAGGGGAAGGTAATACATCCCTAGACTCTATAGCGCACCTGAAGTTAGCAAATGACGCAGGTAGGCTATGTAAGAGCATTACGCACAGCAAGTCTGGATTAATTTGAATATCCATTTCATTAAGTTTGTCTATTGTGTCGTAAAATGATAACAAGTGCTCACGTACGTCTTCTCCTTCCTGCATGCGATGGTATGTGAGTTGTTTTATCAACGTTGCTTTTCTAGCTGGTCCAGTTGATTGGTAAATGCTTTGGAGCTTCAGCCACAATTCTCGTGAAGTTTCGCACCCTTTAATCTGTTTCAACTCGGATGATTTGATACACAGAATAATGTCTTCGACCTTCCATTTTCGTGCTTCTTCTACGGATTGAGCATCTTGATTGATGATATTCGGCCTCATCTTTTGTCCGTTCACGAATTCCCAGAGATCATTCTTCGTTAAGATCGCCTGCATTTGTATTTTCCACGTATCATAGTTTTCCCTGTTCAATTGCTCGATTCGTACGGTGTTCATTCTAGCCATGCTTTCACGTGTAAATTAGAAGTTTCAACTTCACTTCCAATTGAAATATTCTCGCGTATCGGCCGTATTTTTTTAAATTTTCTCTTATCACTTTCGTCCTGGGCCCATAACCTGTTAGAGTTACTAGGAATAGTGATAACACGAACCGCACAGAAACGAAGAAACAGTTATACATTTATTAACAGAGACATCATATGTTGGTACATGTCGAGTCAGCCACCACAACTGAACAAAAACTCAAACAGACAGCGATAGTGTCATCAAAAATAAATAAACCGTGGCAACGATCTCTTGGTAACCAAATCATATGAACGATACCATTGATATGTGTGAAGTCAACCATCGTCAACACATCGCTTTTTAAATAACTAATTCGATTTCCAAACACATATTTGATTGAAAACTAACAATTAAAATTGATTATTGTACAGGGCGCGGAGTTGCGTCAGAACAAATGTATATGTTATTGAAATCTGTATATGAGTTTGTTTGGGGTTGTTTGTTTAGATATTGCTTCATTAATACAATTCAATACTACGCTGTGGGTTTGGTTGGACCCAAACAAGCCCCAGAAAACACAATCAAACAAACCCAAACTTTGGGTCTGTTTAATTTAGACATTGCTTCATTAATACAATTCAATACTACTCTTTGGGTTTCCTTGATTTAGATATTGCTTCGTTAATACAATTCAATACTACTCTTAGGGTTTGTTTGGGTTGGTTTGGATCGAAACAAACCCAAACAAACCCGAGCAAACCCAAAGAGCAGATTTGAATTGTATTAATGAAGCGATATCTAAATCTTTCTATCTGATATCTGTAAAGTGAAATAGGTTAATTGTTTCTTAGAACAATTTAAAAAGTTAATTCCCATTGTTTTAATTGTGAGTTGCAATTAACATACATTAATCCAAATAAATTAATTGCAACATGCAATCAATAGTTAATTGCAATTACTTTTTTAGTTAATTAATGAATTGATTGACAATTTAATTGATTAACGCCCAATACTGCCTCCATGTTTGTACCTTATATTGAAATAAAAATGTTCGTGCTTTTCAAATAAATAATACGTTTCATTAATAAATTAAAGTGTCCGGTGATTTTGTGACATCTCATATATTCAGTATTTAACCATCGAGGTTTGATGAAAAATGACGAATCTTAGCTGGCGAATGAAGAACATTGCTGCCAACCTCAATGTCCGCGAAGTTGCCGTATTTCGGCAACACTTAATATTAATCCATGGTAATAATACATAATCTCGTGACCTAGATATAAATAGGCATAACTGAAAATGACTCAAAATTTCATTTTGAATTGTATTAAACATTCGCTAACTCAGTTGTTTTTCGTAATAATCATCGTTAATGTTATATTTTTTCAAGTTGGTAGTCGAACGTTTTCCTTATTTACGTAATAAAAATATAAAAACAGCATAATTTTGCCCTTTAATTATATATTTTATAAATATTAGCATCTACAGAATAAATCTATACTTCGTATGCTTTTTTTGAAATTCATTGTAAAAAACGTTCGTAAACCGTCATTTGACTCGACTGGACCGCGCCAATCTCCTTAAGGGGTCCCACTTTAGACGCTAAAAGAAGGCTATTTTTTTTGATAGGTGTATTTTATAGGTATTGATATAAAAGCCGTTACACTTAATAAATACACTTTCGAAACACATTAAGGGGTCAGACCACTTTGAAAATTTCGAAAAATCGAAAGCAAGCAAGACTTGAAGAAATCGACGATGATGAGCAATCAGAAGGGATTTTGTACGGTGCAGGAATTGCCCATTGAGTTTAGGTAAGAGTTTTTGATAGTATAAACTTCAAACGCGTTTTTCTTGAAACAACGTTTTCAACATTTAGCTCCATCATATCTCTAAAACTAATACACCGATTCTCTTGAAATTTGAACCACATATTGTAAACATGATTCGCAACAAGATGACCCTCGGTGGTTTAAAATTTTTGATTTTTACTCTTTTTCTTGCGAAAAAACGTGTTTTTTTAGAACTTTTTTCGTTATTCATCTGCCATTTTTTATTTTTTGATAAAACTTTATATCCGAGAGTCATTTTGTAGCTGGTGTCATACTGAATCTAATGGACTTTGATTTTTTTGTTTCAGACGAGCCGTTGCCGAGTTGTGATGGAGCTACCTAGCCCACCTATTTTTGAGGCGTTACGTTAAACTATAGTTTTTGTACTTAAAAATGAATAAAAATGAATTAAAAACTTGTTTTTTTATGTATTTCAAGACTTTATTTATCAAGCCCAACAACTTTTATATTCATATCTTTTATAAAACTCTCAAAAAAAATCGCGAAATAGCCTTTTTTCGTGGCTCCAAAGTGGACTGGCCCCTTAAAA
Organism: Ophion slaviceki; assembly: GCA_944452715.1. NCBI lineage: Eukaryota > Metazoa > Arthropoda > Insecta > Hymenoptera > Ichneumonidae > Ophion > Ophion slaviceki. The sequence goes on along the minus strand of OX101783.1, from coordinate 65,048,167 downwards.
AAACATTTTTTTATTTGTTTAAGTCACTATTTATAGACGAAAATGGTAGTTAAAAAAATGTTCTAAAAAAATGTAGGTGTGCGCTGTTGATGAAATCTCGGAGATGGATCATCCGAAAAAAAAAATCAAACGGTTTTAGATTCAGTATGTTAATGGCTATAGCACATATCATACGATTTTTTATATCTGGAAAATAACAAAATGGCGGATATGTTTCGAAAAAAACAAGAAAAACGTGTTTTACACCGTTTTTTGGCAAAAAAATATAAAAAGTAACAATAGTAAAAGCAGGAGCCATGTACGGTGTAGAGATTTGGGGAATAGAGGAAATTGGGGTGTTCGAAAGAATACAGAACAGATACTGCAAAAATGGCGCTAGGAGTAAGTAAAACAACCCCGAATTATATTTGGAGAAGGGAGCTGGGTGTGCCAACAATGGCCTATTTGATAAGAGAAAGAGTGTTTAGGTACATAAGACAGGTTCTGAGAATGGAAGATTCAAGATGGCCAAAAATCTGCTTGATGGAGGAGGTAAGGGCGATTGCTAATGGAATGCCATCAAAGTGGGGAAAGAATTTGGAGAAAGTGTTAAAGGATACGGGGATAGAGGACAGTGATGAGAGAAAAAAGGGAAGTGGGTAAAATAGATGAAAATATGAAAAAAGGTTTAGAATGCCTAAAAAAGAAAATTTCGGACGAGGAGGAGGAAAGAATAGGAAAATCGTCATATAATAGCAACTACAAGTATATCATGGAAAATGACGAAAAACCATGGAAGTATTGGGCGGAAGAGGGGGTGAAGGGTAGGGATAAAGAAATGTGGGCAAGATTAAGATGCGGAAATACATGGAGGGCGGGAAAGAAGGGGGGAAAGGACTGGAGATGCAGAATTTATGAGAAAGAAAATGAAACAATGGAGCACCTGCTAATATGTGAAAAAGGATGGAAAATTGTAACGACGAAAGCGAGAAAGGAAGCTGAGGAGTGGATGCAAGGAGTGGATAAGGTGGCGATAAAGGGGAAAATGATAAACATGTTGAGTGGAAAGATAAATATAGGGATATGCCAGGATTTCAGAGAAATAGAGGAAGTATGTAAAAAAATGCGCAAGGAGGAAGGGGGGGTTGAAAGAGAGGGAGATGAGGAGTAAAGTGACAAAAGAAGAGCAAAGGTATGCGGGGTAGAACATAGAATTAAGGTAGACGTAAGAAAAACGTGTATGAACAAAGCGAAAACTTTTTTTAAAAAAACTTGTAAAGCAAGTTGTGCAAATAAAACTCGATTATTATTATTATTATTATAAAAAGTGCATAATTTTGCCCTTTAATTATATATTTTCTTAAAATTATCATACACAGAATAAATCTATACCTCGTATGCATTTTTTTGAAATTCATTGAAAAAAAAAGTCCGTAACCCGTCATTTGACTCAACTGGACGGCCCCAATCTCCTTAAGGAGTCGTCTTACTATAGACGCTAAAACGGCTATTTTCATGAATTTTTTTGATAGGTTTATATTATAGATATTGATATGAAAATTGTTACACTTAATAAATACACTTTCGAAATACATTCCATTTTTTTTAATTTTATTTAAGTCACTATTTATAGGCGAAAATGGTAGTTAGAAGAATGTCCTAAAAAAATGTAGGTCTGCGTTGTTGATGAAATCTCGGAGATGAATCATACGAAAAAAATCAAACGGTTTTAGATTCAGTATGTTAATGGCTATAGCATACATCATACGATTTTTTATATATGCAAAAATAACCAAATGGCCGACATTTTTCGAAAAAAAAACGAAAACGACGTGGTTTTTACCGTTTTTGGCAGCAAAAGAAATAGTAAATATCAAAATTTAAAAAAAATCCTTGATATGCGCTATAACTATAGTTGTAAAGAATATGTGGTTAAAATTTCATCAGGATCGGTTGAGTAGTTTCGAAGATTTTATCAACAAGCTGTCGGAAAACGTTGTTTCAAGAAAAACGCGTTTAAAGATTGTTTGGGTTACAAATACAGTAAAATAGGTTTAAATATATTCCGAAAGCGTATTTATTAAGTGCAACAATTTTATATCAATATCTATAATATAAACCTGTCCAAAAAATTCGGGAAAATAACCTTTTTTAGCGTCTAAAGTGAGAAGACCCCTTAACTCGTTATTCTGACCATTTTTTTGAAGATCATTGAAAAAAAGTTCGTAAACCGTCATTTGAGTCAGCTGGACCGCCCCGACCTCCTTAACTCGTTATTGAGACCAGATTGACATCAAATGTGGTACGAATCCGGACGACGAACATACCGATGCTCCTGGAGAATTGAAATTGAAGTATCCGGAAGTGTACTTCGGATTTGAGAACTGGATACGAGCACCAGCCAATTTCCCTAATGAATCGAAGCCCATTCTCGCCAGCTTCGAATTAATGTATTTATGCAAAACCTTTGTATCGAGCCACGAATGCGATCTCCAACGGTACATTGTACCACTCACAATCAGAGCCGATGAGCACACACCAAATGCTTCCTACTGCGATATACTCTTGGAATCTCTTGCACCCTAAGTCGATTTTTCTGTTTGTTTTCTTATTCTATACATTGGTAAGATTAGTGGGATCGGTAGCGATATGTTCATTCGCGTTAACATCGAGTGTCTGGCACACTGAGAGAAAAGTCCATGGTATTTACTAAAAATGCCCATGGCAAAAAAGGGGATGGAAAAATTCCCTATAGTTCATTTAGACTGCAATCATAATATGGTTAAGGCGTAAGCCCCACTTGTAGCACAAAAAAGGCCTTTTTCATTAATTCTTTTAAAGAAAAATACAAAACTTTTTTAATCGATCAATATACCATCTTAAAAAACACATCTTGAAGAACTTTCAGTAATTTTTTTATTGAAACATATTACATTGTTTAGTGGCAAATGGCCGTCAATGAAATAATGTTTTTATATACACGGTTTGCGGTGACCAACATTGCGGCGAAGTGGATCATCTGAAAAAAAAATGCGGATGGATTTAGTCAAATATAAGTATAAACTAGTCTTTAATCGAAGGATTTTAAAAAATATTCATTTTTCACAAAATGGCGGACAGTCAAAGTTAATGGTTCGATTTTAACGAAAAAAACGGCCGTTTTTTGGCTATAAAACCGCTATTTTTTTCGAAAAAAAAAATCGAACGATTAAAGACTACACTTTTATGTATTAAATAAGCCTGCAAAATTTCAAGAAGATCGGTTCATTAGTGTTCGAGTAATCTTGGTCACCGACTTCAGAAATGCCATTTTGAGAAAAACGCGTTTAAAGTTTCAATTTCAGTTTACACGAAGAAAATATTTTTTTTGTAAACTTACATAGAGTCATCTATTCCGGGCATCAAAAAAACTGCACTTCAAATTGCAGTTTAAAAAAATGCAATTAAAAAAATCGATTTTTTCAAAATCGCAAGTGGGAGTAACCCCTTAACACAACTATAAGCGAAAAGTATATCTAAACATGCGATTTTAGTGGCGTGTTTGACTATCTATTATCTCCGAAATAATTATTAACTATTGTCAAAGGCTTGACAATACAGATATGGTTAAGGGGTCTTCTCACTTTAAACGCTAAAAAGGCTATTTTCATGAACTTGTTTGATGGATTTATATTATGGATATTGACATAAAAGTTGTTCCACATAATAAATACACTTTCGTTGTACATACATTTTTTAAATTCATTTATGTAACCCAAACAAACTTTAAACGCGTTTTTCTCGAAACGACGTTTTTCAACGTCTTGTTGATAAAGTCTTCGAAACTACTGAACCGATCCTTATGAAATTTTAACCACAGATTCTTTACAACTATAGCTATAGCGTATATCAAGGATTTTTTTGAATTTTGATATTTACTATTCTTTTGGCCAAAAACGGGAAAAACACGTTTTTTGTTGTTTCTTTTCGAAAAATGTCCGCCATTTTGTTATATTTGCATATATCAAATATCGTATGATATGCGCTATAGCCATTAACATACTGAATCAGACAGACCTACATTTTTTTAGGACATTTTCGTCCATCAATAGTGACTTAAATAACTAAAAAACAAATTTTTATGCATTTCGAAAGTATATTTATTAAATGTAACAATTCTTATATCAATATCTATAACATAAACCTATCAAAAAAAAAAATTGAAAATAGCCTTTTGTTAGCGTCTAAAGTGAGAAGTCCCCTTAACTCAGAGCGATCACAAAACCGGCGCACAAATACTAATCCCATGCGCGTGGTTTTGTACAGTCAAATTTCTACCATTTCATTCAAGTTTGCATTATTCATGTGGTTAACATCAACGTTTGTCGAGTATAATTTGTTAGAAGACGTAAATCATTTGCAGATGGAGCAACCACGGTTTAGGTAGTTTTAAGAACTACACGTGTTTCACAAACTTTTAAATAGTATGTTTGTTGCATTGCAAAAATGGGATATCAGTTAAACCTTTCTTCTTGCAGGTCACCTTCTGTTCTTGTAGGACACACGTTACGATGCATGTAGCAAGTCGTATCATATAAAATGGTAAAAAGCACTATTACGGGGTATAGGGTGTCTCAAAATGATCTGACATTTGAATTTATTAATAAAACGTATTATTTATTTGAAAAGTACGAAGATTTTGTTAGGTGAGAAAATACTCAATCAATAGAGATGTTAACGTTTATCGGCGCTTTTTTATGTCTGTAACGGATAATTAATTATAAAGCAAACAAAAAAAAGGAAAAAAGTTCTGTGTTTTTTTTTTAAAGACTATGATAATTGCCTATTGAGCTAGTTTTTAAAACTTTGTTTTCCCTTCCAAGATGAGCAAAAACTCGAAATTTACATTTTGTTTCCTACATGTTGAGTTGTGTGGTCAAAAAAATCAACAAAACAACTTTTTTCCTTTTTTTGTTTGCTTTATAATTAATTATCCGTTACAGACATGAAAAATCGCCGATAAACGATAACATCTCTATTGATTGAGTTGATTCTCACCTAACATTATTTACACCCATAAATAATGGTCTTCGAAACAACCTTCCTAATATCAGCAAAAATTTGAAATATCAACAACATCGAGGTTAGTCATCTCTTACATTTCATCTGTTTATTATTCCACAATTGAATAACCCTTTATATCACACGTCATACATTTCAAATGCTAACACACCAAAAATAATAAATAACGCAATAGACGAAATTATTCACATTACATTAACATAATTATGACCAAAACGGAACTAACAAAATTATTATACAAAATGACTTAAAACTTATATGACTTAAGACTTATATAACTGAATTATGACCCAAAACGCTCACGTCTAATCCTTTTTCAAACATTATTTTTTTAAAATGTGTATCATACAGAGTTGTGAATAATGCATTATTTTGATAATGCATTACTGTATACATTACAAATTACAAAATTAATGTGTAATGGATACATGTTCCATTACAAATTACAAAAGTAATGTGTAATGGACATATGTTCCATTACAAATTGAAAAAGTAATGTATGATTAATGAGTGCTTCATTACAAAATACAATTACAATAAGGTAATTCGTAGCGGAGAATATTCCATCACAAATAGAAAAATTGCCGTGCTCACATTAGAAATTTGCACATTGCTATCTCATTATTTTATTTCGCTAATTGCAATTTGTTTTAAGTAAATTCGTTTTTCTTCTGCATAAAACTCGACAACACAAAAAAAAGGTTTATACAAGCCAGATTTGTATCATCAAAAAAAATGACTTCTCAATACAAAGTCATGATCTCCCATACTTTTATGTGCACTCTTTCAGAATCCGGGGTCAAAATTGAGTTTTGTGCATTAGAAAAATAAATATGGCCGTTAAAACAACCTCGTGTTACAATTATAACGACAGAAGCGAGAAAAAGATCGAGAGAGAAAGAGAAAAAAGTGGCTAAGATGATGTTTCATGTATCTCACGAATCCGCAGAATAGGCGGAAGAAATTATACTTAACACAATTATAAGCATTCTAATAAAATATACGTAACCTAGCTAATAATAAAAGATGTAAATAATAATATAAGTAATATAACAAAAATGAATACAAGTTACTGAAACAAAACATGTCGCTTTATATAGTTTCTGCATGATATACCTATTTTATTATTTCAGATAACTATATAGATCGTTTGAAATTTATAACTCCTTGAATGGATTGTTCAGTAGACCAAACAATTTCGATCTATTTGAATTTGAAGTGGAGTTTTATAAGTTTGCAACGCGTAATCTGTTACACGTTGCTTTTATAATCGATATCCATTATCAATTGATAATAATAATAGTAATTGCTCTTTGCATTTATTTATGGTATATTACTTTTTCAATGCTCAATGAGGCACGCATTCATTACACATAATTTTTGCTTTTTTAAAGAGGAAGCTTTGTGATAAAAAGAATTTGTTTTCCAGTTTTCAATGTTAATGCTCGAAAAATTCTTATATATCTCAAAACTTCGAAAAATCATGCGAGACAATATATCATATCAGATCAATTTCAATATGCAGTTTTTTTCATTAATTGTAACCAGCTTTTGCTTGCAACTTCGTCCATGTCTTTAAAAGTATCGACTTTTTCATGTAGATAGCTTTGCCTGTGTAAAACAGCAAGGTGAAAGTAATGTGCGAACTTCTAATTTGAACGTTTTTCGTCTGCATTATTGAGTTTCAAGCAAAAAAAATGAATTAGTCTTGAAAGAACTTTTAGTGAGCGAAATTAAATAATAAGATAGCAACTTTTAGCAAATGTGCAAATTTCTAATGCAAGCACGGCAATCTTGTTATGTGTAATGGAATATTCTCCACTACAGATTACTTTTTATCAATTGTAATTTGTAATCGAACATGCATCCATTACAAATTACTTTTTAAAGTTTGTCATGGAACGTGCATCCATTACTCATTACTTTTTTAAATTTGTAATGGATCATGCAACCATTGCACATTACTTTTTGAAATTTGTAATGGATCATACAACCATTACACACTACTTTTTAAACTTTGTAATGGATCATGCAACCATTACACATTACTTTTTGAAATTTGTAATGGCACATGCATTCATTGCACGTTACTTTTGTCATTTGTAATGAAACACACATCCATTACACATTACTTTTGTAATTTGTAATGGAGAACTTATCCAATACACATTATTTAAAGTAATGAGTAATGCATTATTTTAAAATTACTATTTTCACAACTCTGGTATCATATTGTATACGGAAAAATAAAATTTCTGAAGAGGACCCGAACCAGAGGGCCGAAACGTAAAAACATCCTCTATTTCCATTGCTGACTTTAGAATAACCTTGACTAGCCGGATCGAAGCCGAATCCTCAAAGACTATCTTGCGTAGTATAGGCATAAACTAGACAGGTGCGTTGTAGGGTCGATTCCACGTGTAGGCGGAACGTTTCGTTTGAAATAAAGCATTAAGGGGGAGGGAGTAAGTTACTTCGCTATAAAAAAGGCATATTTACGATAATTTTTTTTTTACAACAGTTGATATATATTTATTCATGTAATTAGTATATAATAAACAGACATTTGGAGAATATTCTCTAAAATTTTCATTCATTATTATGCAGAAATGAGCCATTGATAAGAAATCTTCGCAGACTCCTAAAAAAAAGTTATAATGCGGTGAACCACGTAACTCATCTCTGGATCATCTGAAATAAAAAACCAAAAAGATTTCATTAATTGATAAGTTCCTTAAGGTAACTGTTTTTGTCGGGTTTTGTTTAAATTTTTGGTTACACTTAGAGGTCAAAATCCTGATTTTTTCATTTTCAAAAATCGGAAATTTTGTTATTGTAAAATAAATTAAACTTATAAAAAATTTAAAACTCGACAGCGTTACCTCTTAATTTATGTGTAGAAAGATTGTGTAAAATTCAAAAAGGATCGGTGCAGTGGATTTTGAGCTAGAGAGTTCAACGACTTTAAAAATGCTAAGTGTGAGAAAAACGCGTTTAAAAGTTTCAAAGATTTCTACACTAGAAAATAAAAAAATAAACATCAATAAACGAGTATTTTTCATATACTTACACAGAATCATCGATGCCAGGCCCATAAAGCATTCATATGGCAAAATAAAAAAAATCCTACCCCCCCTTAAACGAAGTCAGGGAATGACGAGTTATAACATAAACTCATCGGGGTAGAACTCTCAGTTGCTTATTTCATATTATTTTGGATTTATGAAATATTCCATCCATTTAGTAGACGGGCATGGATGCCATGAATCAACACTTTTATAACACACCAAATACGCATATAGCAGGGCGTATCTTATAATAGGGTACAAATCACTATAAACATCGTGACAAATCACGGGCAACATTGTTAATCAATTCGTATGTATTTTAGTCCTGTTCACTACTAGGGTCTTGGGGAAGGAAATTTTTTATAGTATCAGAAAATATCCATTTTGTAAAAACTTAATATATTATATGGCATTGAACAATAAACTATTATTTAAATAGTTATTTATGTATTTAAGGCGTTCCCCCCACTTGTAGCGCAAAAAAAGGCCTTTTTCATGAATTTTTTTTAAGAAAACTACAAAACTTTTTTAATCGATCAATATACCATCTTAAAGAACACATCTTGAAGAACTTTCAGTAATTTTTTTATTGAAAAATATTACCTTGTTTAGTGGCAAATGGCCGTCAATGAAATAATGTTTTTATATACACGGTTTGCGGTGACCAACATTGCGGCGAAGTGGATCATCTGGAAAAAAAATGCGGATGGATTTAGTCAAATATAAGTATAAACTAGTCTTTAATCGAAGGATTTTAAAAAATATTCATTTTTCACAAAATGGCGGACAGTCAAAGTTAATGGTTCGATTTTAACGAAAAAAAAACGGCCGTTTTTTGGCTATAAAACGGCCATTTTTTTCGAAAAAAAATCGAACGATTAAAGACTACATTTTTATGTATTAAATAATCCTGCAAAATTTCAAGAAGATCGGTTCATTAGTGTTCGAGTAATCTTGGTCACCGACTTCAGAAATGCCATTTTGAGAAAAACGCGTTTAAGGTAGTACCTCCACAGAAGAGTTGAATTAAGAAATGGTTGAAATTTGACATATATGTTATTTAATACATTATCCAAACATCTGTGCAATTTGAATAAGTTTGACCACCCCAAACCTGAGATATTTACACTTAAAGTTGGCTTGGTTTACACGCAACAAATGCGTTATGATGGGCAAACAGAGCATCATTAATTCTACCATCAAAACTAAAATTAAGAAATTAATAAAAAAACGAGGATAAGCTAGAGTAAGATATCACGAATAATGTGAAAAAAATGAGAATGATTCACCATCTAGTTTCCAAGATATAACCATGAAAAGCCCTCACAATTTTGGTGCAAAGCCTGGCAAAGCCTGGAAAAAAAACAATTGGGGCAAAGCCTGGACCGTCCCGGCAAAAAGTTTACTGGCAATGGTAGATCAAAAACACAATATAAAATATATTTTATGGCAATAAATGATATCCATCGTATTATCTACTGGTACCGAGTCAATATTGCGTAGTTTTTAATTTGATTTATTACTAATTAAACCAATTATCAATCTTTGAACATGAACATGATATGTAAACTTTTGGTTGAGATTTTCGCAGAGGAACTACCTTAAAGTTTCAATTTCAGTTTACACGAAGAAAATATTTTTTTTTGTAAACTTACATAGAGTCATCTATTCCGGGCATCAAAAAAAAACTGCACTTCAAATTGCACTTAAAAAAAATGCAATAAAAAAATCGATTTTTTCAAAATCGCAAGTGGGGATAACCCCTTAAATAATATGTGAAATATTATTGTCCCCTTAGGGAGATATTAGGTGAAATATGTTTGAAAACACCATACACTTCTCTCAGTACAGTCACAGAAACGATGTGTTAATTGCTGTGGCAATTATTATACGAGGTTCTGTCATTGAGTTGCTAAATACTTCGGCACTCACAATCGCAGTCGCTCGATCTAGCTTTGCTAGGGTGTGATTGTTTTAATTTTTGAACGATGCGAACAGGGCATCTTTCATAAAAATATCGTATCTTTGACAGTGACGTTAATTATTTTTTTCCGGCTCGCAAATTTCTTTTTTTCTTACGTCAATCCTAAATTGCCCTTCTTGAAAGTAATTCTCGAGCCCACCGTTGGGGTTGGTTTCCTCGTTAGGGAGGACAACACCTGGGTATTTGTCGATTCAATTTCACTTTATACAGAGTGATTGGTAATTTGACCTATTCCTTGAAAGAGGATGGACTAGGGGTAATTCGCAACAAACTCACCTCCGTCAACTAGGGGTTGAAAACGAGTGGTTTCCGAGTTAGGATAGTTTGAAACATTTTCAGATATTTTTTTACTTGTTAGCGAAAACAAATAATTGTAAAAAAACTACTCCACTCAGGGCACTGAATTCATACTTTTCTGAAAGCTAATGAACGAATGATCGCTTAAAAAAATGCATGCCCTAAATTCCCATAATCACAGAAATAAAAAATCACAAGGGGCAAGAATAATTATATTTTGGTACATTTTTTAAAAATCGACGAGATTAAGAATCCGTGCAAAAGTTCATAACATTTGTACCTTTTTAGGAAGCTCATGAAACAAAGAACGTATTTCCGTAATTTTTATGCCAATTGTCATGCATTTCTTTCGAGTTATTTTCGTCGATTTTTTATTAATTTACGAAAAAAAGAATCATTCTTGCCACTTAAGATCTTTTATTTCTGAGATTATGAGACTTTCGGGCATGCATTTTTTTCTGGAAGGAATGTAGGGAACTCTGGAAGGATTGTGAATGATGGAAGGAATAAAGGAGAGGATGGTAAAAGAAGAAGGACCCCGTGCCTCAGGAATACATACATAAAGAAAAAAAATACATACGTGCAGTGATTTCACTGCATTTAAATTTTATTATTCAAGTATTCAATATTAATTATGGGCTAAAGCTGCGAAAAAATCATATACACAAGTATCACGAAAGCATCATACAGTATATGAATTGAGTGGTCTTAATTTGATAATTTTTACATAAAAACGTATTGCAATTATCAATTTCTGAAATAAACTTAATACTTATGATCAGTAATTTTAATACACACCCGTATATTGATATTAGCAAATGGTTCTTGAATTTAATATACACTTGTATATTGATATCAGCAAATGGTTCTTGATTTCAATATACTTGGATGTGATTATTTCTTTACACGTGCATTATTTTTCAAACGCACAAGTATATTAATATTACGGAACTACACTTTCATTTTTAAAATAACCTGTTTTGGATTTTCAAAATCGTATCTGAAATTTCATAAGCGGTATCCGCATAAAAACTTCCTACACTTGTATATTAATTTTCATACAGAAATTTTTTACAGTGTACATTTTGCATGTAAAAAAAATCAACTTTATTTCATACTTAGTATACAATAGGACAGAAAGGCCAGGTACTTGTTATATTTCATAGCACTCGTTTTCCCCGCTAACGGTGCCCCGATTAATCGATATTCGACAGCATCCGCAAGTACCAGAATGACGTTGAGTCGATTCAGGTGAAAGTAATTTTTTTACGTTCCGCAATTATTTCGGTGGACTCTTTACCTGTTATTGAAAATCAAATTCATATAATCAGCATAAGGGGTTACCCCCACTTGCGATTTTGAAAAAATCGATTTTTTTTTATTGCATTTTTTTGAAGTGCAGTTTTTTTGATGCCCGGAATAGATGACTCTATGTAAGTTTACAAAAAAAAAATATTTTCTTCGTGTAAACTGAAATTGAAACTTTAAACGCGTTTTTCTCAAAATGGCATTTCTGAAGTCCGTGACCAAGATTACTCGAACACTAATGAACCGATCTTCTTGAAATTTTGCAGGCTTATTTAATACATAAAAATGTAGTCTTTAATCGTTCGATTTTTTTTCGTTAAAATCGTACCATTAACTTTGACTGTCCGCCATTTTGTGAAAAATGAATATTTTTTAAAATCCTTCGATTAAAGACTAGTTTATACTTATATTTGACTAAATCCATCCGCATTTTTTTTTCAGATGGTCCACTTCGCCGCAATGTTGGTCACCGCAAACCGTGTATATAAAAACATTATTTCATTGACGGCCATTTGCCACTAAACAATGTAATATTTTTCAATAAAAAAATTACTGAAAGTTCTTCAAGATGTGTTCTTTAAGATGGTATATTGATCGATTAAAAAAGTTTTGTAGTTTTCTTTTAAAAAAATCATGAAAAAGGCCTTTTTTGCGCTACAAGTGGGGGTAACGCCATAAGGAGAAGGTATAATTTAACTTAGCATCTAGTTTCTAAATAATTGACAGTAACATTAAAAAATTAGTCTTCTCGCAAGAGGATGAATGCCTATTGCTCCACTATAGCGGCGCCTTTCTATCATCACCATTATAGCAATACCCTGTAATCATCACAGTCTGGTGAATACGGTGGCGAAATGGGAAAAAATTCAAAAATCATTTATAAATTTGTTACTAAAAAGGAAAATAATTGACGCCGGTCTCAATCGCTTTTCATTAAGGGGGAAGATACCTTTTGGCGAGGAAAAAATTGCTGATTTTCATGGTTTTTTTTAAAGAAAAATTTCTTCATCATTTTTTAGACTCAGGATATGTTTCATTACTATTTTTGGCTGTTACATGATATTTTTTACTAATCTTTAAAAATGGCGGAGGTATGGGCACGGTCTTCTGAACGGATTCCGGCGGTCGTTGTCAGAAGGCGTGACACGCAGCGTCGGCGGGATTAATCTGAAAAAAACAAACGAAGATTTTTCTTTCATTGACACTCATACGCAGAATATGAACCAAGAAATAGTGAGAAACATTGAAAATCGATTAAATGGTACGCTTTGAAACGAAAAGATTGAATTTTTCGGAAAAAAATGGCCACATTTTGTAATAAAAGAATACTTTCAAAAACTTTTTTTTTACAAATATTTAGGATCACGTTTTAGACAATAAGGTTAGAAAGATTTATAGCAAATTTAATATGAATCGATCAATTAGTTTTTGAGCTACACGTCACGCCAGTTTTGGAAATGCAGTCTGGAAAACCGTGCCATGCCTCCACCATTTTTGAAGATTAATAAACAAACACCATGCAGCGGCCAAAAGTAGTAATAAAACATGTCCTAAATCTCAAAAAGGGTAAACAATATTTTCTGTTAAAGATTTTATTAGATTATTATTAGATTAATCTGCAAAAAAACATATTGTCTTAAAATGTTTTCTTTCAAACATTTTATTAGATTGTTATTAGATTAATCTCCAAAAAAACCAACAAAGTTTTTTCACACTCATACGCAGAATATGAACCAAGAAAAAGTGAGAAATGTTGAAAATCGTTTAAATGGTATGCTTTGAAACAAAAAGATTGAATTTTTCGGAAAGACATGGGTACATTTTGCAATAAAAGAATACTTTCAAAAACTTTTTTTACAAAAATTTGGGATCACGGTTTAGGCAATAAGGTAAGAAAGGTTTACAGCAAATTTCATGTGAATCCGTCGATTAGTTTTTTAGCTACACGTGACGCCACTTTTGGAAACGCTGTCTAGAAGACCGTGCCATACCTCCGCCATTTTGAAAGACTAAAAAAAATATCATTTAACAGCCAAAAGTAGTAATAAAACATATCCTAAATCTCAAAAAGGGTAAAAAAATATTTTCTTTAAGGGGCTATACCAGTGTGATCGCTGAGAATTTGCTTGATTTTTTGGAATTTTTTGGAAGAAACGTACTCAATTAAATGTTTCGGAAAATTAAGAATATATTTGGCTATATTTGACCTATATTAGATAATTTTTTCATAGAAAAATATTGAGATCCATGAGACTTATGCGCTGCCTTCGGAGGCGCAAAAAAAAGTTCCTCCACTACTTACATGATTCCGGCCGATTGAGTAGCTGAAACCGAAAAAGGAAAAAAATGTCGTTAAACTGGAAGGTATTTCCTGTACAATGACCTAGGATTTTCGAAAAACATTAAAATCTAACAAAATGGCGTAGTTATGAAAAAAGTCTGTTTTCTCGCCTATAAAATGGTCGTTTTTTTTCAATGTCAAATCGTCAATTTTCATCCAATCAAAAATATCCTACGTCATTGTAGAGTAAATATATTCAAGAGTACTCAGTTCAAATTTCAAGTCAATCGGATAACTTTTTGAGTTACAATGTCAGCAAATTTGAAAAATATAACGTCGAGAAAAACGCGTTTAAAGATTTTACTATCGATTTTTGCAAGATAAACAGATATTGATTTAACGATATAAATGATAATGATATTGTTGAAAGTATGAACTGTCGAAAAAGGCAAAAAAAATCGTTTTTTTTTAAAGTGTCACACTGGTTTAGCCCCTAAAAAAATCATGAAAATCACCAAATTTTTCGTCCCCAAAAGGTATCGCCCCCCTTAAGGGGATACACCTAGGAGCCGGAAAAGGTCATTTTTATGATTTTTTTCAAGGGAAACTATTTAAAATTTCGGATTGGAGTTTTAATCATTTAAAAGTATATACATTCAAAAATATGTTTAATTTTCGTTATTTGAAAATATCAAAAATATACAAGGATAATGTATGATCCTTGGAGCGTCGTAAAAAAATCTGCATATACGGTACCCACTGGCGTTTCTTCAAAAATCATCTGAAGAAAAAACCAAAAAGATTATTAAATTAGATACTATAATCTAGTACTTGTTATAGCCAATTTTGAAAATATCGATTTATGACAAAATGGCGGACGTTTGAACATAAATAGTGATTTTTGGGCCAAAAATTAGTTATTATTTTGCCTATAAAACAAAAACTAAGTAACGGAGAAAAAATCCTATGACAAGTACTAGATAATGCTGTGTAGAATAACCACAAAAAACCTCAAGGCAATCGGTTCATTGGTTTTCGAGAAATGTTGGGTACCGATTTGAAAAGCGTGGTTTTGAGAAAAACGCGTTTTAAAATTTGGGAATGAATAAATCATGAAATTTGTCAACTTACATGGAATCATCGATACCAGGCCCACAGTGTAGGTCTTCTACGGTCGACGGTATGTTCATAGCTTCTAAATCTAGGTGTATATCTCCCCTTAATGCCAGTGTAGAATAATTGTTACAGCATCGCGATTTGAGAGGGATTCTGTGATGGACACGGTAAAATATATAGTGATACAGTGATGTAACGTGTTATCGAGAAGTTCGTTTGTGATTTTCACAATGGTCGCCTAATGTTAATTAGAACATGATTGGCACCTTTGGCCGCGTGAGACTATGAACAAAACCGTACGGACTAGTCCCTCCGAAACGAAGTACCATCCGAGAAGAGGCACGTAAGTATACACCCCGAGAACTATAGATAACAAGTAGGTAACAACAATAACCGTAAGACATGAACGTCTGGCAGGACACGGAGTAGGAGGGTTGTGGGAGAGTGTTTGCGGTAAGCATCCCCTTGGAGGGGGTTGTTTCGCATTTCCCATGGTTGGACATGAGTGGGGGTTGTCTTATAAAAGGACCGACACGATCAGGTGGAACATTGCTCGCGCAGAATTTAAACGTGCAACAAGTCCTCCTGTCATTTGTCACAAATTTCACCGTCACCCAGTCGTTTGCAGTTTCCTTCGAAACCAGAACCAACCCCAAACGCGAAACTTCTCGGCCGGAAATTTT
Source organism: Ophion slaviceki (assembly GCA_944452715.1). NCBI lineage: Eukaryota > Metazoa > Arthropoda > Insecta > Hymenoptera > Ichneumonidae > Ophion > Ophion slaviceki. The sequence goes on along the minus strand of OX101783.1, from coordinate 65,032,390 downwards.
ACCGAAAATTGAATTTGTACTCATATTTTTTTTCCGGCAAACCTAACCACCTCCTCGATCCGGCGGAAACGATTGAGCGGAAGTTCGAAGTACTCTGTCGCTTTTCGAAAATGTACAAGGTAGGCCATGACAAACCTCGTTCTGATGGAATGTTAAATGAACACTTTTTTTTCAATGTTGTTTCTTGTGGACCTGATCGTTTCAATTTCTCTGGATGAAAATTTTATCCGGTTTTGCGCTAGTTTCCATGCCACTTTCGAGAAGTATTGGAGTCTTATGGAAATTCTACGGGGGTGATAAAAATATGACGTTGAAGATTGCATCGTTGGAATGCAACGATTTTTTTTTTGCCAAATTATCTTTGGTGGATTTGAACTACGAAAATCTCGCAAAAATATTTAAGTATTCGCATTTAGCGATCAGGAACAAATGGGCAAAATTTTGCATGATATGAAATTTTTATCCGGTTTTGCACTAGTTTCCATGCCACTTTCGAGGAGTATTTAAGTCTTATGGAAATTTTACGGGGGTGATAAAAATATGACGTTGAAGTTTGCATCGTTGGAAGGCAACGAATTGTTTTTTTTAATCATCAAATTTTCTTCGGTGGATTTGAACTACGAAAATCACTGAAAAATATTTCAGTATTCTTATTCAGCGATCAGGAAGAAATGTGCAAAATTTGATTTTGGATAGTATGTAAATAAGAAATCAAAAAGAATTTTCGTTGCCTTCCAATGATGAATAATTGTACGCGTTATCGTTTCGTTTGATCCAAGCGTGTTAGAAACATTGAGCAAATATAATAATTTTAATTCGCAATAGTTTCGTATGTGTTCTTTACTTTTACTTACAAGGAAAGGTTGCGAGGTTGATCTCTCCGATTTCGATTAAATTTGCCATGCTTGTAGAATGGGTAAAAATAGGCGACACGTATTTTTTTATATCTGCGGAACGCGGTTTTTAAGGCTTGAAACGCACCCTCGAAAATTGGGGTGTTTTTAGTTTTTCGTGGATAACCTTTTAACGGTACGAGATATGCAAAAAAATTCAAATTGCAACAATGTTTATTTTTTCGTGTACTATACATTGGAGATGAGAACGATAACGTTGTCGACGAAAAACGAAAAACACCCCTATTTTTCGAGGGTGTGTTTCACCCCTTAAAAATCGGGTTCCGCAGATATAAAAAAATACGTGTCGCCTATTTTTACCCATTCTACAAGCATGCCAAATTTCATCGAAATTGGAGATATCGACCTCGCAACCGTTCCTTGTTAGTTCTCTACTTACAATTAGTATGGGAGTTTACTTTATATGTAGGATGGGAAACCTTCAAATATCAGCCACTTTTCCCTGGCATCACATCTTCCACACAATTTTCACTTGTTATCGTAAGTAACCCACACTGTGAAAGGGAAGTTCATGGTATTCACATCAACATCTATGGAAAAGAACATAGAAATAAAAAGTAACTGGAATTTATTGGTAATTATAATATAGCTGACATATTCGTATTAAGATTGCTCTTATCATAGATTATAATAAGCTTTATCTCTTATCATGCACGTCTATTGCAAATGGACCGTGGAACTTTCTCTCGGTGCCAGTGCAGTTTCATCACACTCTAGAACATCACAGCCGATGTTTCCGGAAGAAAGACATTATTGTTTTCTTCGCTTTAAATTTCACGCCGGTATAATAAGCCAAGAGCATCGGTAGAATTGGAAAAATCTCGGGTTACGCATCGAATAGATTTAAACGAGAAGTGGCAAGATAACTTTTATTCAGTGGCGTTTTCAAGGTGACTTGAAGACCGATAAAAAAAATGGAAACCTACTTTTCCTATAGCAGCATATTACTCTACGTAAAAAAGTAAACAACTGTTTTTTTTTGAACTTTTATATTTCGGTATAGTATTTTTTTAATACAGTTTTTTAATACTGAGTTTTTGTTGAAATTTCGGTATAATATATTTTTTTAATACAAAAGATTTTTGAAACGATTGCCTCCCACATCCAAATATAAATTCATGCGGCCAATAAATAATTGATAGCTCACGCAGAGGGTCTCTTCGCGGATACTGAGACAACCATATTGCATAACCATGCCCATAATCTTGCCTATCAAAACGTGATGAAAGTCGCATACGTTATTGTGTTCAAAATTGTTTAGCGTGTGTTAAATAAAAGTGAAAAAACGTCCATAAATAATGACCAAATAAAAAATGGTTCGGACAAAAGTAACCTGTTTTGTTTTGTGTGAAATTCCGCTTTAAAAAATGTCGGTTTTTCAATAAAGAGAAAAAAAACGTTGACCTCGAAATTACCTTAAAAACTAACAAAATCCCCACTAAATAAAAATTATGCCATTTAACTGCTCTGTTGAAACCACTCGACACGTATCTCGCGGTTTTACGATTTACTTCGCTGTTCGTGAGTTCCGTCGATGCCTATGTTTCTTTTACCATGCCAACAAACGTCTACAAGAAAACGCAGCCCAGTTAGAATTCATTTTTCTGCTCATCCGCGAAATTCCAGCTGTCTCTATATGCATTATTGGATTTTCACAGTGTAAAGGGTAGAAAAATAGCTGATTTTCGCGATTTTTTTTCGATGGTTAAAATACGCTAATCTGTCTAATTTTTTTATTTCAATACGAAGCACTCGTGAAGAACAGAAAATAATTTTTTAAGGGGGAATATGCCTCTGTAAGGGCAAAATCAAGGGTCATTTTTGACAATTTATTTCAGAAAAACAAAACAATATTATTAAATCCGGTTTTTACACATTTAAGTACAAATCTTAAAGTGAAAGAATTTTTTTTTAAATTATTGTGAAACAAAATAGCGGCGCAGTAGTCGATGAAAGAAAACTCCTTTTTTCAAAGTCCTCTACGAGCGTATTCGCACAGGTCGTAACTTTCAAGCTAGAACAATAAACGAAAAATATTTTGAAAGTAGATATAAAAAACTAGTCCAGTACGTAGGGGTTTTTCAAAATATTGATTTAAAAAATGGCGTTAACCCTTATCAGTTACACCTCCAGATTGTGACGTTATAGTCATTGGGGGTTTAATCAACCCCACTCACTTTGCAGAGTGATAAATAATTGAAAAATTGAAAAAAATACTACAATGCATTTTGAACCCTTGTGTGTAAAACCACGCCGATTATTTGCAAGTCGTGTAATTTTTAATATAAAAAAAAAATGTCGAAAGTCTCAAAATTTCTGGAAGGTATAGCAGGTCGAAAAACGGCTGGGTTTGATTCAACCCCCGATGACTGTTAAGGGTTAATGTGAAGAAAAAAAATCGTAAAAAAATCGGTCGAATATCGAGCATAAATTTTTTTAATTCAACCTTATCGAAAAAATCCTACGTGCTGGACTAGAAAATGTTGTCAAGACGCTACAGTTAAAATTTCAAGTCAATCGATTGAAAACTCTAGGCGCTACGCATACGCCCGTGTCTAAAAACATAGTTTCGAAAAAACGCGTTTAAAGTTTTAAGTACTGTAAAATCATGGAAACTTCGTGTTTACCTTTAATCGGCGATGCCTGGACCATACAATTGTCCTTATAATTCAACATTCTCTTGCTCTTCTTCTTTTCCGGAAGATGTCGGGAAAAAATCCAAAAAAAAATCTACAAAGGTATATTCCCCCTTACACGTTTATATTCATAAAAAAAAATTTAACGGTTGAAAATGTCTTTTAAAAAAGGAGTCCTTACGGTGTAGACGGTTGTGATTGTAAATATTATCGGAAACAAAATTTCTAAAAAACATTAATCAGTGTGAAAGCGAAAAAATAGCGGCGGTTTGAAAAAAAAATTATCTTATTTTGGCCTATTTTTTCGAAAGTTAAACATTTAAAAAAATTGTAGATTAAAAAAAGCTTCCATAGCAAGATAAAGAATGGCGTGAAGAATCTTGTGTAAAAATTTGAGACGGATTACTTCAAATATTTTCTTTTGAGAGTGTACACCGTTTTGAAAAACGACATTTCGAGAAAAACGCGTTTAAAGTTTCGAGTGCGGATTTTTCATATGAATTGTCTACTTATGATCAATCAGCGATGCCAGGTCCATGTTTATAACCGTCTATACTATCGGATAATGCAAAAAACAATAGATTTTTTGAAAATTTTGCACTGTGATGATTCCTCATGTCTCCGGAAGAGCTCACTGACAAGGAAAGTTTGCGAGGTCGATCTCTCCGATTTCGATGAAATTTGCCATGAAGTTGGAGCACCCACGGCTTACAAGGAACATCCCTCAGGTGACACCCTTCGATTTTGTTGAAATTTGGATATGTTTTAAAGCGCCGAAAAGTAAGCGATACGTATTTTTTTTCATCGGCGGAAAAACGGTTTTAAGCGGTGAAACCACCCCTTACTATAGGGATGGTTCAGCCCTTAATTTTTTTGCAATGTCACTATAGTGGATTTTTCATCTCTTCGGATTAGAAGAATTTTCATTTTTGTTTCATTAAAATCGGTGGACTCCTTGTGTGTGAAACTGCTATATTACCCCTAGAGATGCCTTTTTTCGAGGGGTGGTTTCACCCCTTAAAACCCTTTTTCCGCCGATAAAAAAAATACGTATCGCTTACTTTTCGGTGCTTTATAACATATCCAAATTTCAACAAAATCGAAGGGTGTCACCTGAGGGATGTTCCTTGTTAGTGGTTTTAAGAACTACGCGTGTCTAACAAACTGTTACACAGTATGTCTGTTGCACTGCAAATATGGAATATCAGCTCAACACTTCTTGTAATTCACTTTCTGTTCTTGTAGGACACATATTACTATGCATTTAGCAGGTCACATCATATAATATAGTTAAAGTCACTATTATATTGTACAAAACTATTGCGAAGTGCCAAAAATGGATAACCAGTGACCTATATTATTAAAAAAAAGATCTGTGCAAAATTTCACCTAAATCGGAGGTAACAGCTATTTAGAAGTAAAGCCGGAATTAACTTGGTCCCTTATGCCATATCTACGATCGAGATACCATAAGCACTCGTAGCCAGGTAGGTTGTAGATTCGATTCCATGTGTATAATCCAGTAGAAGAGACGAAAACCCAGCACTTTTTAGCGTAGAATATAAATTTTTGACTGAAGGTAGATGGTTGCATACTGAAACTAACCCCAACAAAATGTTGCCCCTCAACTCGCCAGAACCCTAAGAAATAGGGGTTGAAAACTTAAAAATCGCCGTATCTCGATAATTAATAGCCCGATCAAAAAATGTTTCAAACAAAAGTTGTTTGGAATAATAAAATACGTATAAAGTTATCTGACGTCCAATTCCTTATCTTTGAAAATAGTGCTCGCACACGCATCAACCCCGAATTTGTCCAATCGTTTTTGTGCTGCTATTTTCAAAGATAGGGGGTTGGACGTTGGATAACTTTATACGAATTTTATTATTCCAAACAACTTTTGTTTAAAACCTTTTTTGATCGGGCTATTAATTGTCGAGATTCGGCGATTTTAAAGTTTTCAACCCCTATTTCTTAGGGTTGGGGCGAGTTGAGGGGCAACATTTTATGGGGGTTACTTTCAGTATGCAACCATCTACCTCCAGTCGAAAATTCACATTCGACGCTAAAACTTGTTGGGTTTTCGTCTCTTTTACTGGACTAGTAGGCAAAGTATTTTCTTCGAAATTAATCATCACGGAGGTCAGGGAATGACGAGGTATAATAAAAAATCATCGCGGTAGAACTCTCAGTGGCGCATATCATTCTATTTTGGATTTTTGAAAAATTCTATGCATTCAGTAGACGGGCGTGAATGCCTTTAAGGCGCGATGTGCATTTACAACGATCAAAAAATCAATTTCTGTTTTTTTTTCTTTAAACGATAGAACTATATATGTAGAATATTTTCCCAAAGTTTCAAAGCGAAATTCGAAAAATTTCAAACGTTACAGCCCGTCAAATGCGTTTTTCTCAAAACTGCATTATCGAAATTGGCGTGCAGGATAACTCAAAAACTATTAAGCCGATTGAGTTGAAACTTGGTAGAAATATTGATAATATTGGTACCTTCTACTTGACGAGAATGGTTTTTGAAAAATTGAAAAAAAAAAACTACTTTTTTAATCCACATTTTACAGAAATGTGGCGTGAAATGTTGATTTTTTTTGTAAATGCGCGCCATTGTCTTAAATTTGCTTTTTTTTTCATTTTAATTACCGTCACATAGTAACAATACATGTTGTAAGTGAAAAAATGTTTGAACTTTTTTGCAAATCAAAGTCCACGGAAACCTAGACTGCACGCCGATTTGCAACTCCCGCGCACTGAAATAAAAAATTCGTTCATCCAACCAAAATTCAGTTGGTTTAACAAAATGTATCTTTAAATATGTTCAACTTGATTTTTGATTGGCATAACAAACGTTTTGTTAATCTAACTTTTAAAACAACCAAATTTCGAGACAACAAAATGCATTTTGCACATTCAACGATTTCTTTTTCTCAGTGCGGCGACCTTGCTGTAACATTCTGCCACAGCTCCGTCATTTTGATGATGAATAAATTGAAAAAATGTTTTGTAAACTTAAATATACTATTAAAGTATACCTAAAGTTTAATAATTGTAGAATAATTATTTCTTAGTTTAAAAAATCCCTCAATATTGCTTTTTTCCTGTCTAAATGTATAGCCTTAAGGGGCTATACCAGTGTGAACGCTGAAAATTTGGGTGATTTTCAGGAATTTTTTTGGAAGAAAAGTACTCAATTAAATGTTTCGGGAAATTAAGAATATATTTGGTTATTTTGACCTATATTACATAATTTTTTCATAGAAAAATCTTGAGACCCAAGCGACGTATGCGCTGCTTCCGGAGGCGAAAAAAAAGTTCCTCCACTGTTGACGTGATTCCGGCCGATTGAGTCGCTGAAACCGAAAAACGAAAAAATGTCATTAAACCGGAAGGTATTTCCTATACAATGACGTAGGATTTTCGAAAAATATCAAAATCTAACAAAATGGCGTAGTCACGAAAAAAGTGTGTTTTCTTGCCTATAAAATTGTCGTTTTTTTCAATGCCAAATCGTCAATTTTCATCCAATCAAAAATATCCTACGTCATTATAGAGTAAATATATTCAAGAGTACTCAGTTCAAATTTCAAGTCAATCGGATAATTGCTCTTTAAGCTACAATGTCAGCAAATTTGAAAAATCTAATTTCGAGAAAAACACGTTTAAAGATTTAACTATCGATTTTTGCAAAATAAATGATATTTACCATAAAAAATGCTAAGTATAAACGTAAAGTATAAAGTATAAACTGTCGAAAAAGGTAATAAAAAAAATCGATTTTTTGAAAGTGTCACACTGGTATAGTCGGATATTATAATATGGTACAAATCCCTATAAAAATTAGTTGTAAATCTCAGGCAACATTTTTTATCTGAACACATATATTTCCGTCCTGTCCATTGTTAGGATCTTGGAGGAGAACATTTATTTATAGTGTCAGTGAAAAGCGATTTTATGAAAACCTACTCTATTATATAGCATTGAACAATAAACATGTGCGTAAGATTGGTGGTTGCGGTTATCATATGTGCATAATTCACGCAACTGCCAAAATACCAATAGGCAGTACTGTAGTTTTGTCAGTAACTATGGCTATAAAATATTTGTGTCCCCTTAAGGCAATATGAAACATCGTTGAAATATGGTTGAAAACACCATACATTTCTCTCAGTGGCTGATTTAACATTTTTGTCCAATTTCGGGTCATCCACGTTTTCGTGGCTTGTTTGGGTTCATCGGACAAATCGGTATCACCGCCAACAAGTGCGGAAGACGTTCGGTGTGACAGATGCGTATTTTATTTTTCAATGTATTGTTATTGCTCTATGTACTCATACATCATCGAGTGTGTCACTTGTGCGCGATGCGACTCTGAATATCGAATGAAGAAAAGTGGATGGGTACGCCCACACTGCCGCGAAAAACCTGTGTGCGAGGGGCCTCGCAGAAACCAGGAGGTATGAAGCGAAAACGACGAAAACATTAAAAGTTCTGAGGTCAGATGATCACTTCCAATATCCTCGAGTGCCCGATGTGTCTCTGAATTGAATTGTTCTTTTTTTTTCGTTCGGTTTTTCATATTTTCTCAGTCCCATCCGGAAACGCTGAATTTCATCTGCTCCGTGTTGAGTGGACGTGAAAATGTGTGAAATTTCGTAAAATACGATCCATCCTCGGTGCGTGAACAGGCGAAGGATATCTAGTCGACCAAATCACGAAAACCAAGAGGTCGTTTTCCTCGGGTTAATGGAGACGCACCATAATGGGATATTTTGTTTGAAATTGAAAAAAAAGTCAACAATTGCTGAGATCTTTAAATTTTACGATTTTATTATCTATATGACATATACAAGAAGACGCTAATAATTATTTTACACATAACATTTGAATATTTTGAGTTATGTTGTTTTCCAAAGATGACAGAAGTCATTTCAAAAAGGTTGCCTATAATCGGATATCCGATATAAGGGCCTAAACTCCATTTTTCTTATATCTGAAATTAGGGGACCATTTTTATGTAAAATAAAACACGATTATTGTTTTAACTTTGTTATTATTCAGTCTTCGTGACTTGTTCTTTGATAAGGTATAAACATTTTGGCACAATATCCAATAGGATATCCAATAGGCTCGATTAAGTATCCGATATTAAGATTTTACATGGCCGAATATGAACAGTGGTATTTCCGTACATATTGCTATTTTTGCAAACATTATATATATTGTTGAGTAAAATAAATGCCATAGTCCATAAAAAATAACAAAAACATGAATTATTTGGATCTGCCTTATTGAAAACGACACTTTTAACACAAAAAATATCTTTTCCCGCCGGCGAAAAGTAACATCAGTTCACTGTTGTGCCATTTTTGTTGCTAGGCAACCAAAAGTTTCGCAGTGGCGACATCTCACGACCAATTATTAGTGTATAGAATAACAAACAGATGTCGCTGGAGCAAAACTCGAGATAGTCCACTATCCGATATATGGTGCATCGTCCCTGCTTTGTTCGTCCTCTGTATTTGGGTTTCCATTATTATGAAGATATTTTCGTACCTCTCACCATCCTCTTCGGAATATACTGCTTTTTTGAGAACTATTTTATCATTGGATTAGACCGAAAGTAGATTTTTGAGGGTTGACTACTGAACCATCCGTCGGTAATTGATGTTCCATCATTTTTCAGACATCATATGATCGATGTATCATACAAACCAATGTTGGTTACTCTTCGATCAATTGTCGTATTTTTTTTTTAATTCGTATCACAATTACACTATCACAATTGTGTTCATCGCCCGTCGTGACTCGAGGGGTAACGTCACAAAGAGCACTCGTGGCTTTCGGAATTATCGACCGCTGGTACCTGGTAATATACCTACCGTCAATCAAGAGCAACGAACCTCGGGGTTGCAGAATCACTCAATAGATGGCGATATAAACGAATCATTGCGCGGTTCAAAAAAGCCTACAGGGCAAAGCGGATCTGGCGCTGACAGTGCAGCCTTAATTTCGAATCGAGTCGCGAATTTATTGAGCTAGTGATTATTTGTGGGAGATATTGTTGGAAAGATGATTCGAAGGAAAACGCGTCGCAAAAAGTTTGCAATAATAATATAGTGCATTAATTCATTGCGTATGAATCGAGAAACAAGGCATTTTACATTTATTATGATCAATATTGTTATTACTATTTTATACATTTATTATACTTTACTTACATACTTTACTTCACTTGCTTATACTTTACATACTCATACTTTACTTACATACTTTATTTACATAAAGTTGTGCTTACATTTATTATGATTAATATTGTTATTACTATTATTATCATTTTTATTATTATTATTATCATTCTTGTTGTTGTTGTTGTAGTTTTTGTCCCCGCGGTTTTTGTTTTTTGTTATTATTATACTGAAACCACTACGGGTATTACTTCAACTAATATTACCATAATAATAATAATTATTATTGTTGCTTATTATTTTTATTAACATTATATACGACGCAGAAAAAAGTGACTGAATCTTCGACTCGTTTCATAAAGCTATATTGGGACTGAAAATAGTCCGTAAATGTTCTCACGAATGATCATCGATGAAGTGCGACACATGTAGAGAGCAATAGATGCCAAGTTGGGAGATGTTGAATATTCCACCGCGGTCGGGTTCAATCTACGGCGGGTATTACCTCGCCGTTCAAAGGCCTACGATAAACCGACTGAACAACTCGAAATCGTAACTCGCGTAATGAGAAAATCAATATCGCGAAACGATATTCAAGTGTCTCGTGCGTTATTGCTATGTCCCCACAATATAACACCAGTTACGATGGTTACCCGAGAATTCAAAGGTGCTTTTTATTTTAATTTTTTTTATTTATTCCACTCGAAATGTGTTGGTTTAAAAATAAATTAACACTTTACATGACCGTGTGACAGTTCTGTAACAGACCGTCTAAGTACTCACAAAATCCCATATTGGCATTTAATCATTTTTTAAGGACGTTCGGAATAATTGACGAAATGGTACCATTTGATTCAAATTTATACAGTAAATTCTTCGTCGTATAATGAATGAATCCTCCAAATTTTAAATCGATCGGCTACCCCGGTTCTTCAACATTTGAAGAAACGGTGTACCGTTTTTTCAAAATAATTTCAAAGTAATTTTGGCAAATTTAGTGGGGGAAATTTGAATTTTTACATTTTAGACCCTCATGTACATTTTTTCGAATTTCTAGGCAGCTCGACGCCTTTTTGTGACACTGATGACGAATTTGTCATAATGTACTGAGTGATTTGACAGTTTTTCATAACAGTTCAAACATTTTTCACACTATTTCGTGCATAAAACTGCCATTCAGAAATGAGCGTAGGCATCTCCCTATATTGAAAAGTGTTTTTTCGATTGTAAATTTTATCGAAACGGTGTAGACGATCGATGAAAAATTTGGAGAGTGCATTCAGTATATGACGAAGAGTTTACTGTACGAATTTGAATCAACTGGTAACATTTCGTCAATTGTTCTGAAACTGCTTAAGGAGCCTGAATTAGAAGGTCCAAAAAGCGTTTTTTCGGGAATTTTTTTAGAAGGGAAAAAAGCAAGTGAGCCCAGTAACCATTGAGATATTTTTTCATGTATATTTTAAATGTATAAAAAAATTTTCAACATGAAACAATTAATTACTGCAGATTTATCAGCCTATGGCATGTGCATCTTGCCACTGCAGTGCCCAATCGGCGGGAAAGATGCAGCTCGTAATTCTCTATTCAACCAAATAAACCAATAAAATGTTTAATTGTCATATATTTTTCTTCCGGATGAATTAAGAAAAAGCTGAAAAAATCGTGAAATTATAACTTTTCTCAGGTTTGTAAAAAATGTGTAAAAAAACACTTTAACGTGCTATAAAAATGATTAAAAAATACTTTTTCGACGACTTTTTTAATTCACTTAGAAGAAATTTTCATACTGAAGAAAATAAATATCAATAGTTTGATTCAATAGGTCGTTTAGTCTTTTTGCTATCACGCCCGCCAATTGGGAAAAACCGTGAAAATGAAAACTGAAGAAAAAGCGCTTCGAAGTTTTCAATAGGAGGAAATATCAATATCAAATATCAATCGCCTCTCTCCTTTTGGCCTTGTCTCTTCGAAAATATTTACAATTGGCCTCTGTAACTTTGTAAATATATTCTTGGATATCTATCGATTTAAGCGATAAAAAAACGATTTTTCGGACCTTCTAATTCAGGCTCCCTTAAATCAATGTCTCACAACGGCTATAAACCGGTCTATAGTTTTTTAGTCCAATTGGTGCAAACCAGATGGCGTTAGTGTGACTAAAATTTGTTCAAAGTTCACTTATCGCGAGATTGCAAGATTGGAGTGGACGTAAAATTTGAAGAAATCGAAAAAACATATTCAGGGGGCAACGAATCGATATCAACAACGACGGATTTGTGCTACACAAGCAAAACAACTGCTTTAATGCATTCTATAAATCTAAAGGAATCTTACGACACAATGTAAAATGTCTGTCACACTGCCTCCATTGCTTCATTACCAGGTACCGGATTACATTTTTCAAAAACGACATAATACATGTTTTTATTTATTTATTAATACCTAGCATAAAGTCAACTATTTTTTAATGTTTACGCTGATGAGTCATGAAGGGTCAAAAAAACGTAAGAAAAACCAACAAAGGTTATATCTATGTTCAATAATTTTTCTTCATATTTGCTATATTTCGTATTTCACAATATAAACGTCACTTTGTACATGGTAAATACGACAGGCCAGATATATTGGATTTTACTCTTGGCCGTTGTCACCGCAGTAATATTTTTAACTCTTTATTTAAGGCGTTACCCCCACTTGTAGCGCCAAAAAGGCCTTTTTCATGAATTTTTTTAAAGAAAACTACAAAACTTTTTTAATCGATCAATATACCATCTTAAAGAACACATCTTGAAGAACTTTCAGTAATTTTTTTATTGAAAAATATTACATTGTTTAGTGGCAAATGGCCGTCAATGAAATAATGTTTTTATATACACGGTTTGCAGTGACCAACATTGCGGCGAAGTGGATCATCTGAAAAAAAAAATGCGGATGGATTTAGTCAAATATAAGTATAAACTAGTCTTTAATGGAAGGATTTTAAAAAATATTCATTTTTCACAAAATGGCGGACAGTCAAAGTTAATGGTTCGATTTTAACAAAAAAAACGGCCGTTTTTGGCTATAAAACGGCTATTTTTTTTTCGAAAAAAAAATCGAACGATTAAATACTACATTTTTATGTATTAAATAAGCCTGCAAAATTTCAAGAAGATCAGTTCATTAGTGTTCGAGTAATCTTGGTCACCGACTTCAGAAATGCCATTTTGAGAAAAACGCGTTTAAAGTTTCAATTTCAGTTTACACGAAGAAAATATTTTTTTTTGTAAACTTACATAGAGTCATCTACTCCGGGCCCATACTTCTGTATGGGCCCGGATACTTATACTACAAAAAATGCAATAAAAAAAAATCGATTTTTTCAAAATCGCAAGTGGGGGTAACCCCTTAAAAACTCTCATTTTCCCCGATAATGTTGCATCAACGAATCGATATTGTACGATAGGGTCCGGAAGTGTCACAGTGTCAGCGAAGCAATTGAGGCCGCAAACTTTCGTGTTGTTCGATCGCTTATCGTTTATATACGACGGAAAGGTTCGTCATATCCATCCAATATAACGATCCTTCTGTATAGAACCCTGAAACCATATATACAGTAGAGCGTCCATTGCCGGAAACGTCAATTATCCGAATGGCGATTTGGGTTATCCAAAATATCGATTATCTAAACAATAATTTTGTTCCTCCGAATGCTCGGTTATTCGAACGATTGAGCCCTATATATTGTTTTACTCAAAACTGCATTATCGAAATTGGCTTGCAGGATTACTCAAAAACCATTAAGCCGATTGAGTTGAAACTTGGTAGAAATATTTATAATATTGGTACCTTCTACTTGACGAGAATTGTTTTTGAAAAATTGGAAAAAAACTACTTTTTTGATCCACATTTTACATAAATGGTGCGTTAAAAGTTGATTTTTTATTGTATATGCGTGCCATTTTCTTAAGTTTTCATTTTCTTCATTTTAATTACCGTCACATAAATGCTATACATGTTCTAACTGCAAAAATGTTTGAACTTTTTTGCAAATCAAAGTCTACGGGAAGCTAGACTGCACGCCGATTTGCAACTCCCGCGGCGACCTTGCTGTATCCCGCCTTAAATGATACAATGGTTATGTGCAATACCCATATTGCAATTTTCATATTGCGATATTGCAATTCACCAAAAATGTACTTGTATTATTAACATAATAAAGTTCATTGTATTTTTAAAAATATGTATTTTATCATATTGAAAGAATCAACGTTTTTTTCGTCCACGGAATATTGCTGTTCGGTTATCCGAATTTTTTATCATCCGAAAGGCGCCCGGTTCCAATTGATTCGGATAATCGACGCTCTACTGTACGTATGAATACATACACGCGAACAATAACGCGCAATCATTCTGCAGAATCGGAAGGCGAGTTATGGACCGACGTTCGAGAGAGAGATGAGGCAGCTTATGGCGCGCAAGTTATGCCGCAAGATACCTTCGGGAATATCAAAGTAGTAAAGTTTTGGTTGAGATTTTATACAAGCTTTTCTCGCGATGCTCCCGATACTTCGCGATTCCGTGCAATTTTTATTTCACCTGCATTCTGCAATAATCATAAGCTTTTCCATCACAATCATCACTTAAGATAATCCTATCGCCAGGCTTCGATCCATAGGATTTTAATTTTTTTTTTGAGCTTCACTAAATATATTAATAATCGTCTCTGTAAAGTTTCAGGGTCGGTTATGGACCTCATTACAGAGAGAAAAAAAATTGCGTATTTTTGTGAAGGAATTCCGAAACGACATACAAATAATCAGATTTACATACTTAAGGCGTTACCCCCACTTGTAGCGCAAAAAAGGCCTTTTTCATGAATTTTTTTAAAGAAAACTACAAAACTTTTTTAATCGATCAATATACCATCTTAAAGAACACATCTTGAAGAACTTTCAGTAATTTTTTTATTGAAAAATATTACATTGTTTAGTGGCAAATGGCCGTCAATGAAATAATGTTTTTATATACACGGTTTGCGGTGACCAACATTGCGGCGAAGTGGATCATCTGAAAAAAAATGCGGATGGATTTAGTCAAATATAAGTATAAACTAGTCTTTAATCGAAGGATTTTAAAAAATATTCATCTTTCACAAAATGGCGGACAGTCAAAGTTAATGGTTCGATTTTAACGAAAAAAATCGAACGATTAAAGACTACATTTTTATGTATTAAATAAGCTTGCAAAATTTCAAGAAGATCGGTTCATTAGTGTTCGAGTAATCTTGGTCACCGACTTCAGAAATGCCATTTTGAGAAAAACGCGTTTAAAGTTTCAATTTCAGTTTACACGAAGAAAATATTTTTTTTTTGTAAACTTACGTAGAGTCATCTATTCCGGGCATTAAAAAAACTGCACTTCAAATTGCACTTCAAAAAAATGCAATAAAAAAAATCGATTTTTTCAAAATCGCAAGTGGGGGTAACCCACTAACACTTGTAGTAATCCAATGCACTGAGAAAAAATTACGCTCATTAACTTAATTTTTATGTAATATCAAGTTTAATTTGAACTTCCGGTATTGGATTTAGTACCACTTGCTACGATAAAGAGACGTGACAGCAAGGCAACAGCTGACTGTAATCCTAACCTCATCTTACTCATTCGAATTTCCACACATCTTTAATTTTTAATCGACATATTTCGCCGACACTAATTTTCCACGCTTTTTACCAGTCGTGGCCCGAATACAATGCTTTGTATTTCCCGCACCTGACATTGTTTTGACAGATCGACGTTGAAAAGCATGGAGGTTAAACTCGCCTGGTTGAGTAAAAAGAGTCGGAGATAGAACCAATGCTGCCAAATATCAAACCTAGAAATACTGCGCGAATCGTTGGAATAGCTATTTTTCATTTTTCTAATTAAATGTGAACATTCATTAAACAGTTTACACATGGATAATTTAAGTTATTAGAAATTATTTTTTTTTGCATATGTTAAAAATATAAATTGTACAATTCTCAAGTATGATCAGTGGTGTGACTGGTGTGAAGCCATAGGATAGGAAGCGATAGGATCACCTTAAACAGGATTTGCCAGTTTTTAGGGATAATTGATGGCTCATTGATGTGATCAAAACGACTGGCAGCTTGAATTTAAGCGAAGAAAAATTTTAACAATGGATATCTGTGAAGATTATAAAATATAAAAGGTAACGTAAAGAGTTTCGGGACAATTGGAGATACGTTGCCTTTTGATTCGAATTTATGCAGTAATCTCTTTGTCATGTACCGTAAATTGGGGTTACTTTGAACAGGTTTTGGAAGCTTTTTGTAGGTAACTTTTTTTTAACATTCTGATTTCTAACTTTTTTTATCCAATAGAACAATGTGTCCTTTGGCTATCGAATGTATAAAAAAAGTCAAGCTCCCCCCCCCAAATTTTATATACATTTTTTAAGTATCAGAGAAACCTCGAGTGTGGGGTTTCTTTGACGAGGCATTGAAATGCGACTTGTGTCAAAGATTAAGGAATACTTTGACATCATTTTGATAAAAAAAATAATATTTCATTCATTATACATGGAATTGAATGAAAAACAACGATTTTTTACGATCATATTGTCATCTTTATTGAGGAACGATTTTACATAAAAATATCAAGTACCTAGGCTACTATTATAGGCTCTTAATTAGTCGTATAATTATCATGGAGATCAAAATCAACTTAAACAACAATGAAATCAACTTTAGCAACATCATAGTAAACTTCAACAATAAATGTAAGCGACAATAAAAAAAAGTTAAAAAAGAATAAGTCTGTGACCGTATTTCGGCGGTCTGTTAAAGTAGCCCAAAAAACTGTCAACTGAGTTACCCTTAATGTAAATTTTACCCCGTTTTACGGCACTGCATGCACCTCCTTAATTTAAAAACGATCGTCTACAGTATTTCTATAAAATTTATAATCGAAGAAACACTTTTTGATATAGGGAGATGCTTAATTCTCATAATGTGAAGGGAGACCAAATTGGGGACTACATCTACCCAGAGGCCCGAAAAATGACCAAATTTCGAAACAAAATCTGGGAAACGGTGATGAAAAGAAACACATGTTTTTAAACACAAAGGCACATATATTGAGAGCATTTAAAAATAAATCACGAAAAAATACAGAAAAACAAAAAAAAACAGGGCCGCCGCTAGATGATACATTTTTTCGCGTTGTTTGGCAGTGGACACTCTCCAGCTTGAACGGTCCATCTGAAATCTCAAAACCAAACAGGTTATTCAAGTTAACAATAAATACGAGTCGTTGACGATCGTCGATTTTCTGAAATCACTTTTTTTAACAACGTGGCGACGAATCGAAACTCGAACGTACAAAATCTATGAAAAAAGTCGTCATTTTTACGTTACTTAAAAAATGGAGATCGATTTTAAAAAAGTGAGATCGTCAACGACCTTTTAATGTTTCTCATCATATTTCCTGTAAAGTTGGAAAAAATCCACCACGTGGTTCTCGAGATATCATGTCCACCGACTTTGAAAATAGTGTTTCCAAAAAAACGCGTTTAAAGTAAAAAAGCTGTAACTCATTCAATTTTAGGGATATTTCAATGACATTCTCAGGTAATATAGGCAAAAGGAGATACTATTAAATAAAAATATTTTTGGAAAATGCAATTTTTTGACCCACCTGGGTAATGTTTGAAAAGTACAAAAATATAAAAGATAAATAATTGGAAATATGTAAAGAAAAAAATGTAAAATAATGGAATTATTAAAACGGAAATGAGCGGTGGAAAAAACGTTGATTTTCGAAGTTGCGTAAGATGAATGGCTTATGCAGTCGGACGCAGTTATGCCGTTTCGCTTGATGGGTGAAAACTGCAGAACTGGCAGCGCGTCTTTCTCAGAAGCGTACGAATAATATAAAATTACATGTATATATATACATACATACATACATACATATATATATATATATATATATATATATATATATATACATGTATATATATATATATATATATATATATATATATATATATATATATATATATATATATATTCTCACTCATGTATACACACGTATGCGTACATGATTAATTACGATCGTTGTGGTCGCACTGACATCTTACGTAATAAAAAGTGGGAAAAGGAAACGCATTTTCCCTTTTTGCCGCAGAATATACGCCGCAATCTCGCTCAGTCGGTAACAAACCATGTAACCAATTATTCTGCTAGGTATTTAATTTTTGCATGAAACACCAAGTTTCATACTCTGTGCCCTTCAATTCTACCGGTTTAGAAACTGTTTTAGTCTCACACGATTTATCTCCTGAAAATAGATCGATTTTTTATTTTGAGCGCGGATTAATCGTAAATGAGAGTTTTCCATTGCTTTTAACATTCGGCGGGAAAACACTCGATTCTTCTTGAGGGATAAAGCTACTCTAGCTGTATTCTAGTACAATGGAAGCAGTAGAAAATTGAAATGGAACATTTTATTAAAAATAGTTTTTAGTGTACAAACAATTTTTTTTAATCTTCTAATTTTTAATTGAAAATGGCGTCGTCAAAGTCTAAGACCGCAGAGAAACGCTCGTGCATAGTTTTCCGTGGCCGGAAACATTGCTCTTGTACTTTTCGACTAAGAACAAGAAACCAAGAAAATCTTCCAAATGTATACAAAAAGGATATGGAACTACGTACGGAAATTAGAAAATACCTTTTTTAGCAAAGGTAGTGCAGATTTGAATGAAACATTTATTTCTGGAGCAAAAAATCAATCGAGTAATTGTTTGTAGAAAAAAGTTAATAACCAATAGCAAATTCCGTACGTAGTTGCACGGGGAAGGCATCTGAGAAGGAACGTTTAGAATTTCAAGTGAATCGGTGCATATTAGGCTGAGTTCGGCTAGTTAGAAAAAAAGGTTTCGAGAAAATGCGTTTGAAATTGAATTAACATTTATAATTAAGGAAACGTTACCATTCGGTTCAAATTTATACAATAAATTCATCGTCAACACCGTTCCTATAGAATTTACAATGAAAAAAAAATACTTTTTAACATAGAAAGATGCCTACAGTCATCGCTGAATGGCAGTTTTATGCACGAAAAAGGGTAATTTTTTTTGTTTTTAATATTATGCGAAACTGACTGCTTTTCATAACATTTTTAACATTTTTTCACACTATTTTGTGCGTACAACTGCCATTCTGCAGTGAGCATAGGCATGTCCCTACGCTGAAAAGTGTTTTTTCAATTGTGAATTTTATAGAAACGGTGTAGACGATAGATTTAATATTCAGCATATATGACAAAGAATTTACTGTATAAATTTGAATCAAATGGTAACATTTCGTCAGTTGTCTGACAACTCCTTAAACGGATGAGAAATTGTAGGACGTCTGGTCTTTCCCGTGAACTTTTCTTCGCAAGGTATTACCAAAACTAAAATGGTGGCCCACATTTGCAACAACCGTGATGTGTATATATATATATATATATATATATATATATATATATATATATATATGTATATATATATATATATATATATGAGGTATTTCACGTGAATTCGGTGGACGTTTTATCTGACCCCCGCCAATTCGATATATTTTTTTATCTGACTCCATTGACTCTAAAAGACACCCTGAATTTTTTTACATTTTTCGAAACAACCCTTAGTAAAAGAAAAAAATCCTCTGAAAAAAAATGCACCGATTTAAAAAACTGAAAAAATGCGTGATTATATGTAAACATTTTCAAGCTATCACCCGCAGTGGAAGTGTGATTTTTTCTGTGCTTTCTGAGCGATTAGCGTTAAAAAAAAAATCCGAAAAATTTAAGAACCGCTTACTCCCGGCGGCTCCTCAAATATTTTGATACACACAATGAATTTTTTTGACAATTTTTTAATAACCAAATCACAATCATGGACCTTGAACCGTAAGCAGTCAATTTTTCGGATTTTTTAAAACGTTAATCGCTCAGAAAGCACAGAAAAAATCATACTTCCACTGCGGGTGATAGCTTGACAATGTTTACATGTAATCACGCATTTTTGCGAATTTTTTCAGATTTTTTAATCGTGGCGTTTTTTTCGGAGAATTTTTTTTTTTTTGACTAAAAGGGTTGTTTCGAAAAATGTAAAAAAAAATCCGGGTGTCTTTTAGAGGTAATGGAATCAGATTAAAAAGATTAATCGAATTGGCGGGGGTCAGGGAAAAAATCCGCCGGATTCACGTGGAATACCTCATATATACTTATATATATATATACATAGATACACAGGGTGTTAGGAAGGTCGATGCACAAGCTTAAGGGGATGATAGGTCCCGTCGTTAGGAGCATATCTAACCGAGGTTACCTTAGTCCAAAGTCTAAGAATTTCGACTTATAATGATAAGTATGATCTTTGGAAAATTTCCCAAAATCAGGTACTATCTCGTTCATAATGTTCAAAAAGACAATAATTGGTAATCAGAAACTTATTTGCATCTTAGCTTAATGTGTATTCAATCGACAAACACCAATACAATCATTTGTATCCACACAACTAACTAAATGGGACGTGTTGAACAATTAAAAACTTGTAAAAAAATAAAAATACCTCTTATGTTAATGCTATTTAAAAGAAATAGCATTAACATAAGAGGTAAACGAGTTAGTACCTAATTTTGGAAAATTTTCCAAAAATCATACTTACCATAACTCGAAATCCTTAGACTTTGGAGTAAGGGAACGTAGGTTAGATATGTTTCTAACGAGGTGACCTAGCACCCCCTTAAGGCTTTGCATCGACCTTTCTTACACCCTGTATATATACGCAGCGCGCAATATCGCAAAACTGAGTGAGTAGCTGCATTATTATTGGTTAACGCACGAGGACGCCATAAAGTTCGTCTTACAGTTTGGCGTGCATTTAAAGATCGAAAAGAAGGCTATACGGGCCGGAGGGGGTAAAGAGTCGGTCCTGTGCGCTATCCACAGGCGCATATATACATATACGCCTTCCGCTGTGAAAATCGAGACGGGAGAAAGAGACGCCTCGTATACCGCGCGCGCTCTCTTATCCCTGGGACACTTAGTAGCACTTACTCTTATCTTAATGACCAGGGACGCACGCGGGTATAGCGTTAATGGGCTCTTAAAATTAGCCTCTATGGGATGGGGCCGGGGAGAGCACCCTTCGAAAATTTTCCGTAAGTAAAAAACAACCCCTTCGCGCCAGCTCTGCGCGCTCCGAGAACAAACGTTTTTCTCTTCGTATTTTTTGTTTTAATTTTTCGAAATTCTTACGTATCCACGACTGGGCAAAAAAATCAAGTGCAAAATTGGAAATGAAAGAATACCTTTAAGGCGTTACCCCCACTTGTAGCGCAAAAAAGGCCTTTTTCATGAATTTATTCAAAGAAAACTACAAAACTTTTTTAATCGATCAATATACCATCTTAAAGAACACATCTTCAAGAACTTTCAGTAATTTTTTTATTGAAAAATATTACATTGTTTAGTGGCAAATAGCCGTCAATGAAATAATGTTTTTATATACACGGTTTGCGGTGACCAACATTTCGGCGAAGTGGATCATCTGAAAAAAAAATGCGGATGGATTTAGTCAAATATAAGTATAAACTAGTCTTTAATCGAAGAATTTAAAAAAATATTCATTTTTCACAAAATGGCGGACAGTCAAAGTTAATGGTTCGATTTTAACGAAAAAAACGGCCGTTTTTGGCTATAAAACGGCCATTTTTTTCGAAAAAAAAAATCGAACGATTAAAGACTACATTTTTATGTATTAAATAAGCCTGCAAAATTTTAAGAAGATCGGTTCATTAGTGTTCGAGTAATCTTGGTCATCGACTTCAGAAATGCCATTTTGAGAAAAACGCGTTTAAAGTTTCAATTTCAGTTTACACGAAGAAAATATTTTTTTTTGTAAACTTACATAGAGTCATCTATCCCGGATACTTATGCTTAAAAAAAATGCAATAAAAAAAAATCGATTTTTTCAAAATCGCAAGTGGGGGTAACCCCTTAAACATCTAAATTGTACAAGTCTCAAGTATGATCAGTGGTATGACTAGTGTGAAGCGATAGGATTACCTTAAAGACGAAAATCAGTTAATTGTTAAATATTCGGGTTCGCGAAAGGAATGCCTTAAGCATTGGACAAAGATTGCTGCCCCCTGCCCTACCTGGCGACGCGGTTCTGTGTACACACTTACTATTACGGATCGTTGACTCGACGAGTCAAGCGAGACCGCGGCAGTGAGTTACTCCATTGTTTCAGCGTCCACGCTCATTGCTCACTGCGGACTTAAACAGCGAGCGATAGATTCATAATTTCATACGGGCTCCGGGAGGAAGAGAAAGAGAGAAAGAGGGCTGGGGGAAGCGGTGAGCCATTCAACGGACGAGTTACGTCAGTAACAAATTAAGATGGAAAATCGAAAGGGCGGAAATTGATTCGTTCTGTTATATTGTTTTCACCGATCTTCCGAATGGGAAATTATATGAATTTCCATAACACAAATTCGATGCTCTTCAGAAGCATGGAAGCACGACATTTTTTTCATTTCGTTGCATCGCTCATTGGTCATTCCTCGTGATTTGATTTAAATTTACACAGTAAATTCTTTATCATATGCTGAATGCACCTTTGCAATTTTAAATCGATCGTCTACACCGTTCCTATAAAATTTACAATTGAAAAAACTCTTTCTTAACACAGAGAGATGCCTATGATGAGATAATGCACAATAATGAGGGAGTCCATTATGACACTGATGACAAAATTGTCATCATTTACTGACAAGGAACATCCCTCAGGTGTTCAGGTCCCCTTCGATTTTGTTGAAATTTGGATATGTTATAAAGCACCGAAAAGTAAGCGATACGTATTTTTTTTTAATCGGTGGAAAAACGGTTTTAGGGGGTGTAACCACCCCTCGAAAAAAAGGCATCTCTGGGGTAATCTAGCAGTTTCACACAAGGAGTCCACCGATTTTAATGAAACAAAAACGAAAATTCTTCTAATCCGAAGCAATGAAAAATCCACTACAGTGATATTGCAAAAAAATTAAGGGGTGAACCACCCCTATATTTGCTTTTTCGAGGGGTGGTTTCGCCCCTAAAAACGTTTTTCCGCCGATAAAAAAAATTCGTATCGCTTACTTTTCGGTGCTTTATGACATATCCAAATTTCAACAAAATCGAAGGGTGTCACCTGAGGGATGTTCCTTGTGAGTGATTTGACAGTTTTTTATAACATTTTTAACATTTGTTCATTGTATTTCATGACTAAAACTGCTATTCAGCGATGAGCGTATGCATCTCCCGATGTTCCAAATTTTTTTTTTTCAATTGTACACTGGGAGAAAAGTCCATGGTATTTACAACAAACGCCCATGGTAAAAGAGGGGATAGTAAAATTCGTCATAGTTTATTGACACCGCAATCATAATATGGTTAACACGACTAAGCGAAAAGTATACTTAAACATGCGATTTGGGTGGTGTGACTACATATTATCCTCGGAATGATTATTCAGCATTGTAAAATGCTTGACAATATAGATATAGTTAATCCCGTGCTATGACAAAATCGTCGTACAAATACTAATGTTGCATACTGTACTTTAAGTTTTGTTCAGTCAAACTTCTACTATTCTTTTCAAGCTTGTACAATTCATATGGTTAACATTAACGTTTTTCGAGCATAATTTGTTAGAAGCCCTTTTGAAAAGTGACTACTCGAAAACGTTATAGTAAAGTTTACTTATAGGGAAGACGTAAATCATTTGTAGTTCGAGCCACGGCAACTTAATAGTTTAAAGTACTACGCATGTCTCGCAAACTGTTACATAGTGTGTTTGTTGCACTGCAACAATAGGATATCAGTTCACCACTTCTTCTTGTAGTTCGCCTTCTGTTTTTGTAGAACGCACATTACTATGTATGTAGCAAGTCGTATCATATAATATGGTATCACATAATAGTGGTACACACTATTCCACATCGTATGAAATATATTTCGAACGAATGTGCGAGGTTATAGCTCCCGATTCTGACCTGTCAAAAAACAAATTGTTCTGGAAGGAGGCGGGCGCGGTCGGTAAAAACGGAATAATGCGAGCTGCGCGCCGCCAGTGAGAAAACAGATGAACTAAATTTTCGCGACGGTAGATAATATTGTGAGCTCTGTTGGTACATTTTTGCTACATCTATGTAAGTAAATTCAAAATGACTTTTCTCAGGTATTTATTTGTGAAAACAGGTGAAACAAAGCTTAGAATGTGTTTTTTCACTGTCGAGAGCATAAGTTCTCGCCACATTACCGAACACGCAATGCAATGGTTAATAATTCACAATTTCTCGCATGGTAACCACAAGCGGTACATTTTTTTCGAAATTTTGGACATGCCGAGAACCATGCTCTCGGAGCAAGCGTCCTGCATGCACACAACAAATTTAATCCCAATTGGTTGTTCCATTTGGGAGAATTCCCATTTCAAAATTTCGAAGTGGTCGGAGGTGTGTGGCACATGGCCTTAAACAGTGATTTATATTATTAAAAAAGATGTTTGCAAAATTTCATCCAAATTGCAGGTAACAGTTATTCTGAAGTATAGCCGGATTTACTTTTGTCTCTTATGCCATATTTGTGCTGATGATGCCAAAAGTACTCGATATCGTAGTGGCAGCGTGGGTAGGATAGGCAGAAGGTAGGCAGTTAGGTTCTCGGTTCGATTCCGATTAGGCGAAATATCTTCCCCAAAATATCAAGAGATAAATCATTGCAGGAGGTCAGAGAATGGCGAATTATAACAAACAATCATTGACGTAGAACACTCAGTTGCGTTTTTTGTTTTATTTTCGATTTTTGAAATATTGTATGTATTTAGTAAACGGGCATTGATGCCTTGTACCAACGTTTGAACAACACACCAAATATGCGTATAGCCGATCGTACCTTATAATATGGTACACATAGTTAAAAACATCGTTGCAAATCACTAGCAACATTTTTAATCAATGTATATATATTTCAGTTCACTAATAGAATCTTACAGAAGTAAATTTTTTATAGTATGAGGCAATATCCATTTTACGAAAACCTACTATGTTATACAGGGTGAGGCACTAACTGTTGCCACCTTGAGTATCTCTGTAATTATCGACGTCACAAAAAAATGTTTGAAACAAAAGTTGTACCGTACGAAAGGGGTCATCAAATGCGACCATTTTTTTTTATCTCAGTGGAGGCGCTGTCGCACAGTAAAGGTCACCTCCACTTTTTCAAATGGGACAGTACATTTTTTTTAACTATCTTGTAGAGCATCGAAAAGTGCATAAAAAACATTTAGGGGTCAAAGTCGTTCAAGGTCATTTAAGATCAAAAAGTGACATGAACTTTATTTTTATGTAAAATTACCTTCATTCACAGTAGATGTTCAAAGTGATTGCCATTGGAATCAATGAAGTATTGCAATCTCCTTATCACGGATTGTGCAGAATTTCCTATCACTACGGCACTTATCGAATCACAGGCTCGAAGAATTCTCTCACGCATATCATCCGGCGTAGTTGGACGTTCTTTATAAACAAGATCTTTCAAGTGTCCCCACAAGAAAAAGTCCAGAGGCGTCAAGTCTGGCGAGCGAGCCGGCCACGATACAGCTCCTCCGCGTCCAATCCAACGATTTGGAAATCTCTTTTGCAATTCATTTCTAGCTATCAGCGAAAAATGTGCCGGGTACCCATCGTGTTGATACCACATTCTGTTTCATGTTTCCAAAGGTATTTCTTCCAATAACGGACCTAATGTTTCTTAAAGGAATGTGCTGTACTTTCTACCATTAAGATTCCCTTCAACGAAATAAGGGCCTATGATTCTATCCCCAATAATCCCACACCATACATTAACCGACCACGGTCTTTGGTGTGCAACTTGCCGCAGCCAATGTGGATTTTCAGTTGACCACAAATGCATGTTATGCAAGTTAATATTTCCATGATTCGTGAACGATGAATGACAATCACTTTGAACATCTACTGTGAATAAAGGTAATTTCACATAAAAATAAAGTTCATGTCACTTTTTGATCTTAAATGACCTTGAACGACTTTGACCCCTAAATGTTTTTTATGCACTTTTCGATGCTCTACAAGATAGTTAAAAAAAATGTACTGTCCCATTTGAAAAAGTGGAGGTGACCTTTACTGTGCGACAGCGCCTCCACTGAGATAAAAAAAAATGGTCGCATTTGATGACCCCTTTCGTACGGTACAACTTTTGTTTCAAACATTTTTTTGTGACGTCGATAATTACAGAGATACTCAAGGTGGCAACAGTTAGTGCCTCACCCTGTATAGCATTGAAGAATAAACGTATGTTTGTAACATGGGGGTTGCGGTTAACATGTGTGCATAATGCATGCAACCGCTGAAATATCGGTAATCAGTACTATACTTTTGGCAGTAACTATAGCTATAAAGTATTATTGTCCCCTCATGGAAATATAAAATATAGTTAAACTATGGTTGAGAACACCATACATTTTTCTCAGTGTAAATAACAAAGATTTTAAATTTTTTTTAATAAATTTAAATGACAAAGGATTTACTGTACAAATTTGAATCAAATGGTAACATTTTGGCGATCGTCCCGAGACTCCTTAACTCGTCATAACTCGACAACGTAAAAATTAAAAAATTGTTGACTTTGTGATTAGTTTTAATGAATAAAAAAAAACACGTATTACATTCATTTTTGGAAAATTTAATCAGGGGCTAATGATAAAGCAATACAGGAAGTATGACAGACATGTTACATTGTGACTCAACATTCCTTTATGATGTATCCAATGCTTTAAAGCAGTTGTTTTGCTTCTTGTAGCACAAAGCCATCGTTGTTGATATCGATTAAGTTGTCGTTGTGAAATTTTTTTCTCGATTTTCGCAAACTTTGAGCACACTCGAATCTTGCAATCTCGCGATAAGTAAACTTCGAACAAATTTTGATCCCATCAACGCCATCTAGTTTGCCTGAATTGTACTAGAAATCATAGAACGGCTTGTGGCCGTCGTGTGACATTGATTTAAAAAAGGATTCATCGTCAGTATGCAATTTGGTGAGGACCTAGACGATAGATAAATATTTATCATTTTACTTTTTTGTAAATAAAAACACACTGCGACCTCTGTTATCGGCACAGCGACGGGATCGGCTCCGCATCACATTTGCAAATTGAAGTATACTCTTATGGTCTAGCATGCTTCGAGCCTCAGGCTGGGGCCTGGCGCTTCTCCCACCATGCGCTACACCAATCGCTACGTTCGGCACAGAGTGGGAGGCTGCTGCATCCGTTGAGGTCCCGATAATGGAGGTCGCAGTGTACAGAATTACCGAATTCATGGACGTCAGTTTGCGTGCATGAAAATGTGAATTTATACAAATCGCACACACCTGATTTAAAATCAGGCCTCAATTTTGCGTTCAAAAGAAAATCAATTTTCAAACTCACACACGTTACCAACGCGAGGAAAGAATTGAAACGGCAATTTGAACTGAGTTTTTTTTGCAGATGGTTAAAGCTTCCCTGAGTCTGTTGCTGGTAGCACTGATGCTGAAAGTCGCAACTTCTCAGACGTTTCAATACAGCCGCGGCTGGACGAATGGGAAGCGCAGCTACGATTCTCCCGTTGCCTTGGCGGAATCGAAGCTCTTGGACTTGCCGGCTCGCAACTTCGATCTGCGTACCGCCGAGGCCCTATCAGCTTTCTGCTGTGATGTCAATTGCGCCTCGAAGAAAGTTGTCAAGATGCTACGAAATATGGAAAAATCTCAGGTAAATAAACGACATCATCCCCCCCTGCCTGAAAAAAAAACAATATGCAAAAATCTACATCCGTATTCTCAATAAAACTATTGGGTCTATGCGATATACCCGAATAATAATGTAAAATTATTGTCATTGATTTAAATATATTTTTTTGTCCTCCGACACATGAGGAAAAAACATACTACCTGATTATTCGTGAAAGGCGGTCATTTTCCAATGAGATAATTAAGAGAGAACATAATTAAGTGGTAAGGCCACTGTAGCGGGGAGAAAAATAAGTATATTTTGGGATTTTTTTTTAGCGGGTCAATGGAATATATCAAAATTCTGAAAAAGGTCCTTTACAGTACATATCATAAACTGTATAAACTATTTTTTTCAATGTAATATAAAACAAAATGGCGGCTGCACAGCTTTTCTTCCACGAAGCCGTTTTTTCATAGGCGCGCGGCCGGACCAACGGCACCTGCAATTTTTAATTTACAGTGAATGAATTTTGTTTTCGATTATACATGTGAATACCTACAGAAGTACGTAAGATTTTTTTGATATATCGATTTTTGCAAAAACAGCGCGTTTTTTAAATTAAATTTCAAAATTCGCAAAAAAACATCGTCCGTTTATTATTTATAAAAAAAACTACGTAATATGTCGAGAAAATCCTACGTACTTATATGCAGAATGTGATTGTGAATGTACAGTTAAAATTTCAAGTAAATCGGTCAAGATTTGTTCGAGTTATGAGTCCGGCCGACTTGAAAAATGTAGTTTCGAGATAAACGTGTTTAAAGTTTTCGGTACGGATTGCATCTGACTGAGAGGGGCTACGCCAAAATTCAAAATAGAAGTATTTAGACATTTTTCCCACTTAATCATTTGAGTATGTCATTTCTAAGATATTAAGGCATCTTTTAAGACAAAAAAATTATTTTTTTCTTTTTTTTCGTGCTCATCAAGCACACCCTTATTAGCTCCCAAAATATTTTCCATCAGATTCCGCTCTACGCAGCTTAAAAGTTGTTAAAAACTGCCTTTTCAAGCAGAAACGGACTTGTCCACGGCTGGCAGGATGAAAAATTAGTAACAGATGACCACAGTGATGGGGATGATGACATTGAATGCGATTGTTGTGAGCCTGGCATAGAAGAGTTTGTGTAGGATTATTAAATTGATAATAAAAGACAGATTTATATTCAATTCAAAGAATCTGTTTTATGTCATAACTGGATACGTCCAAAAGATTTTCATTCAAAAGTGGAGTTGTCCACCATACTCATTCAAAACCGGACTTGTCAAAAATAAAAATAAAACTAAATACATGGTAGTTAGTATTGCTATTAAAATAAAGCCAGCTCCAGGATTACATTTTGATAGAGCGTTCATGTATTAAAGCTTAAATTCTAACTGATCTCTATGTCGTTATTGTGGTTTTTGGACCTCTCCTGTAAAAAAGTAATTCATGGACAAGGCCGGTTCTGTTCGCTAGCTCCTCATATTTATAGATCTGTGTGTGTGTGTGTGTGTGCGAGGGAAAATAATACTTTGAACCAAATAATAATATTTGTTAATTTTAAACCTAATCATAACACGTTATCGATGATTTTGAAGTTTACTACGTAGAAACGCAACGATCTTTTTTCCATTTTTGACATTTTTTCTTGCCAATGTAACCTGTATAAATCACTTTGACTTTTAAATGTATTTTTACTAGATATTCACGACCACGATTTGCAAAAAAAGCTTTGGATAATAATAAAAATAAAGAAATAAAAAATCAAAAAAAAAATCGCTGTATCCCAACGATGGCAAGTTTTTTTGACAATACTATATAGCCAATCAAAAAATACTTTTAGCCGTTTGTTCACTATATATTGAGGTTAACGATAATTTTGTAATTTAAAAAATGAAAAAGCGGTTTTCGTTACTTCGGACCGAGGCCATTTTTTTTCAAGTTACCAATCGGCACGCAGTAGAAGTGATGAACATTGGCATCTGGAAGGAAATAATTTTTTTTGTTCATCACATACATGAGGTTTGTCACAGAAGTACACATCGATACTAAAAATATTGATTTTTGCAAATTTGGCGTTAGTTTGAACAAAATGAATTTTCACCTTAAAATCCATCATAATTTGTTTAAAAAAATGTAATTGTAAATTAACCATAAAAACCACGTGTCCTTCGGTGTACAATCCATCTGAGAAGCTGCAGTTTACATTTCAAATCCGTCTGATAAAAATTGTTCGAGCTCTAGTGCGTGCCAATTTCAAAAACAAGTTTTCGAGAAAAACGCGATTGTAATTGCATGAATTTTGATTCTTCTACGCGTTACATAATTAGTTTTACTTCCGTTTTTGTTCGTATACACTTTATCACTCATTTTTCAAATCATAACATCAGTAAAAATAATCAGAAAACAGTTTACAAATAGCGAATGCACAAACAGTGGCACGTCCTCGCAATGAGAAGCCGAATTTTTCATTTTTCAGCTATCGTAGGTGTTTCGAAATTATCAAGAAATATCAATAAATGTTATTCTCGAGATGTTTTTACGTCATTTAAGCCTACAAAAATTGAAAAAAATCCAAACAGATATTATCCCTTAATGCAAACAAATTAAATGCAATTGATGCGCGATTTTTATTTTTATAATTCATCACAATATTATGATCACAATCACAGAGCCGAAAAAAGTACGAATGCTACACGAAGCCAATAGGCTCTCGAAATTTCTTTCAATTCTCGAGCAAA
The DNA here is from genome assembly GCA_944452715.1 of Ophion slaviceki. Classification (NCBI taxonomy): domain Eukaryota; kingdom Metazoa; phylum Arthropoda; class Insecta; order Hymenoptera; family Ichneumonidae; genus Ophion; species Ophion slaviceki. The sequence goes on along the minus strand of OX101783.1, from coordinate 65,002,041 downwards.
GCGCAATAATTCAATGCAATAGTCAACTAGATGCACAATTATCGGATTCGTCAGAAATGCGACATCGCTACCACCTGCGATTTATGATTAAAGATGTCGGCGTTTAAATTATCGCCGGCAAATCGACGTTTCTAAAATTAGTCACGTAGACTCACACTCACACGAAGATAAATCCATATACACGTATCCGCTATACTTACACCTGTACACTCATGAATATCTGGTGTTAGTAACCTGGCGAACTTGCTGACAGCCTGGAAGAGAAGCGTGACAATATTGATCCCTCTGCTCTCGTCCTGTATTCAATATTCAGATTAACGCCATAATTCATTTTATCTGAACGCTATAATAACATCTCGGGAGACGGTGCACGAGCGCTAAATCAAATTGAGCTCTGGCGTTAGAACCTTTTAGCTGGCACGACTCGACGGATTAATATCTTTAACGAGTGATAATCCGCCACTGCATTTCGATCCAAGAGTGACGAAAAAAGGCGCTGTAAAAAGACCGCTCCTCAGCTACGAAACATTTTTAGCTTCGTAGGAGGCATAGAAAATTATCAGAGGTCGTTGCACCTAAAGCCTTATATACCTTTGGATGATGGAAAAACAAGATATTTTTGGGATTTTTTTTCGAAAATACTAATAAACCAATCAAAATGAGGTTTCGAGGGTTCATTTTACATGTCTATAGGTATTCAAATCAATTTTTTTTCCAACAAAACACAAAATGGCGTCCTAGTGGGTGGGAGAGAGAGAACGTATTTTTTTTAGGCTCACGGGCGGACTCGTTGCAGACGCATATGAAGATCTAGAACAAAATATAATTTTTTTTCGTAATCTACTTGACGTTTGCTATCGAACTACACACGATTATTACAAAATATTGATTTTTCGCAACTTCGGCATTATTTGGGAAAAAAACGTGGTAATTCTTAAATCGGTGACTTTTCCGAAAAATGAGCCTATCATTTTTTGGTTGCTATTTTGTCATTTTTTGGGTAATAAATTATGATATCCAGTCGGGAGAAGCTGACATTTTTCATTAACAAATTTTTGTGAGCAAAAAATTGTTAAAAATATTTTCGAATTTTTCAAAAACTTCTGTATTAAAACCCAAATGTGAGGGGATTTATATAAGAAGCCTTCCTGAATACAAACGACTCCAAACGAAGTATTCAGGAAGACTTCTTGATAACCCTCCGCCCCCAACATAGGCGTCGAAATGTTCAAAAACGCCCTATTTTATTACGTGTTTCCGCGAACTTGATAACTCCATAATATTTCAGCTTCCCCCGACTGATTATCATCATTTACAACCCAATAAACGAGAAAATAGCAAAAAAAAGTTTAGGCTGATTTTTCGGAAAAGTGGCTTATCTAAAGAATTACAAAAAACGTCACATTTTCGGCTAAAAAACGGCCTTAATTAATTTACAAAAAGCCTAATTGTTGATCGATCGTAAAAATCGTGAGTACTTCGCCAGAACATCTATCTCAGCAGCTACAATTAAAATTTGAAGTGGATCGGTCAAAAATTGTAGGAGCTACGAGTCCGCCCGATTTCGAAAACATTACTTTAAGAAAAACGCGTTTGACGTTTTCGAACTATTTTTCTTCGGACCATATCATTCTTGGAATGTTCACAAATCATTAAAGCCAATTGAAAAAAAAATTCTAATTTTTTAAAAGTTATGTAAGGCCTAAAAAACGGTCTGTTTTCAAATAGATATTCAGCGACAAAACGTTAACGAATTAAAATAAACGACTGCAGTGGATGAAAAATAATTGTATTGAAAAATAAAAATAATCCACGAACGTTTCAGCTTTACTTGGTGCCCTGTGAGATCCTTCGGGCTCGTCGTCGAAGCGTGAACCAGGAGAAGCTGCTGGACAACCCGACGGGAGATGAACGTTTCCAGCACTCCTTATCGACCGAGTACGACAATACCAACGACAATTATTGATACTCGTATCAACGATTTACATCTGTGCGTGGCAAGCATATACCGCGCGACGATGATGGACAATTCGCTAGCCAACGTCGTCGGGTCGCATATTGCCGAGCCGCACGTATCATCTTGCCCCACAATTCAACATTCAAGAAAATACCATACGAACTTTTACGACAAGTTAAGCGAAAAGATGAAGAATAAGTTTATCAACGAGAGAGATCGAGAGAAAAAAAGGGAATCGAAATTACGAAAATTGCGAAAAAACTTAATTTTACGATTCACTCGTGCTACATATGCAGCATTCAAACCTAGATTAATGTGTATTTATGGATCGTTGTGATTTACTCATTCATTTTTTAGATGAATTTTTTTTATATCGTGGATTCTTTTGGCATTTAGTTATTTTTCATCGTTGCTGAATGATGATTGAGAGCGTCATATTATTTAAACGAATTACTGTACAAAATATGTATGATTGAAAAGAAAGACAACATTAAATTATTCGCTATCGCAAGTTTTAACGTGCGTTCAATTTGAAACGGGCCTGTGTACCTTCTTGGTAATCCTTTGCGAATTACGCATTTGCAATTACAGCGAATAAAAGTATCACGTAAATCGTGAATTACGATATTTTGTTGATAACCGCGTTTCGAATCACTGCACAATTTAAGGCCAGCCGTGGAGACATATCCTCTAGAATGGAAAAGATGACGGAAATACTTGCTAATTTTTTGGTAGCTCTGGGCAAATCGTGGCAAATCGCTATGATGGTCTGTTTGTGCTTTAGTTCGGGAGATTTTCTGTTTCGATTAAAAACTAGGTGATTAACGGGAGTAATTATAGTCGAATGTGATGATGAGTCACAACAGTAACAACAGTCACAACAGTCAGAACAGTGTCAACAGTCACAACAGTGACAGCAGTCACAACAGTGTCAACAGTGTCAACAGTGACAACAGTGACAACAGTCACAACAGTGTCAACAGTCACAACAGTGTCAACAGTCACAACAGTGTCAACAGTCACAACAGTGACAACAGTGATAACAGTCACAACAGTCACAACAGTGACAACAGTCACAAGAGTGACAACAGTCACAAGAGTGACAACAGTCATAACAGTCACAACAGTCACAACAATCACAACAGTCACAACAGAATCTAGACCACTTTATATATTTCCAATGTTTCTCGAGTCTTTTATGATCCCATGATTTTCGATTTATTTGCAAACTTTCGAAAATGACAGATTTCATTTGGGAAATAATTGTTTATATAGATGCTGAGCTGAATTCAATTGATTCGTTGCTGCAAACTCTTATCAATTTTTTTTTCAACGCCTTCATTTACTTGTCCATGACTTTAGTGTCTGAACATTCGAATGTATGTGATATGATAGTTCAATTGAGAAATGAATCGAATATATAAAATCCGAATTTAGAAATTAATAACGCGGCAGGAAAGAAATACCTAACAAAAAAGGCTAGTTTGTATATTGGCTCCGTGCTGAGTATAGGGTGGGGGTAATGAAATCGAACGCAGCACCTGCAATGAACAAAAATTACAATGAACTCTGCTATGTTATCTGTCAAAACTGTATGAGCGTAGTTCGAGATGTTTGCAATCAAATTTAAAAGATTTTTCATTAAAAATGGCTAGGGTAGTTGCCGTGTAATAAATTGCAAAGATACTGGAAGGAATGGAAAATGCAAATATTATCGATTCCCTCAGGCAAATTCGAAGTTAGACAATGCAGCAAATGGATAGCTGCAGTTTTACCTTTAAAGAAGTATTGTAAGGCGTCAAAAAAATAGAGATTTGCCTTATGACCCGAGCTCGAATTATTAAACTTGGGTAATGTTTTGTCGTTAACTCCCCGAGTAGAAATTGTGCTAACCTGTCTGGGTTACGACCTAGTAACCGGCTCGCCGAATTGAGCTCATACGAACTGACCAATGGTTGGCTCGCAATGAGCTGGTAACATTGTAAATGTTTTGTTATTCAGCCCTTGTCTAGTCACTGCACAGCTGGTCTTGGTCACAAATGACAAAGTGAGGTTATGTGACTACATGTGGTTCCATCGAGCGAATGACTCATGGCTGGCTAGCCAACTTGAGTTTCGGATGGCCTGGCAAAAGAAAACAATTATCAAGCGGGCATATCGCCATGACCTAGCCAACACTAGCTAACTGCGGCTATACACCCCGTGGTTAGTCACTGCCCAGCCGAGCTTGCCCATGTCGAAATTTTCAGCCTATTTTAAAGACCTTTGATCCTAAGTCAGCCTCACTTGAGTCTGTTTACTGCTAGTTGTCCTACTATAGGCTCCTAACACGATCTTCCTTTGCTGCTTACCTCCTGCATAGGCCCTAATACTTCTACCTAACCTAGCTGAAGTCGTTGCAACTCCTCTTTTGCTGCTAGAAGTCCTACTATGGGTCCTAACATGCTCGTCCTTTGCTGCTTACCTCCTGCATAGGCCCTTATACTCCTACCTAACCCAGCTGAAGTTGTTGCAGCTCCTCTTTTGATTGCGTTTGTACCTATCGCGCATTTGGCTGTTTCAACGAAACGAGGATGGGGATGGTCGCATTCGAAGGAGCGGGTCTGATAGTTTTCAGTAACCGTCGTGCGTTGGACTAGGTAGGACCACGCGTTCGCCGTAGAGGCATACTTTTCCAATGACCTTTCCATTATCTCCACCCAGCGAACCGTTCGCATTCGCTTCAAACTTGCCCCTGCAGCTCCAGCAACTCTCCAAAGTGGAAGAAATGGATCTTGGGCAAAGTTACAATATTTTTGACAGGAATTGCCCTCACGTATGCATGTATATGCGGATCCCTATAGCAGGCACGCATGCATACGTATAGGTACTAGTATACGTCTGTTGGCGTATGCTTAGGCATGTATGTGTGCGGGTATATACGTGTGTCTACGCATGCGCGTATTCAGACATATGTATTTCTATATGCGTAATAGAGTGTATGCGTGTGCGTGTATACGTATGCCAATCGACGTCCTCCTTAGCTCCTGCAAGTGGAGGAAAGGGAAATTTGTTCCCGTTCTAGGCGTTAACGCGGTCCTCTAGTTTCTCGGCTGTTTTTTTACAGCTTTTTCAATAATTTTTTACGGGCAAAGCATCGAAATAATCAATCTCATTGTTTTTGCATAATCTTTATTAACATTTAAATAAGCTTTACAAATTTTTTGAAGTCAAAATATATAACAGAATAAACGTTATAGTGGCCGACAGGAAGACATCAAGTAAAAGAGGTGCATGACGGTGACCAAGATTGCGGTTGTTCTGCTTATCTGAAATCAAAAAACCAAACGGCATTTTAATCTTCATATTTAAGACGAGCGATTGAACTAGAGTGAATTCTAAATTACAAAAATTGACTTTTTTATACACTTTTGAAAATTACATTCTATTTTTTACTCATTTTTTCTTAAGTTTTTCGCTCGTACAAAAATAACTATCGAAGCAATCATGATAATCCTAGTTCAATCGCTGGCTTATAACATATTAAAGATGCTGTATAAATTTGAACAAGATCGCTGCAATAGTTTCTGAAATATCGTGGTCACCGTTTCGAAAAATGGTGTTTCGAGAAAAACGCGTTTGTAAGTATATCTGCTCCGTATACCTGCTCCGTTCCAGGGCCGTAACTTGTGAACCACTTCGAATTTCGAAAAATCCTTCGGCACACATTTTCTACACATGTTGTAGATGTGATTTATGAAAAAAAAAATCGATTTTTTCGACCCGAGAAACTAGAGGACCGCCTTAAGTAGGAGCTCATTTTATATTGAATACGAAGCTACTTTACTGCCTTTATCTCTTACCACTGTGAGGATCTGAAAGGGGCGAATAGGCTGAAAATTTCGACTCGGGTGGTAACAAATACAATGTTGTAATGCCCGATGTTGCAACGCGGCGCTAGTATTGAACACGGAGCCATACCATTTATGTACTCATGGTATCGTTGATATATATTTGACCTTGCATTGCAAATATGCTTTTGCATAGACATGTGAAATAGCATGAAAGGCAGTCCGTCATGACAATACGAGGACAGATGAGTAAGGGGTAGCTGATCCACCGCCTCCCTCCCCGCCCGCCTCCTAAAGCTCAATGCAAATGCGCAGAAATACAAGAACACAAAATGTATATCGCTAATGGAATGGCAGCAGTTTCAACGGAATAGACAGGAAAATATTTGAAACCGCGATTAAAACGGAAGATGGAGTTTACCCTCTAAGCGAAAGGTAATAGTCTTGAAACGCGAGAACACATAAAAATGGAGTTTGTCGGAATATTTTGAATTAGTAGAGAGATTTTAAACACACGAAAGACAAGTGTCTTTTAAGGGGTTACCCCCACTTGCGATTTTGAAAAAATCGATTTTTTTTATTGCATTTTTTTGAAGTGCAATTTGAAGTGCAGTTTTTTTTATGCCCGGAATAGATGACTCTATGTAAGTTTACAAAAAAAAAATTTCTTCGTGTAAACTGAAATTGAAACTTTAAACGCGTTTTTCTCAAAATGGCATTTCTGAAGTCGGTGACCAAGATTACTCGAACACTAATGAACCGATCTTCTTGAAATTTTGCAGGCTTATTTAATACATGAAAATGTAGTCTTTAATCGTTCGATTTTTTTTTCGAAAAAAAAATGGCCGTTTTATAGCCAAAAAACGGCCGTTTTTTTCGTTAAAATCGAACCATTAACTTTGACTGTCCGCCATTTTGTGAAAAATGAATATTTTTTTAAATCCTTCGATTAAAGACTAGTTTATACTTATATTTGACTAAATCCATCCGCATTTTTTTTTCAGATGATCCACTTCGCCGCAATGTTGGTCACCGCAAACCGTGTATATAAAAACGTTATTTCATTGACGGCCATTTTCCACTAAACAATGTAATATTTTTCAATAAAACAATTACTGAAAGTTCTTCAAGATGTGTTCTTTAAGATGGTATATTGATCGACTAAGTAAGTTTTGTAGTTTTCTTTCAAAAAATCATGAAAAAGGCCTTTTTTGCGCTACAAGTGGGGGTAACGCCATAAGGAAATTCAAGTAAAGATTGGCTTATCCCCTTCAGCTTGCAACCCTGCAAAAATGCAAAAACCCCCTCAACTTTAATGATATATCCCCTGCAATGTGGTACCTGTTTTATTCAGTTCAATGCATCTGAATTAAGGGGAGGTACCTGAGTAAACGGCGAGAAAAACCGGTAATCTTCGGGGATTTTTATCTCAAAAACTAATGTTTCGATTGGATCCGGGGATTTTATTGGAAAATATGTACATTGAGGTATGTTTAGGATTTTTTAAAAATAAATTCGTTGACTGGAAGCGATTATCTCGAAACACAGTTTTCAAAGTTGGTGCTAGATTTATCTCGAAAACGGCTTGTCCGATTTTGTCCAAATTTGGATACAATATTCTTCGATGCTTTTTCTCGTTTGCCACGTGGGGGTTTTTCATTTGATTGAACCATTGCTTTTTGAAAAATATGTTTCGAGATAATCGCGTTTGAATCGCTTTCAGTCAACGAATTTATTTTTTTTAAATCCTAAACACACCTCAATGTACATATTTTCCAATAAAATAATAAAACCCGAATCCAATCGAAACATTAGTTTTTGAGATAAAAATTCCCGATGTTTACCTATTTTTCCCGTCGTTTACTCAGGTACCTCCTCTTAAATGCGGGTTACGGAGGAGAAAAACAAAGTGGCAGCTCAGCGCTTAAATTTTTACTCTGCCGCTCCACATGAGAAGCATTTTCATTTTTGTTTCACTCAAATAGTGAGACCGCTTGTGAGTAAAACTGCAAAATTACCCCTTGACATGCCTTATTCTAAGGAGTGCTTGCAGCCCTTAAAAATCGAAGGTGGACACCAAAGTGACGTTCCTTGTTAGTCGCAATAAAATGCAATACACACGTACATAAGGCTAGTTTGAAATTGCTGGTTGCCAAGATTGCATTTCCGGATGACGTTTGAATCAAACAAGCGTTGCGTTCCTAACGGGTAGTCAACGTTGGTGCGCAAAGCCGAGGATGATTCATCTTCGGGACCGATCGGTTTTCATCGATTCCAATCTGCTCTCGCTCACGTGGGATCATTAGCCTCTAGCCCCCATCCCCCTCCCCAAAGCTCGCTTTTCTCTTATTCCCTCTCTTGTGCGATTCCCCTTTCATCTTCCCACCCACCCCCGCGTTAATTAAGTTTTCGCTGAGGCCTAATTGGACGGTGAGCGCGAGAGGCCTAGCGATAGATACAGATCACTCCCTCTCTCTCTCTCTCTCTCTCTCTCTCTCTCTCTCTCTCTCTCTCCCGCTGTCTCTCCATCCGTATCGTTCTATCTTCCTGTTTAGGACGATGTGCGGCGAGAAGTGCTGAGCGCACCGGGGATTTCCTCTGTCAACGGCAAGATGGAGTGAAACCCTGGCGAATAGAGACACGCGCTGAGTCCAAGGATTACCCGCTGCGATATATATATATATGCATGTATACATACATACATACACATATGTGTGTGTGTGTGTGTGTGTGTATATATATATATATATATATAAAACTCAAAAACAGTCGTGAGACCGTAAACAATCTATATAATATTATAAATGCGAAAGTTTGTAGATTTGTTTGTCCAGATGTTTGGTGTTCGTTACTTAATCATGTCGAAACGGCCAAATGGATTTGGATGAAATTTGGCACACATGTATACCCCGTAATAACACATATGATACTTTTTGTCACAGTAATAGGTTCCATGCGGCTTACAACGACAGTTTGTTACCTTCAATCACACCGAAACAGCTGAACGTATTTAAAGGAAATTTGCCACACCGTAGAGTGATCATGCGAGAGTCTCATTTACTTTTATAGATTGATCTCTCGATCCGAGACATATGAAAAATAAAGTGCGACGAACAAGTAAGAATTCGCGCGTGGCGGTGGACATGGCGATTTTTTTTGCCTACTCTTACTCCCTATCTATTCTGGCCATTTCACCACTCCTCCCAAGAGTCTCAGCGGTAATCTCAGTTAAGGCGGACCTCTAGTTTCTTGGGTCGAAAAAATCGATTTTTTTCATAAATCACATCTACAACATGTGTAGAAAATGTGTACCAAAGGATTTTTCGATATTCGAAGTGGTGCACAAGTTACGGCCGTGGAACGGAGCAGGTATACGGAGCAGGTATACTTTCAAACGCGTTTTTCTCGAAACACCATTTTTCGAAACGGTGACCACGATATTTCAGAAACTACTGCACCGATTTTGTTCAAATTTATACCGCATCTTTAATATGTTTTAAGCCAGCGATTGAACTAGGATTATCATGATTGCTTCGATAGCTTTTTTTGTACGAGCGAAAAACTTAAGAAAAAATGAATAAAAAATAGAATGTAATTTTCAAAAGTGTATAAAAAAGTCTATTTTTGTAATTTAGAATTCACTCTTGTTCAATCGCTAGTCTTAAATATGAAGATTAAAATGCCGTTTGGTTTTTTGATTTCAGATAAGCAGAACAGCCGCAATCTTGGTCACCGTCAAGCACCTCTTTTACTTGATGTCTTCCTGTCGGCCACTATAACTTTTATTCTATTATATATTTTGACTTCAAAAAATTTGTAAAGCTCATTTAAATGTTAATAAAGATTATGCAAAAACAATGAGATTGATTATTTCGATGCTTTGCCCGTAAAAAATTATTGAAAAAGCCGTAAAATAACAGCCGAGAAACTAGAGGACCGCGTTAAGGCCTTAGGCCACAGTAGCGGGTATAAAATCATGTGCGAATTTAACAATTTTTTTCGTATGGAAAAGTTACTCACTCATGAAATTAATTACACATCTATTTAGTATGAATATCTACTACTAATATTTTCTTTTGTTATCTTTTTTAGGCGCTCCGCGGCGTGACATTTAGCATCCACAATTTTTTACCTAGATCAAAAAACAAAAATTCTCGTCAAGCTACATTAGAATACCTAGAGAAGTACGTACGGAATTTGAAAAATATTGTTTTATTCAAAAGTTGTAGGTATTTGAACTTAAGAAATGAATTATCAGTGAAAAATTTCGTTATAACTGCTCATAAACTGCTCATAAAATGAACATTTTTCAATTAATCAGAAATTCTGTGCGTACTTCTCTGCGAAATGCAATTAGGAACATAACTTTTAAATTTGAAGTAAATCGAGTGAAAATTGTTGTAGATATTTGTCACGCCAGTTGGAAAAAAGCTGTTTCGAGAAGTTTCGAGTAGTCGGCCATTTTGTGCATCGAGAAAAAAAATATATTTTTTTCGAATAGCTTGATATTCACACGTGTAATTAATTTTATGAGTGAATCACTTTTGCATACGAAAAAAATGGTTAAATTCGCACATGATTTTATACCCGTTATTGTGGCCTAAGGCCTTAAACAACAAAATTGGAGGCGGTCAGTGCAGGTACTTTTTTGTTTCTTTTTTATTTGGAGACTTTCATCTCAGGTACTACTTTAGAATTTAACGCGGCGCTCATCTCAAGTACTCAAAAATTTGTTTTGCTGTCCTTTGCAGGCGCAAAAATAAAAATATTGATTACACATGCGGACTGCAGGGGGTTGAAAAATTCCATGGAAGCGAAAGTCTAATCTGTCAGAAGGTTTTAATAAAACTCTCCGTCTAACTAACTAACTAAACTAATCCGTTGTCGCTCTTCCTTGTGTTAAGTGTCCCCCCCCCCCAACAAACAATTAAATGGTTTGCATTTCATTTCACAGACATTCAGTTGTCGAATGGTTCGCAAAAAAATATTTTAGCGGTTCTCTTTTCCTTTGCCGTTGGCGTACCACCTTGAATATTGATTGTAGGAAAAAAAGATGAAGACCAAACTTGTCGAAAATTTAATTCCCTATAAGTTTGTTTATGTTCATCTATGCCCTAAAGTTGAAAATGAACGAGATAATGCAATAGTTTTATCTCACCGCTTTTTTCAGGTTCAATTAAAAAAATATCGATCGTATAGAAAAAAACTGCAATAACTAAAGTTGTAGGAAATTGAATTTCCTACAAGTTCAGTCCCTACCACTTTTACTAAAAAATACAAAATGGCTGAGTTATTAAAGAAAAACAATTTTTCATAACATTTAAAATGGCGGACATAAGCTTATGGAGGATTTAGTCGCCATTTTGAATTTGGACTACCAGTGACCTCCCCCCAACGGTTAAAACAAGAAAGAGCGACGACGGAATTTTTGCAAGGTCAAACGTACATAGTGACTAGGCTATAGAGGGATTGAGCATGCCTGGCGCCAGTTAGCTCGCAGAGCTGCCGAAATGCTAGAGCACTCGGACCATCGGCGAGAAAAAAACCGCGTCCCATTGGTCTGCTCAGAGGTCGCAACAATCACACGCTCTCCGTGAAGCACAAGCTGGACGGCAAGCCGGCTCGTGAGCTTCAGAAACACTGAAACAATGTCAAGATCGCCGCAAAAAGTAAGCTAAGCAGCAAGCCAACTTGAGAGCATTAGACACCACAATGATATCAAGCTCGGCGTGAAGAGCAAGCTGAGCGGCAAGCCAACTTGAGCGTTTCAGAGACACCACAACAATTCCAAGCTCGGCATGAAGAGCAAGCTGAGTGACAGCCAGCTTGAGAGCTGCCGAAACACCGCAACAATCGCATTCTCGCAGAGAAGAGCAATCTGAGCGGCAAGCCAGCTCGGGAACTGCTGAAACGACGGAGCAGTCTGACTATCGGAGTAAGTAACACACTAATTATCTAGCTTCATAGCGGGCTGATGAGACTGTTGAGGAAGCCGAAGCTCGCAGACGTGTTGTTGCTGAAAAGGTAGCACAGTGACGGCAAGCGTTTACTGTAAACACGTGGGTCGTTTTTGAACACGCTACTTCAGAATACGATCCGGCTCTAGAATGCGGTCACAGGCTTATAAAAATGGAAAGGATGGGTAAAGAGTGTAGATTCTGCGGAGCGTTGAAATGGAAGGAGGAAGCAGCTGTGATGTGTTGTTCTGGAGGTAAAGTGGCCATTCCGAAATTAGAGGAGCCAGTTCAATCCTTGAAAGAACTGTTCACTTATGCAACAGAAGAATCGAGTAGGTTTCTGAATCGTATCAGAAAGTATAATAGCTGTTTCCACATGACGTCGTTTGGTGCTGATAGAGTTGTTTCAACTCAAAAGGCTGCAACTCCCATTGAAGTTGACATTTTCTCAACAATTATCAAGTCACAGGGCCATACCCTGAAAATCGTGGGAATGTATTTGAGCACGCCGTGCTTCTCGCATGGTCAACTATTTATCGGCTGTTCGAGAGTATTGAGGGCCAAAAACTTGTATGTAGTTGCCGATGACCATCAATTATACAATGTTGTCTACAGAATTATATTGCAAAGCCGTATAGTTCTGTAGAAGATCAACCCATCGCTTACCTCAGCCAGTCAGCTTACACACGTGCTTGTGAAATATGGCACTCTACCTTTTTTGTTTCATTCTCACTTGTTTTCTGTATTTTTCTGTATTGGACATCTGTTAAGAATACTTAGTCGAATAATAAACAAATGTCGCAACACGACGACCTTGTTTCTAACCTCGAAAATGTCAAAGTTTGTGCCAAATAAACAGCTTTTGCGGGAAGCATTGCTTTTCTGCTTCAACCTAAAAAAACAACAGCTGAAGCACGTCGGTTACTTGAGGAGGCCTACGGCGAACATATACCATCAAAAACAACGTGTGAAGATTGGTTCAAGCGGTTCAGAAGTGGCGATTTTGAGACTGGGGACAAGGAGCGCTCGGGAAGACCGCAAACATTTGCAGACGCCGATCTGCAAGCGTTATTGGATGAAGATGACACTCAAACAGAAGATCAACTTGCCGAGGCATGAAATGTGACTCGGCAATGTATTTCGAAACGTTTGCACGCCATGGGAAAAATTCATAAGGAAGGAAAGTGGGTGCCGCATGACTTGACTGAGAGACAAATGGAAAATCGAAGAGCCACTTCCGAAATTTTGCTTTTGCGGCAGAACAGAAAGTTTCCTGCATCGAATTGTTACTGGCGATGAAAAATGGATATATTTCGAGAATCCTAAACGCAGGAAATCGTGGTTTTCACTTGGCGAAGCGTCAACATCGACGGCACGGCCAAATCGCTTCGGAAAAAAGACAATGCTCTGCGTTTGGTGGGGCCAGAAAGGAATCGTGTACTATGAGCTGCTGCAACCGGGCGAAACTGTCAATGGGCATCGCTACCGACAACAACTAATCAATTTGAACCACGCATTGCTCGAAAAACGGCCAGAATGGAACACGAGACACGAACGTGTGATATTGCAGCACGACAACGCTCCGTCCCATCGCAGTTCCATCGTCCAGGACACCATAAAAACCCTGAAATGGGATCTGCTACCGCACTCGCCGTATTCGCCAGACCTGGTCCCTTCAGACTATCGCTTGTTCCGGTCGATGGCGCATGGCTTGGGTGGGCTACACTTGGCCAATTACGATGCAGTACAATATTGGTTGGACGAATGGTTTCAGTCCAAAGACCCGTCTTATTATCGTCTCGCTATTTATGTATTGCCAGAGAGATGGCAAAAATGTGTAAATAGCCAGGGACAATACTTCGAATGAACCATTTTTTGTATTTGTCTTGAAATTTTCGATTTTTTATAGGTAAAAAAACCCGGATGCTTAGTTGCGTACCTAGTATGTTCTAGTTATTCAGTAGAAGTTCTGTGGAACCGTAACACTCACCATGTAGTCTGCATTTTTGTACTGTCCGAAAGCTCTACTTCCATAATTCATATACACAATGTCCGCGATGAAAGATCTTTTCGTAAAACTAACTATATTTCATTGAGCAGGCCCACCATAATACGGCTAACCGAACATCGACTCATATCAGCCGGGTGAATCGAACATCAAAATTAAAACACGAGCTATCGCGGCCTGGTTTGAGGAAAATAGAAATGCAGGGGAATGGGCGAGAGGGAGAGAGGGGTATGAGACAGACAGGAAGAGAGAGAGAGAGAGAGAGAGAGAGAGAGAGAGAGAGAGAGAGAGAGGGAGAGGAGGCGTTTACCACGACGAAATGTTCCCGAAGTAATTCTGCATTTAACGCAGGTATAGATTTGTCTGAACGTAGCAGAGAACCCCCATGGGGTCCGATTGATGCCGGGTAGTAGACACGTCAAATTAAAACTGCACGAGATAATCGTGCCTCCAACGCGAAATTGAGACAAACACGGTAACGACGACGACAACGGACGAAAATCGCTACGGATAACGGTAAATTTTATCTCGATGTATATAGATATAATAGAAGTCCAATGATCGAATATACAGTCGCCTTATAGGACAAGTGTGATCGGATAGCTGAGCTTGTGATCTTTCCGTCGTACAAGCTAAATGAATATTTGCTTACTTTATTGCATATAGTTACGTATTGTTATATAACTGACGGACACAAACTGTCCGCGGAAAGAACTTGTACCGAACTATTGTAGAACGATTTTGATGATGCGTCATTACTGGCCTCTGATGTCACAACAGGAGCATTTGCAGCTAAAGAAATATTTCATTTAAATAGGATCTATTTAAATAAAGTAGGTTTTTTCCTTGTCTCATGGCCTACTATCACCCTATTTGTTTCAAATATATATTTTTATTTGTTCATATTTAAATTAAAGAGATAACTATTAGATTCGATCACATTCTTCTTTTGAACGTATGGGAAATATATATTTATTCGAGAATATCTCTATTAACTTGAATAAACGTCGATTTGATTCAAATGTATATTTTTGTCAAATTTTGGAGAGAACTTTTTAAGGTAGTACGAGTGCGCAATCTTGATTTCTATAGGTTTTATTTAAATTTTAACCAGACATTGTTCATATCATTATGCATATTTAAGTGAAATTTCAGAACAGTCGACTATTTAGATTGGGAGATAATGGGTTTTAAAATTGCAACTTTTAACACTTCAGGGCCTACATTGAAATTTAGACAGAATAATTCTCCTTAAAGATATTTGTCCCCTATAATAAGAAGACATATGTGAATATCGACTGTTCTGAAATTTCTGAAATTTCTGATATCTGAATAATCGACTGTTCTGAAATTTCACTCAAACATGCATAATGACATGAACAATGTTTGGTTAAAGTTTGAACAAAATCTATAGATATCAAGATTGCGCGCTCGTACTACCTTAAATGAAATAAATCTTTATTTGCGTACAATATGTGTCTTTCATTAAAATATGTTTTTACTTCGAACGTATAAAAAATATGTTTGAATCGTCGATATTTCGATTTGCTTATAGCAAACGTATATTTACCTCAAATAGATTGTTATGGCCATTATATGAAAGGTGCATGTGCATCAAAAGAATTTTGATTTTATATTTTTGTAAAGCATGTATGCATGTATAATGCGCGTGGTAACAGTATGAAAACAAATCAATACATTTGTAGGATCGAATGAAAATTTTTATGACCAAACGTTGGTCAATAGCTTGATTTAAATACGTATTTTTTTCAATAAAGACCATTTATTGAATCAAATAGAAAAATGTTCGACTCTACGAAAATTCTATTCAAATTAAATTTAAAAAATAATTAAACAGATACATCGAGTCCATTCAACTAAATTGTTTTTTGAACAGATGAAACTGAATTGCAGATTTATTAGTAATTTATAAATAATATTTAATTATTTAATAATATATAAATTTAATAGTTATTTATAAATCAAATATTTAATTATTAGGCGATATTAAATAGATATTGATTTGAATATGTAAATATATTCAAAATAAATCATTCCAACAATGGAATGCAATAGGAAAAATTTGATTTCACGAAAAACCTAGTTAATTCAAATAAGAAAAAATCAAATAGACGTATCTCGTTAATATCGATAGAGTTTTTCTGTCAGTGTAAGCAAACCTGAAACCACATGCGACTGTGAGACTATTGCACATCAAATGTTCCTTCGTATATGCCCTCACCAACTTTTACGATCCCTTTTCAATTTTCTCCGCTACTTGTCACTATAAATTCAACGACCCTAAAAATAATACACTCGCAATGATGAAATTTCAACTGCATTATTCGTTGGATAGAAATATTGGTTCATTATTATTAATAATAATAAATTATTATTGCAATTTTCCATCTTTATCGGTGATTCGTATGCATCGATGTTTCGATGCCCGATGGATCGGGGCTGCGAATGCAATTGAGTTCGCGCGATACGTCGTCACTCTTGGGAGCTTCAATACACTTAGAACTTAGGCCACGCGGCTAATCAGAAAGCAATTATCCGGCTCTCTCCGATCCGAGACGAAACGAGTTTAATCGCATTAAATATTGAAGCGTCGGTACGACGATGTCGCAGAGCACGAGAGTATGGGATTGAAGGGGTTGGGGGGAAAAGGGAAAATGGGAGGGAGCGGGATTCGAGTTAGTAGGGGCGGGGGTGGGGGGGCACAGTTCGAATGCTTGTCTCGTTTCTGTGCTCCTTGGTGATTGGTACGATGCTGCGGACTCTACACTGCCAAAAAATAATATTTAATTCAAATAGGATCTTTTTAAAATAAAATCGGTTTTTTTTTCTTGTCTCATGGCCTACTACGATCCTATTTGTTTCCAATATATTTTTTTATTTGTTCATATTCAAATAAAAGAAATAAGGATGAGATTCGAGCATATTTTTTTTTTAATGTAGGGGAGATATTTTTGAAAAAAATATCTTTATCAGCGAGAATAAACGTCTTTTTGATTCGTATATATATTCCTGTCAGATTCTGAAACGATCTTTTTGAACGAAATAAATTTTCATTCGTTTACAATATATGTCTGTCATTCAAATATATTTTCATTTCGAACGAATGAAAAATATATTTGGATCAAAAGAATCTCGATTTTGTAGTTTTCTATAGCATGTATACACACAGTTGCATGCAAAAGTGTCCGGCCAAAGATAATTGTGTGATTAACGCGGTCCTCTAGTTTCTCGGCTGTTTTTTTTACGGCTTTTTCAATAATTTTTTACGGGCAAAGCATCGAAATAATCAATCTCATTGTTTTTGCATAATCTTTATTAACATTTAAATAAGCTTTACAAATTTTTTGAAGTCAAAATATATAATAGAATAAAAGTTATAGTGGCCGACAGGAAGACATCAAGTAAAAAAGGTGCTTGACGGTGACCAAGATTGCGGCTGTTCTGCTTATCTGAAATCAAAAAACCAAACGGCATTTTAATTTTTATATTTAAGACTAGCGATTGAACTAGAGTGAATTCTAAATTACAAAAATTGACTTTTTTATACACTTTTGAAAATTACATTCTATTTTTTACTAATTTTTTCTTAAGTTTTTCGCTCGTACAAAAAAAACTATCGAAGCAATCATGATAATCCTAGTTCAATCGCTGGCTTATAACATATTAAAGATGCTGTATAAATTTGAACAAGATCGGTGCAGTAGTTTCTGAAATATCGTGGTCACCGTTTCGAAAAATGGTGTTTCGAGAAAACCGTTTGAAAGTTCGCGCATGTGATTTATACTTGTGAACCACTTCGAATATCGAAAAATCGTTTGGCACACATTTCTACACATGTTGTAGATGTGATTTATGAAAAAAAAATCGATTTTTTCGACCCGAGAAACTAGAGGACTGCCTTAAACGTTACTCCATCATAAAATTATCTTTGGCCGGACACTTTTGCATGCAACTGTACATGTATACATCTATAATGCGTATGGTAACAGTATGAAAACAAATAAATACATTTGTAGGACCCAATAAAAAATGTCATGACCAAACGTTGGTCAATAGCTTGATTCGAATAAGTATTTGTTGCAATAAAGACAGACCATTAATTCAATCAAATAAAAAAATGTTAGGCTCTACGAAAATTCGATTATATTTACATTTAAAGAATTAAATATGCATTTAGTGGATTTAACTAATTTGTTTTTTGAACAGGTAAAACCGCCTCACCAATTTATTAGAAATAAATATTACATTTAATTGTTAGACGATGTTGAATATATCTCGATTTGAATAAATTAATATATTCAAAATAAATCATTCCAATAACGGAATGCAATAGGAAAAAATTCATTTCCGAAAAATCCACTCAATTCGAATTAAAAGTAAATCAAATCCAGCATTTAGTTAATGTCATAAGAATTTTTCTGTCAGTGTAACGTATATGAACAAAAAGTAGATATTGGCGTATGTGTTGTTCGGATCGCTCGTTGTCTTTTGGTACAGGTTGTTTAGATCGTTCCGTCAGTAACACACGACCACGCGGAATCCCCCACCCTCCAGACCTGCCGGTCCCACACTTCGGATCTTTTCTCCCGGGGGAATTCTAGTCGGGAAACACGATCCCAAAAACAAAGAACGGGAGAGGGGGGGGGGGGGCACGGTGGAGAGGAAGGATGAAAATACAGAGAGAGGGGAGTAGAAGAGAGAGAGAGAAGCTAGGGGTAGAAACGGTGCCACGTGTGTGAACATTGATGAGAAAGAACACGGAAAAAACAAGATGAAGCTGCCTCGTGCATCATGTCTCCTCCAAATTCGCGAGGACTTCGGTATTAGGCATCTGTATACCCTTGAGAAGTGCGGAGAGGAGAACGAAAAGGGAGGGTCATCCAGAGCGGGATGAGAAAAGCTTATCGTACCTCTATTTCTTCGTCTTCTGGTCCAATAACGTTATTTTTATTTTCTTTATTTTACCCCACTCTTCAGCTCGTATTCGTTGATCATCGAAATCACGTTTTTGGGAAGTTAACTTTTTGAAACAATGCTAAGATTAGGGGGTTACCCCCACTTGCGATTTTGAAAAAATCGATTTTTTTTATTGCATTTTTTTGAAGTGCAATTTGAAGTGCAGTTTTTTTTGATGCCCGGAATAGATGACTCTATGTAAGTTTTAAAAAAATATATTTTCTTCGTGTACACTGAAATTGAAACTTTAAACGCGTTTTTCTCAAAATGGCATTTCTGAAGTCGGTGACCAAGATTACTCGAACACTAATAAACTGATCTTCTTGAAATTTTGCAGGCTTATTTAATACATAAAAATGTAGTCTTTAATCGTTCGATTTTTTTTTCGACAAAAAATGGCCGTTTTATAGCCAAAAAACGGCTGTTTTTTTTCGTTAAAATCGAACCATTAACTTTGACTGTCCGCCATTTGGTGAAAAATGAATATTTTTTAAAATCCTTCGATTAAAGACTAGTTTATACTTATATTTGACTAAATCCATCCGCATTTTTTTTTTTTTCAGATGATCCACTTCGCCGCAATGTTGGTCACCGCGAACCGTGTATATAAAAACATTATTTCATTGACGGCCATTTGCCACTAAACAATGTAATATTTTTCAATAAAAAAATTACTGAAAGTTCTTCAAGATGTGTTCTTTAAGATGGTATATTGATCGATTAAAAAAGTTTTGTAGTTTTCTTTTAAAAAATTCATGAAAAAGGCCTTTTTTGGGCTACAAGTGGGGGTAACGCCTTAAAATAGCTTTTAGTTTTATTTCCACACGCCTAAAATATTGCATAAATTCAAAATAAATTGAAATACTCAATCGAGAGTTCTAACTCCGTTATTTTTTAAATTATAATTCGTCATTCCCCGACCTCTTGAAATGATCAATTTCAGGAATTGAAACTACAACCTACCTGCCTATCTTCTGCCTATACTACAAAAGTTGATTTGGGTCGAAGTGCTACTTTGAGGCTTATAGTAGGACTTCTAAGCATTAAGTAACCGCAAGTGGGGGTTAAACGGATTCAAAGGTCTTCAACAAACGCTAAAATGGAATCGAAGGCCTTTAAAATAGGCTGAAAAATTTTATTTTGGATTAGAAAGCTAGGTAGATGCCAAAAAGCGTTTCACGCCTAGTAAAGTCCCGATCCGGCAGACCGGATGCGGCCTCAATCCGGCCCGCTGCAAAAATTCTAGTTGGGTATTTACGGGAGATGTACACTTAGATGGTCGAGGTCGAGGATTTAGAAGCTATGAACATTCCGTCGACCGTAGAAGACCTACACTATGGGCCTGGTATCGATGATTCTATGTAAGTTGACAAATTTCATGATTTATTCATTCCCAAATTTTCTAACGCGTTTTTCTCAAAACCACGTTTTTCAAATGGGTACCCAAAATTTCTCGAAAACCAATAAACCGATTGCATTGAGGTTTTTTGTGGTTATTCTATACACCATTATCTAGTACTTGTCATAGGATTTTTTTTCCGTTACTTAGTTTTTGTTTTATAGCCAAAATAATAACTAATTTTTGGCCCAAAAATCACTATTTATGTTCAAACGTCCGCCATTTGGTCATAAATCGATATTTTCAAAATCGGCTATGACAAGTACTAGAATATAGTATCTAATTTAATAATCTTTTTGGTTTTTTTTTTCAGATGATTTTTGAAGAAACGCCAGTGGGTACCGTATACGCAGATTTTTTTACGACGCTCCAAGGATCACACAATATCCTCGTATGTTTTTGATATTTTTAAATAAAGAAAATTAAACATATTTTTGAATCCAGATACTTTTAAATAATTAAAACCTCAATCCGAAATTTCAAATAGTTTTCCTTTAAAAAATTCACAAAAATGACCTTTTTTCCGCGTGTTAGGTCTATATCTCCCCTTAAACAAAATGAGTATTACAGAAAATCCATAGGGAATGGATAGTGGAATGAATGAAATTTAATGCATGATTATTGTTAGCGACTGAATTTAATCAATAATTTTTACGTTGTGATATTCGTTTCCGGACAAATTTGGTTTGAAATGGTTTCGAATGAGATTGTACGTTATTTGTTTGTTTCTATATCGAAATACACTACACGTTAAGGCGTTACCCCCACTTGTAGCGCAAAAAAGGCCTTTTTCATGAATTTTTTAAAGAAAACTACAAAACTTTTTTAATCGATCAATATACCATCTTAAAGAACATATCTTGAAGAATTTTCAGTAATTTTTTTATTGAAAAATATTACATTGTTTAGTGGCAAATGGCCGTCAATGAAATAATGTTTTTATATACACGGTTTGCGGTGACCAACATTGCGGCGAAGTGGATCATCTGAAAAAAAATGCGGATGGATTTAGTCAAATATAAGTGTAAACTAGTCTTTAATCGAAGGATTTTAAAAAATATTCATTTTTCACAAAATGGCGGACAGTCAAAGTTAATGGTTCGATTTTAACGAAAAAACGGCCGTTTTTTGGCTATAAAACGGCCATTTTTTTCGAAAAAAAAAAATCGAACGATTAAAGACTACATTTTTATGTATTAAATAAGCCTGCAAAATTTCAAGAAGATCGGTTCATTAGTGTTCGAGTAATCTTGGTCACCGACTTCAGAAATGCCATTTTGAGAAAAACGCGTTTAAAGTTTCAATTTCAGTTTACACGAAGAAAATATTTTTTTTTGTAAACTTACATAGAGTCATCTATTCCGGGCCCATACAGAAATATGGGCCCGGATACTTATACTTAAAAAAAATGCAATAAAAAAAATCGATTTTTTCAAAATCGCAAGTAGGGGTAACCCCTTAATAGCGAAAAAGCTGAGGGTACTTCTCGTCGAGCGATTAAATCGGCGTGAAGAGACGAATAATAACTCGAGTAGCAATTGTGCTAGCCTGTCTGAGTTACGACCTAGTAACTGACTCGGCCAATTGAGCTCATACGAACTGACCAATGGTGGGCTCGCTATGCGCTAGTAATACTGTGAATATTTTGTTATCCAGCCCTTGTCTAGTAACTGCCCAGCTGATCTTGGTCACAAATGACAAAGTGAGGTTATGTGACTACGTGTGGTTCCATCGAGCGAATGACTCATGGCTGGCTAGCCAACTTGAGTTTCAGATGGCTTTGCAAAAGAAAACAATTCTCGAATTGGCATGTCGCCATGACCTTGCCAACACCAGCTAACTGCAGCTATGCAAGTCTTGGCTAGTCACTGCCCTGTCGATCTTGATCACAAATGACAAAGTGTGGTCATGTGACTACGAGTAGTTCCACCGAGCGATTGGCTCATGGCTGGTGAAGCAGCTTGGGTTACAGATGGCGCTGCGAATGAAAAACATCCTCAAGTCGGTAACTCGCGATGACCTAGCCAATACTTGCCATCTGCAGCCGCACTAGCCGGAATAAATGATTGGACAAATACATTTTAAGGTTATGTAATTTTATGCGTATATCGCTCTCAATGCGAACACAATTGAGTCGTTGATCTGATAATGTTATTTGCATTTGTTAATCCACCCATTTTTCAATAATCTAGCATTGTGTACTGTAACATACATAGACGATACGAAAAATCAGAAATTAAACAAGTAGAATTGGCTCACAAGGAACATCCCTCAGGTGAGACCCTTCGATTTTGTTGAAATTTGGATATGTTATAAAGCACCGAAAAGTAAGCGATACGTATTTTTTTTATCGGCGGAAAAACGGTTTTAAGGGGTGAAACGAACCCTCGAAAATAGGGGTGTTTTTCGTTTTTCGTCGATAACGTTATCGTTCTCATCTCCAATGTATAGTGCACAAAAAAATAAACATTGTTGCAATTTGAATTTTTTTAATATCTCGTACCGTTAAAACGTTATCGACGAGAAACGAAAAACATCCCCATTTTTTAGGGTGCGTTTCAGCCCTTAAAACCGTTTTTCCGCCGATAAAAAAACACGTATCGCTTACTTTTCGGTGCTTTAGAACATATCCAAATTTCAACAAAATCGAAGGGTGTCACCTGAGGGATGTTCCTTGTCAGTGGACAACGTCACAACTCATCACCCAGAGGTCTCAGGATCGAAACCACGTTAGGGCATAAGCGTTTGTCTGAGATCATTTAAAATTGATCCATTGATATATTTACAGGGCAATTTTCATAACCCTAATGAATGAACAACGAAGAATATCGTAAAAGGGTCCAATGATGTAAATAATGTGCAAAAAAAATTACGAAAAAAATATTTATTTAGCCGCACATTTGTTTGATCTAATCGCCACCTAATTTTTTGTTCCCAGTCACTGCTGAAAAATAGCTGAAAAAACTAGGTCATGGTTAGGTCAGAAATATCATACAGCCGTGAGACATTTCTTTCTAGCTAGTGACCGTCTAATTTCTTGTATTCAGTTACCAGAGGACCAAAGCGTTACAAGGCTGGCTAGTCAATCGCTAAGACGGCTAGCTAATGCCCAAATAGGGTTTTACAATCGGCACAGTAATAGCCCACGACTGGTTGCCAGAGAACAAACGATGGCGCGGTAATGGCTATACAAACGGGCCAGACCCGCACCATGCATGGTTGGTAATGGTTAACCATGAATGGCTGCTGAGACTTGGCCAACTATCATACGCCCATATTGGCCCAGCAACGGTTGCCGAATCTGCTGCCGGAAATGAAAAACAAAAAATTGACAAATCATGAATATAAAAATTCTAGTAGTATTTTTTTGTTTTCTTATGCTTTACTTATGTCCATGTACATAGAATAAATGCATTAAAAACGCTTTCTGTATTGTTCAATTTTTTACCTTCCATCGGGATCGATCCTGCGCCTTTCGTTCTAGTGTCGAGCGCCCTACCCACTTAGCCATTGTAAGGCTGGGAATAGACGTCCGATTTTTTCTTTCCGACAATCCGGATTGTCGGAAAGAAAAAATCGGACGTCTATTCCCAGCCTAAGACTTACAGAATCCATCGTTTGTTCGTTCCTTACTTTTATGCCGATAATTTTATTCGCGACATTAAAGTTTACCGACAATTTTTTTCGGTCCATTTAGGCTGTAAAAATAACTCGCTCGTTTTGAGTGAAGTTCCGAAAAGCATACTCCTCTGATCGAGCTGAAATTTTGCACCGAACTTCCTCTCATTATCCTAAGAGAAACCGTTAACGGATTTTTGACGACTAGCAATAGTTTTCGATATATCGCATTGTAAAGTTTATTATTTCACGGCATACGAGTATATGTATACAGGGTGAGGCACTAACTGTTGCCACCTTGAGTATCTCTGTAATTATCGACGTGACAAAAAAATGTTTGAAACAAAAGTTGTACCGTACGAAAGGGGTCATCAAATGCGACCATTTTTTTTTATCTCAGTGGAGGCGCTGTCGCACAGTAAAGGTCACCTCCACTTTTTCAAATGGGACAGTACATTTTTTTTAACTATCTTGTAGAGCATCGAAAAGTGCATAAAAAACATTTAGGGGTCAAAGTCGTTCAAGGTCATTTAAGATCAAAAAGTGACATGAACTTTATTTTTATGTGAAATTACCTTTATTCACAGTAGATGTTCAAAGTGATTGCCATTCATCGTTCACGAATCATGGAAATATTAACTTGCATAACATGCATTTGTGGTCAACTGAAAATCCACATTGGCTGCGGCAAGTTGCACACCAAAGACCGTGGTCGGTTAATGTATGGTGTGGGATTATTGGGGATAGAATCATAGGCCCTTATTTCGTTGAAGGGAATCTTAATGGTAGAAAGTACAGCACATTCCTTTAAGAAACATTAGGTCCGTTATTGGAAGAAATACCTTTGGAAACAAGAAACAGAATGTGGTATCAACACGATGGGTACCCGGCACATTTTTCGCTGATAGCTAGAAATGAATTGCAAAAGAGATTTCCAAATCGTTGGATTGGACGCGGAGGAGCTGTATCGTGGCCGGCTCGCTCGCCAGACTTGACGCCTCTGGACTTTTTCTTGTGGGGACACTTGAAAGATCTTGTTTATAAAGAACGTCCAACTACGCCGGATGATATGCGTGAGAGAATTCTTCGAGCCTGTGATTCGATAAGTGCCGTAGTGATAGGAAATTCTGCACAATCCGTGATAAGGAGATTGCAATACTGCATTGATTCCAATGGCAATCACTTTGAACATCTACTGTGAATGAAGGTAATTTTACATAAAAATAAAGTTCATGTCACTTTTTGATCTTAAATGACCTTGAACGACTTTGACCCCTAAATGTTTTTTATGCACTTTTCGATGCTCTACAAGATAGTTAACAAAAAATGTACTGTCCCATTTGAAAAAGTGGAGGTGACCTTTACTGTGCGACAGCGCCTCCACTGAGATAAAAAAAAATGGTCGCATTTGATGACCCCTTTCGTACGGTACAACTTTTGTTTCAAACATTTTTTTGTGACGTCGATAATTACAGAGATACTCAAGGTGGCAACAGTTAGTGCCTCACCCTGTATATCCGATAGATATCCCCCACTCCTCCGGCCGCGCTGCTTCCTGGCAAACAGTGCTCGCCCGTATGTGCATATCACTTGCCATGTGGGATGGGTTTGTTTGGGTTTATTTAATATAGTAGAAGCGCAGTACAATAAATAACTTTCAATATACGATATATCGAAAACTATTGCTAGTCGCCAATATCCTTTTAAAGGTTCTCTTAAAATATTGAAAAGAAGGTCGGTGCAAAATTTCAGCTTCATCAGTGGGATATGCTTTTCGAAACCTTATCCCTTGTTTTTACGTGTTACAGTTTAACGACCTGCATTTGCAAAACACCCAAAAACAAAACATCAATAGCTGGAATAGATCTGGAAAGCCGTTCATCCGCCTACGATACCCCAATGCTGATCTCCATATTATCGGTGCGCTGGTATTGGCCCACCAATGGCTGGCATAGATCTGGCAAGCCGTTCATCCGCCTACGATACCCCAATGCTGATCGCCATATTATCGGTGCAATAGTATTGGTCCACGAATGGCTGGCATAGATCTGGCAAGCCGTTCATCCGCCTACAGTACCCCAATGCTGGTCGACGAATTATTGGCCGATTATCTTCAAACCGTTCAATGGCTGAATGCTGGCATTTTTGTTACGACAGGCGACCCTATATGGGTGGCGATTCGAAACGTAATTTACTAGCATGTGGCTAGGCGGTGATGGGTTACGTTTTCCACTTGGGAAGAAGGCATCCAAGGGAGGAACGTTTGCGAGAAGAGGGTGTCGAGGCCACTGGAGGCCTCCCAATCCTGCCTTCCTGCTCTTCTCCTGTCGCTCCCAGACGGAATTCCTATCTTATCTTTTGATGTTTGTTACTTTTTTAAAACTCCTGCGATAGCTGTGAATATTTTTTTTCAGCAGGCAATCAAACGGAACGCACATATATTGAAGCTGCGAATGTTCCTTCAGTTCCGAATGAAGGCTACATCTACCTAAAGGCCCGAAAAAATTACCAAATTCCGATTTTCTCTTCTGGGTAACTGTTGGTGAAAAAGAAACGCATTTTTTAACACAAGATACATATATTGAGAGTCTTTAAAAATAACAAAAAAAGCATGTTTTTGATCGGCCACCTGGCGGTCATAGCCGCCGGCGGATAATGAAATTTTTTTCGCGACGTTTGGCGGTGGACAGTCTCCAGCTTAAACGGTCCATCCGAAATCTAAAAACCAAACGGGTTATTCAAGTTAACAATAAATACGAGTTGTTGACGATCGTCGATTTTTTAAATTATTTTTTTTAGCAACGTTGCGACGAATTGACACTCGCGCATACAAAATCTACTTAAAAAGTCGTACTTTTTACGGAACTACTAATAAAGATGGATTTTAGAAAAGTGAGATCGTCAACAACCTTTTAATGTTTCTCATCGTAACTCCTGTAAATTTCGAAATAATCCATCACGTGGTTCTCGAGATATCATGTCCACCGACTTTGAAAAGAGTGCTGCGAAAAAAAACGCGTTCAAAGTTTGAAGTCTGGTGCTGCTACCGCGCGCCCAGCCAACTGTTAGAACCTATAGCTCATTCAATTTTAGGAATATTTCAGTGAAATTTTCAGGGAATTCAGCCAAAAGGTGATACTATCGAATCGAAATATTTTTAGACAATTAAATTTCTCGACTCACTTAGGTAGCCCGTTGATAAATAATAAATTCAGTTTCCACACTAATTAAAAATGCGTTTGATCAATCGCTGATTCGTATCTGATTGTAAGTCTGCTCATAATTAAAGCTTATGGAACATTGGATTGAAAAGCACGTTTTTTAACACACTCGGAAAAATGTACACACGAGAAGAAAAGAATACGTATCGCTCCTAATTTTTGTTGCATTACTTGTACTTACGTGGAGGCGATGATTGGTGCTGTCGTCATTCTCAACAGTCGAAAACAGTCGAAATCATTCTTAACAGTCGAAATCATATTTCAAATAATTACAGCTTGTATGTAAATAATTATCGTTGTTTTATTTTACCGTCGAATCTTCAGGATATTTCATCCTTTCCCACCTAAATTTCCATAATTTTTTTATCGTCCCTTTCCTGCTTACTTCAGCAATAAAATGGTGTAATCGAATAAATACAAAAACGAAACGAGAACCAGACACAAAGCCAGGGATTCTTGGGAGTGTCGCCTGGCAGTTCCGATCATCATGCACAGGGCAAAGGAGATGAGATCCTACTAGTTTTTATGCGTGCGAAAGCCCCTGTCTCCACGCACCCCCTCGCTCATACGCGTCTTTTTGTTGAGCTCTCGGGATCTAGCTATTTGTCCCCTCAGTTATATGTACCTATATATATATATATATATATATATATATATATATAATATTTATATGTCGGGGATTTTTCCCTTGGGAGCCAAACGAGCGTTCGGGCAAACAGCAAGTGTTCCTGTGCTTGGCAACTCTCATAAGTGATTAAAGCATACGCTGCTCAACCTCCATATCGGGACGAACTACGTTGGCAAAAAGCGACTCCTGCTCTCACTTGTTTTTCTTCATATTTCATTACAACGACACTCGCCCCGCGTGTCGTTAGAGAATAATAAAAAAAAATTAATTACTCTAGAGTTTATAAAAAAAACGTTGACGTCATAGTTTATTTGAGAATTACAATGTCCGGTGATTAAACAAAAAATTTAGTATGGTTCTTCGGAGAGGGCTATATAAAAATATGGATGAATGTGTTATCAGTCGTATGCGGACGAACTTTGAGCAACCAGGGGCGATTGACGAGTCTTTTAATATAGTGTTTCACCAACATATGACGTTCTTTCTTCATTATTATTAGACTGCGAATAATTAGTTCGAGAATTGATATTTTATTTCCGCCCTGGGAATTGTTTTGCTCTTGTAGGAATATGAAATGTAATGAAAGAAGTAACGGATCACGCGAGAGTGATGGCGAAAAGAAAAATGGACGTAGGTACTCGTATCACTAAGCAGGGTCAAAAGAGAATTTCCTTTTCTGTTTGCAGTATTCATAACTGTCGCATTTGTATTTCGTATTCTCAGGATGTGGTGGATCTTTGGTAATAGCCTGAAAACAAAGTATTGAGTACACTGCCAAAACAAAATTTTTTTTTAGCAGGATTTTTTTAGCATGATTTATTCATTCCCAAATTTTCAAACGCGTTTTTCTCAAAACAACGTTTTTCAAATCGGTACCCAAAATTTCTCGAAAACCAATGAACCGATTGCCTTGAGGTTTTTTTTGTGGTTATTCTATACACCATTATCTAGTACTTGTCGTAGGATTTTTTTTCCGTTACTTAGTTTTTGTTTTATAGCAAAATAATAACTAATTTTTGGCCCAAAAATCACTATTTATGTTCAAACGTCCGCCATTTTGTCATAAATCGATATTTTCAAAATTGGCTATGACAAGTACTAGATTATAGTATCTAATTTAATAATCTTTTTGGTTATTTTTCAGACGATTTTTTAATAATCGCCAGTGGGTACCGTATACGCAGATTTTTTACGACGCTCCAAGGATCATACAATATCCTGGTATATTTTTGAAATTTTTAAATAAAGAAAATAAAACATATTTTTGAATGTATACACTGAGAAAAAAGAATCGTTGAATGTACAAAATGCATTTTGTTGTCTCGAAATTTTGTTGTTTTAACAGTTTGCTCAGACATGCTAAATAAGCTACAGTTCACACCACTATACTATTTTGCCACCAACTATACTGTTTTGTTATGCTAATCAAAAATCAAGTTGAATGTATTTAAAGATACATTTTCTTAAACCAACTGAGTTTTGGATGGATGAACGAATTTTTTTTTTCAGTGTATATTTTTAGATAATTAAAACACCGATCCGAAATTTCAAATAGTTTTCCTTGAAAAAATTCACAAAAATTACCTTTTATTCCGACTCCTAGGTGTATATCTCCCCTTAAATCAAGTAGGTTTTTTGTCTTTGTCTCAACTGCCTAGCACGATTCTATTTTCAACTATATTTTTTTATTCGTTCCAGATATTATTGTTGAATATTAAATATATTCAAATTGCATAAATAAGAATTGGATTTAATCGCATTCTTTCTTTGAACATATGGGAGATAGAATATATATATATATATATATATATATATATATATATATATATAGTTATATATATAATATAAAATATATATTATTATTAATTTAATTAATGATAATATATATTTCTGTTAAGAGGTTACGTTGGTTTGAAAATTTAAAGATTCATTTTTTAAAATATTATCTAATAATACAATATGTCTAGAATATTCTCCCAAAGTTTTAAGTCAATCGAAGTAAAAGTCTAGGAGAGAGAGTCTTTGGAAATTCTCCCCATTGGGAAAGACCGGCCGGGAGCGACTCAGGTAATCGCATTTTTCTCAAAACACTATTTTTGAAGTCGGTGGACACGATATCTCAAAAACGAATGCACCGATCTCATTGAAATTTTGCACACTTTTTCAAAATAGCATTAACTCGTGATCAAACGAAGGTTTTCTTCGGTTACAACTAATTTTACAAGGCCACACGTAGTTTAAATTCTACCAAAAATTAAACTATTTTGCATGCAATTCTGCCAAAAATTCAAATTTCAATTTTTTCAAAAATCTTTATTTCAATCACGAGCTATACTTACCTACTAACAGAAAAAAAATGGGTTTCCTAATTTCAGATAAAGCTATCATAAGTTATTCTCACCACCACGAAGACACTTTTTTTAGGGGTCCCAGGAAACCAGATCCCACCGGCTGAATTTCTCAAATTTTTGGATGAAATTTTTTAAAAAATATTGTTAAAAAGTTGCTCTTCTATGTGCTTAATATTTTTTATAAAATATTTAATTTATTTATTATAGATTTTTTAAATAGCCAAGTTATGTTTTTTTTGGCTTTGAATGAAATAAATCTTTATTTGCTTAGAATATAAGTCTTTCGTTCAAATATACTTTCACTTTGAACGCATGAAAAATATATCTGAATCGTCGATATTTTAATTTGCATATAGCAAATGTAGCTCAAGTAAATTTTTGTGGCCATCACATAAAAGGTGAATGTGAATCAAAAGAATTTGATTCACATCGCATGTATAATGTGTGGTAACAGTATGAAAACACATAAACACATTTGCAGGTTCAAATGAAAAATTACTAACCAAATGATGGTCAATAGCTTGACTCAAATGAGCAAGTGTTTGTTGCAATAAAGACAGACCATAAATTCAATCAAATAAAAAAATGTTTGCCTCCATGGAAATAATAATCAATTCAAAGTTTTCTTAATTAAATATCTACATTTAGTGGATTCAACTAAATCGTTTTTTGAAAAGACAAAACCGAATCACAGATTGATTAGGAATTATCAAAATATTCAGTTATTAGAGGATGTTGAATAGATCTTGATTCGAGTTAATAAATATATTTAAAATACAAAATTTCAATAATGGAATGCAATGGGAAAATTTTGATTTCACGAAAAATCTAGTCAATTCAAATAAGAAAAAATCGAACAGTCTCATGTACTTAATATTAACAGAATTTTTCGGTCAGTGAAGTTACTTCAAAAGAGGCCTCAATGCAAACTGCGATGTTTATAATTAAACAATTGCTGCAAAGCTTTGTCATTAAAAAATTAAGATTTTTTTGTTTCATTAAAAAAACATTATTTCGAATCGTTAGATTATTTATTTATATTATTTTTTTTTGCTCTTGAGGGACAACGAATGACAGGAGCTTATGAATATCAATTGTGAAACGATGGAAACAGCGTCCGACGTTTTCGATTAAAACTTGGGCTCTCTCCCTTTTTTTTTGTACAGCTCTCTTCAAGAAAGTTTGGATCGCTCGATGCTTCGTCGAGGGTGCTTCGCGTCGAGGCATCCAAAACTTCGAAATGAATGTTATTAGGGACGATAGCAGGAGGGAGAGGCCGGATTAAAGGGCGGAGTGTGGGTGGCGGGATGAGAACGTCGGACGCTCTGTATAAATACATAAATCGGGCAATCATCCTAAATGGCGTGGTACTCGGGCAGAATGAGAGAGAGAGAGAGAGAGAGAGAGAGAGAGAGAGAGAGAGAGAGAGAGAGAGAGAGAGAGAGACAGCACAGGTGAAAAGAGGAGAGTATATCTTTCCCTTTACATTTCGTTCCTTCTATTGTACGATAAACCACATCGCTTTTTCGAGTTGGTGGGCGTCTGTCGGCTGTCGTCTTGCTCATTGGAAGATCATTCTGCTCGAAACAAATGATTGCTGAAATTTCGTTGTTCCGATGCCAAATTCTTTCCTAAGAAAAAAAAAAGTAAAGAACTATCACCAAATGAAAATGCATTGCGTCAAACTTGAATGCGAATAATTCATAAATAATTATGATTGTTAATAAATTATTTTGAAAAACGTATATATAATGTACATAAATAAATAAATAAATAAATAAGCAAATAAATAAGTAAATAAATAAATAAGCAAATAAATAAGTAAACAAGTAAAGAAAGAAATAAAATTAATACATAGACACACGAACACACACATGTAGCGATAGTAGGATATCGGCGAGACCAAAAAACCGCAAAACGATGGGAAATAGGTGAAGATTTAGGCTTGCGATTTTTGGTTAGTTCCCGGGAAGCAGTCTGCTTTACGAGCAGGAAATAGACACATGCGTTCTTCAGTCGGCACAACGATCCGCCACTTAGAAACACATTTCGCGAAATGCGTTCGGGGTGTCTCTAATGGGCCACGAAAATTGATTCGTTCCGTTCGACCTCCTACGTAGTTGTCATTGCCTTACTACACCACCTATATCTTTTTCTATCTACACATATATATATATGGGAAATTCTACGCCATTTCACCTAGCCCGTGACCCCGACCATCTTTCGTTTTCCTGATTTTCTTTTGTAAAATTGTACCCCATTAAAGGAATATCCACACCAATTTTTAGATTTTCATCTCTCCCAAAACATCCGAAAAATGTCGATTTCGGATGTTTTGGAAACTTTTAAACGCTGATAACTCCTGAACTAATTGAGATGTCGACAAATATCACTATATAATTTCTTTTCATTTTGAAGCATACTTTCATTAACAAATATGAAAAAAATATAAATTGTCAACGTCAACGTTTTCTTTGCTTCTAAACTGGAAACTTTTTTTTTTTTTAATGATCGCCTCTTTTGATTTTTTCCAAAAAATTCTCTAAAATAGAGTCACCCATTCTATGATTTTTAAGACTAGTCTCATCGTGGGCCTATTTTTCCTTTTATTTTTGACGAATTAATCGTATTTTTTTAGACGATTTTTATTATTTTAATGCCCAATGATGCTATTGATGATTTTGTGATTTTCAATTCGGCATCGACAGGTCTGAAACGGTTTTTTTTAAATTTGTGCTGAATTTAACGATTTTTTGTTTTACTCAAAAGATTTTTTTTTCGTTTAATTCAGCACAAATTAAAAATAATTCAAACAAACACACACACAATATATATCGATGTACCACCAGATGAAATAACGCAAAATTACTAAACAAATAATATAGAATAAATCTGAAAGATGCAGTGAAACAGAAAGGAATGGCACCGCGAGCTTATGATGGCAAAGATGCGAGAGAACGTGAATCTTCAAGTTCACGGGTTACGCCTATCTGTGACAGTCGAGCTCATTTTTGGATTTTTGTAAATTGTGATGATATATTTCTACAAAAAATGGGTATTTGACAAAGTATCATCTGAAAGGGTTACGTGGGTTTGAAAATAAAAATAAAACGTTTTTTAAAAATTTATTATCTAATAGTACAATATGTCTGGAATATTCGCCAAAGTTTTGAATCAATCGGAGTAAAAGTCTAGGAGAGAGAGCCTTTGGGAATTCCCCCGTTGGGAAAGACCGGCCGGGAGCGACGCAGGTATATCGCATTTTTCTCAAAACATTTTTTTTGAAGTCAGTGGACACGATTTCTCAAAAACTAATGCACCGATCTTATTGAAATTTTTCACACTTCTTTAAAATAGCATTGACTCGTGATTGAACGAAGGTTTGTTTTAGTACAACTAATTTTACAGGCTATTGTACCAAAAATTAAACCATTTTGCATGCAACTCTGCCAAAAATTAAAATGTTATTTTTAAAAAAATCCTTCGTTCAATCACGAGATGTACTTATCTACTAACAGAAAAAAAATATTTTTTATTTAATTACAGATGAAGCTATCATGAGTTATCCTGACGACCGCGAAGACACTTTTTTAGGGGCCTCCGAAAACCAGGTCCCAACGGCTGAACTTCCCAAATTTTTGGATGAACATTTTTTTAAATATTGTTGAAACGTTGCTCTTTTATGTGCTCAACATTTTGAATAAAATAATTTATATTTTAATTTTTTTTAAATAGAGAAAATATGCGTTTTTTGGCTTCGAAATCCACGTAACCCCTGAAGAACACTCAGTAATTTTTTTGTGTCAAAATATTTAATTGTAATCGATTTACAGCCGATGGCCCGGAAAAATATATTTTGTTAAAAAATCAAACAGATTGCCTTAGCAAATTAGTTTATCCCATGATTAATCGAAGGAAATTCCGAAATATCAAATTTAAAAAAGTGGTGCGTGTTCAACGTGTGCGTCTTGATTTTCCGGAAAAAAATGGGCATTTTCCGTTCGTCAAATCGAAAGTATACATCGGAAAAAAATCCTTCCACCAAATACTATATTTTTTCATCTAGAAGGAGCCCTAAAGAATTCAGAAAGATCGATGCAGTAGTTTTCAAGATATTTTGCTCACCGACTTCGAAAAACGTATTTTCGAGAAAAAAGCAATTAAGGGAAGGTTCTGCCTTGGGCCAAAAAATGTTCGATTTTTCACCAATTTTTTGTGCGAAAAGTACTAAATATAGAATGTTGATATTTTGTATGTTGACTAAGCGGTCTTTATTGAACATCAAAATATTTTTTAAAGTTTGACAAAACATGGTGCCGCGAGTGGGAGGAGACACGTATGTCGGTGCGCGGGCGATGACGTTCTTCGCTTGCGGAAGTCCTGAGTCCCGAACAGGTGCTCTGAAGCAAAATAATCAAACATATTTTTACTTTGTACAATATATTGTACAAAGAATCAATAAGAAAAATTGAAAAATAAAAAAACAGTGAGCGATTGGAAGGAAGTTTGTTTTTTTTTATATATTGACCTAGAATCAATAAGAAAAATTGAAAAATAAAAAAACAGTGAGCGATTGGAAGGAAGTTTGTTTTTTTTCCCAAAAATGTTTGCACTTTTTTGCTTACTATTTTTTTATTTTTCAATTTTTCTTCTTGATTCTACGTCAAATTATACACAATATTGTACAAAGTAAAGATATGTTTGATTTTTTTGCTTCAGATTACCTGTCCGGGACTTAGGACTTCCGCAAGCGAAGAATGTCATCGCCCCCGCACCGACGTACGTGGCTCCTCCCACTCCCACCGCCATGTTTTGTCAAACTTTAAAAAATATTTTGATGTTCAATAAAGACCGCTCAATCCCCATACCAAATATCAACATTCCACATTAAATACTTTTCGCATAAAAAATTGGTGAAAAATCGAACATTTTTTGGCCGAACAAGGCAGAACCTTCCCTTAAAGTTTAGAACGACGCTCCGAGCGTTGCGACAAGCGTCAACATAACAGCCGATAAATCTGTCAATTCGTATCCGATCACCGTGAAATTTTCAGAAAACATTTACGAGATGATATACTGTCGAAATATATTGGTTCCGAAAAAAGTGATTTTTCGACTTTCACAACCAGGCATAACCCCTTAAGGCGGTCCTCTAGTTTCTCGGGTCGAAAAAATCGACGTTTTTCATAAATCACATCTACAACATGTGTAGAAAATGTGTGCCAAAGGATTTTTCGATATTCGAAGTGGTTCACAAGTATAAATCACATGCGCGAAATTTCAAACGCGTTTTTCTCGAAACACCATTTTTCGAAACGGTGACCACGATATTTCAGAAACTACTGCACCGATCTTGTTCAAATTTATACAGCATCTTTAATATGTTATAAGCCAGCGATTGAACTAGGATTATCATGATTGCTTCGATAGTTTTTTTTTGTACGAGCGAAAAACTTAAGAAAAAATGAGTAAAAAATAGAATGTAATTTTCAAAAGTGTATAAAAAAGTCAATTTTTGTAATTTAGAATTCACTCTAGTTCAATCGCTAGTCTTAAATATGAAGGTTAAAATGCCGTTTGGTTTTTTGATTTCAGATAAGCAGAACAGCCGCAATCTTGGTCACCGACAAGCACCTCTTTTACTTGATGTCTTCCTGTCGGCCACTATAACGTTTATTCTATTATATATTTTGACTTCAAAAAATTTGTAAACCTTATTTAAATATTAATAAAGATTATGCAAAAACAATGAGATTGATTATTTCGATGCTTTGCCCGTAAAAAATTATTGAAAAGGCCGTAAAAAAACAGCCGAGAAACTAGAGGACCGCGTTAACGAAGATGTTCCGGAGTGTTCAGATGGTCCAATTGAACCCAGTCAATGTACTTTAGGGATTTTCAAAGGTATCGCACGCATACGTAAATCTATGCGTTGATTTGATAAACCATTGGATTGTCCATGATTATTTGCGCGATATTGCAATTTTTCCATGGCAATAATCCACGCGCAAGTATTGCGAATCGTTCGGTACTACATAGTGTAAATACCTCTAAATCGTACGTGAGAAAGCTATTCAATTCGGTAATCATAAATAATATCGTTGCTTCAAATTGGATACCAATCGTTGTGGTGTAGACTGACCTGTTGTGTATATATAGACACGTAATTATACTCGTGTAGTCATGTACACGTAGAACGTAATTGTCGTATACATTCGCATTCGTCAGACCGGGCTGGAGCGAATATCGAATTACTTTTTAATTTGGCGCCTTTCTCTCTCTCCCCTGCTCCTCTCTCTCGCTCTCCCCCTCTCTCTCTCTCTCTCTCTCTCTCTGGCCCGTAACCTCTTCTAACTGCGCTATATACAGGGTGGACCATTTAAGGGGTTACGTCCAGTTGGAATTTAAAAAAAAGCGATTTTTCGTTTTCAACGGATTCTTATAATATAACCTTTCAAAGATATTCTCTGAAAATTTCAATGCCGGCCGTTGAAAATTGGGGGAGTTATGAGCGTCTCCAGGTAGGACCGCTTGCCGCTTTACCGTTACAGGTAAAATCTTTAAACGCGATTATCTCAGAAACGTCTTTTTTGAAAAACACCTTTGCGCTGGACACGATTACTAAAACCTATTAATCCGATTCGTACCAAATTTATACCACTTATCTATTATGATAATAGCTAGGGCCTGGACGGAGAATTTTGAATTTAGATGAAAAACAATTTTCATGTAACAAAAACTGTAGCACTTCAAAAAATGAATTTTTTGTTAAAATTATCGTCATTTTTTTTTTAATCAAAATTTTTACAAACTCTTCGTCCAGGCCCAAGCCAATGCAATATACCAATGAATTTTTTTTTAAATTCTGATTTCAGATGAACCGTTCTCGAGTTATCATGTCCACCGCAACTGATGCTCAAAAGAAGATGCTCCTGGAAGACAGCTGGAGATCCGCCATTTTGACATATTTTTTAACGAAAAAAATTGTACAAGTACATGAAAATATGTACTAAACCATGTTGTTCACAGTTTTTCGATAAACATTTATTGTCCCGTCGAAAAAAAAATCAAGAAAATCACGTCCCTTTGCCCGCTACAAGTGTATACAGTGTATAGGCCCTCAACGTGACCACCCCAAATATCTCCATTTCCTTTGGAGTAAGGAAAACAAACCCAAACAAACTCAAAGAGCAATTATCTGATTGACTTGAAATTTGAACTGAGTACTCTTGAATATATTTACTCTACAATGATGTAGGATATTTTTGATTGAATAAAAATTGACGACTTGGCATTGCAAAAAAATGACTATTTGATAGGCAAGAAAACAGACTTTTTTATCATAACTACGTCAATTTGTTAGATTTTGATAATTTTCGAAAATCCTACGTCATTGTACAGAAAATACCTTCCAGTTTAAGGCGGCCCTCTAGTTTCTCGGGTCGAAAAAATCGATTTTTTTTCATAAATCACATCTACAACATGTGTAGAAAATGTGTGCCAAAGGATTTTTCTATATTCGAAGTGGTTCACAAGTTACGGCCCTGGAACGGAGCAGGTATACGGAGCAGGTATACTTTCAAACGCGTTTTTCTCGAAACACCATTTTCCCAAACGGTGACCACGATATTTCAGAAACTACTGCACCGATCTTGTTCAAATTTATACAGCATCTTTAATATGTTATAAGCCAGCGATTGAACTAGGATTATCATGATTGCTTCGATACTTTTTTTTGTACGAGCGAAAAACTTAAGAAAAAATGAGTAAAAAATAAAATGTAATTTTCAAAAGTGTATAAAAAAGTCAATTTTTGTAATTTAGAATTCACTCTAGTTCAATCTCTAGTCTTAAATATGAAGATTAAAATGCCGTTTGGTTTTTTGATTTCAGATAAGCAGAACCGCCGCAATCTTGGTCACCGTCAAGCACCTCTTTTACTTGATGTCTTCCTGTCGGCCACTATAACTTTTATTCTATTATATATTTGGACTTCAAAAAATTTGTAATGCTTATTTAAATGTTAATAAAGGTTATGCAAAAACAATGAGATTGATTATTTCGATGCTTTGCCCGTAAAAAATTATTGAAAAAGCCGTAAAAAAACAGCCGAGAAACTAGATGACTGCGTTAACGACATTGTTCCCTTTGTCGGTTTCAGTTACTCAATCGGCCGGAATCATGTCAGCAGTAGAGGAACTTTTTTTTTGGCGCCTCCGAAGGCAGCGCATAAGTCGCTTGGATCTCAATATTTTTCTATGAAAAAATTATGTAATATAGGTCAAATATAGCCAAATATATTCTTAATTTTCCGAAATATTTAATTGAGTACTTTTCTTGCAAAAAATTCCCGAAAATCACCCAAAGTTTCAGCGTTCACACTGGTATAGCTCCTTCATAAAAAAAACATGTTCCCATTTGAAAAACCATTGATGACCTTGAGAACGCAAAAACTATGACTTTGACAAAAATGCATTTTTCCCCACTGTATCAGCCCTTCGAAGTCAATCAAATTACTTCCTAACATTTTTTTTCGTCACTCTAAAGGCAACGGAGATATTTGGGTTGGTCACGTTAAATGGTCCACCCTGTATACTTATGTACGTAGCCCAACACGCACATATATACATGCTTCATGATATATGTGCGTGCACGTGCCTATACTTTGGTTATTCACACGCGCACACGCGCACGTAAAGCCGAAAAAAATAATCGCTACGATTCGTTGGCAATATTCCAATAATTAGCAACTTACACATGTAATGAAATTTGGTCGAAAATGAGGACCGATTGTGTCTCGATGGTAATTTCAAGTTGAACATTCTCCATACACAGTTCCGCGTAATCATTTTCTATACCCGTGCATACATTTTTCGTGGAGTCCACAGATCCTACCACACCCCCATAGGGATTCATCAGGGACGCCCCACGTGGAGAGTCCACATTGGAATCCAAGTGGATTCCGCGCTATTTCCCGAATGACGACGTTTGCGAATTTTTCATTTGAAATTCTCATTAAGAATTTGTTGGATCTGAAAAAAAATCGGTCCTGTCGTGATGCCGTGCACGAATTTGTTGTCTAGTCCAAAGATGCAACC
The DNA here is from genome assembly GCA_944452715.1 of Ophion slaviceki. Classification (NCBI taxonomy): domain Eukaryota; kingdom Metazoa; phylum Arthropoda; class Insecta; order Hymenoptera; family Ichneumonidae; genus Ophion; species Ophion slaviceki. Next base: position 64,962,997 of record OX101783.1, on the reverse strand, counting down.
ACGTCTCTATAGGAATTTGTTAGTGACACCCTCATGGGGTTCCAATTGGATTCTGATGCCCAATGAACGCCGTTTGTGAATTTTTACCACGTTCGAATCGAAAATATGTGAAAAGTCACGAGAAATGGACTCTCTGAACGTGTAATTGTGGAGTGATATTATGGCAAAGTGCAGTGAAATAAATAACAAACAATAACTACGGTCGATTTGCATGGATGTGATTCAAATCGATTTTTTGGGATGGGGGGGGGGGGTACATTTGGGGGAGGAAAAAAAGTGCTTTCATTATTTCTTTTTAAAAGGAATGATTTCTTCGCCATTTTCGAGACTTCGGGTATGGTTTATTATTGATTTTGCCTGCTACATGGTATTTTTTATTGATCTTTAAAAATGACGGAGGTACAGCACGGTCTTCTAAACTATAATACATTTTCAAAACTGACGTGACGTATAGCAAAAAACTCATGAGCCTATTCTGATGAAATTTGGTATCAATATTTCTAACTTTCTGTCTAAAACATGATCCTAAACAGTTTTGAAAATTAAAAAAAAGTATTTTTATATTGCACAATGTAACCATTTTATCGGTAAACTCGATCTTTTTGTTTCAAAGCGTACCATTTCATCGATTTTCAACATTTTTCACTCTTCCTGGGTTCATATTTTAGGTGTGAGTGTTAATAAAAAAAATCTGCGGTGGTTATTTTCTCAGATTAATTTCGCCAACGCTACGTGTCACGTCGTGTGACAACATCCAACGTCGAAACCTGTTTCGAAGGACGTGTCATACCTCCGCTATTTTTTAAAATTAATAAAAAATACCATGGAACAGCCAAAAGTAGTAATAAAATATACCCTAACAAGGAACATCACTTAAGTGTCCACCTTCGATTTTGTTGCAACTCATATATGCGATAAAGCATTGAAAACTATTAGACACGATTTTTTTTAATCGGGGGAAAGACTTTTTGAAGGGGGAAAATGACCTCTCAACGACGGGCGTGTCACCCCTTAATTAAAAAAAATATTCTGTAGTGGATTGTTCATCGCTTTACATTAGAAGAATTTTGGTGTTTATTTCATTCAGATCAGTGGACTGCTTGTGGGTGAAACTGCAAAACCACCCCCCCCCCCTACACGCCTTTCTTTGAGGGGTGTTTACCCCCCTTAAAATCGTTTTTTCGCAGATAAAAAAATGCGTGTCCAATCGTTTTCAATGTTTTATCACATGCTGGAATTTTAGTTTAGTAAAAGTCCCACGGTTTACGAGATAAAAATCATCTGCTTTTGATTTTTCGCATGTCATTTCCACAAATGATAACTTTCTTCGACTCGATAAAATTTTTTTTTCCTTTTGAAGCATAGTTACATTAGAAAAATATGAAATATGAAAGCATACTTACATTAGAAAAATATGAAACTATATACTTAAAACCATTATGAATTATCAATGTCAACGTTTTTTTTTGCTTCTAAATTGAAAACTATTTTTAAAAATATGATTACCTTTTTTTATTATTTTTCAAAAAATTCCCTAAAGTAGAGTGATCCAGTCTATGATTTTTAAGACTAGTCTCATCGTGGGCGCATTTTCCCTTCTATTTTTTTATTGAATTAATCATATTTTTTAGAAGATCTTTATTATTTTAATGTCCAGCTATGCTGTTAATGATTTGGTGATTTCCAATTCGGCTTCAACAGGCCTGAACCGGTTTATTTTTTATTTGTGCCGAATTTAACGAAAAAAAGATTTAGAATTAGAAAAAAAATCGTTTATACAGTGACAATATTTGGAAAATTATAACTATTAAAAGAGAAGAGATAAAAATCTAAAAATTGATGTGGATATTCCTTTCATGGGGTACAATTTTACAAAAAAAAAATCAGGCAAACCAAAAATGGTCGGGTCACGGGCTAGGTGAAATGGAGCGGAATTTCCCATACATACGTGGCTGGTAATTCTATAGAAATGTGCACGCACATACATACATACATACATATATATATATATATATATATGTGCGTGCACATTTCTCTAGAAGTACCAGCCACGTATGTATGATCGAGGATTAATTCCGAGGGCGTATGCCTCGTTCCCGGGGGATCAGTTTCCTCATTATATGCCTGTGTACAAAGCAACCAAGGGTGGTACAACCATGCATGAACTTTACGAGGCTGGCGCAGTGCAGCAGCACGCGATAAATTAGCCCCTTTTCATGGAGGACCCCTGACCTCCTGCTGAATCCACTTGCCTTTTTCTCGAATTATAAATGCCCATTGTACGATCTGACGCCCTTAAGCGTGGCCCAATCCCGTTATGGTATTAAAGGATAGCATAAAATCAAAATAATTATAAAATACAGATCAAATTTAAAGATTGGTCCTACAGCAATGTCGAACCGATGTAACGTAATGTAGATCCACAAATGGCGCCTGACTTTACTAGCGACTTCCGGCCCCGGAAGACATTTCTCATCTACCGCTTCCCCGGATATATATCACTGTACTGACATCTACGCGAGAGAAAAGTTATGGATTGAGAAAAAACGATTCTCGACAGGGTATATTTTTTTACGCAGGAACAACTTGTTCATATATAGGGTTTTTAGTTGTCAGGATTTTAAATTACAGGGTCGCTTTGAATCGCCCATGTGGCACTGAGATTTTACCTACAAATATACTGACATATATACATATATACACAATAGAGTGATTAAAAAAATCGACTTCCTTTTTAATTTCCCTATTCAGTAGTTGCAGTAAGGTGAAGTGAAACGCCCTTTGCTTGCTACTTTTGGAATTCGAATTGTATAACTCGCCAACAGGTAAATGTACAACAATGCCCAAAACATATTTTTGTAGCCATTAAACGCTCGATAAAAAAGGTTCCTTACCATTTTGTGACAAATCCACTCTTTCAAAAGTTATTCAAGGTCAAAGTTGAATTTATAGTAAATTCCATGATTTTTTCACTTTTTCAGCAAAACTACCAGACTTATCACAAAATATCATAGGATCTTTTTTTATAGATCGTTTCATTTTCTATAAAATAATGTCACTGTGGGAAACTGCAAACTATGTCACTGATCAGGAAAGTTACAAAGAAAACTTGGATTTTTTTTAAATCTAAGGATAATTAATGACGTTTTAAATCATGCTATTGCGAGAAGTCAATAATTGTTTAACGAGAAATGACCGAGAAGAGACCTTTACCGGATTGTATTAAACAAAGATCTGAAATGAATATCAATTTTTTCATAACTTTTATATTTAGGATAAAAAAATGTACTGTTTCAGAAGAAATTATAAATAAAGTGAAAAAAATACTCACGTAGTTTGCAATTTTCATCAACAGTAAATATTGAAAAGTGACTTTATGAAAATCGGCGTCTTTTTATTTACATTTTTGGTTGATATGACAATTAATTTCACGGAAATGGCAAGTTTTCTCCAACAAATTAATCTGTAAAGCCGTTATGTATTAACCTATTTAGTTTAAAAATTATTCAATGATACGATTTCATAGAAAATGAGATGATTTACAAAAAGGTCCCATGGCATTTTCAGATAAGTCAGATAAGGCAATAAAAACACGCATAAATATCTATTCCATAAAAGTATAGAGATTCTAGGAGCAGTAAAATAATACAGTACTGTAAACTTGAATTTGAATACAAACCTCGTTGAATCGGAATCGGACTATAAATTTAACTTTGACCTTGAATAACTTTTGAAAGAGTAGATTTATCATAAAGCGGAAAGAGACCTTTTTTATAGAGCATTCAAATCCCTATGAAAACATGGCTTGGGTTCCGTTGCACGGTTACCCGTTGGCGAGTTATAAAATTCAAAAGTAGCAAACGAAGTTTTCTCAATGTGATTAGCATGGGAAATGGAAAATCGCGACGAGGAACCTCAACATATTAATATTGAAGGCTCGTATTTGTAATAGGAGTTTTGTTTTACCTTATTACTGAATACGGGAAATTGAAAAAAAATAGTCGATTTTCTTAAATCTCCCTAATATATCTATATTAGGATGCCACAAATTTAAGCTCCTTTTCCCCCTTTTTCTCACCATCCAATTATCTTCTTTAAAGAAAATAAAAAATGTCACGAAAGCTTCGAGCGGTTAAAAAATATTTTGAGGTCGCTCAAGAGCTTCGAAGTTTCCAATTTTCGGCAATTTTTTAAACTCTTTTCACTCATCAATTTGACGTTTTGTAACATTGTCAAAACAATTTATCGTTTTTCTTTAAAAACAGATTTTTCAAATTAACCTCACACTACTAACCTAATAATTATAATCTTTGTTCTCATAAATAATTCTTTAAAGCTCTTGTCCGTAAAAAAAAACTATAGGTATCTCTCGTTTTATCGGGTTAGAAGTGTGATGTAAATTAAAAAAATCTGTTTCTGAAGAAAAAAAGGATTAATTGTGTTGAAAAATGTTCTAAGTGTTAAACTTATGGGTGAGACGAAAACAAAATCGCGACAATTGGAGATTTCGAAGATCTTGAGCGATCACTAAATATACATTGGCAGGCTAGAGTTTTCGCGAGCTTCATTAAAAAATTATAAAGCGTAAAATTCATGAGTGAGAAGTGAACGGAAAAAAATCGATTTTTTAATGAAAATTTGAATTTTCGGGAGCCTTGAGCGACTTCTAAATATTTTTTGACCGCTCGCAGCTTTTGCGACAATTTTTTTTCTTCGAAGAAGATAATTGGATTGTGAGAAAAGGGAAAAAAATAGAGGTCGAATTTGTGCCACCCTAATATATATGTATATTAGGGTGGCACAAATTTGAGCTCTATTTTTTCTCTTTCTATATATATATATATATATATATATATATATATATATATATGTGTGTGTGTATGTATGTATGTATATATATATATATATATGTATGTATGTATGTATATGTATATATATATGTATATATATATATATATATATATATATATACACATATATACTGAAATAAATTAAGTATGATACCTGGATATTTATTCAGCATTGTCCTTTGAGTACCTTATGTTGGCAAATATTTTATATAAATATTATACACAAAACGAAATTTTATATTTCGTTTCATTAAAAATCTGCGGATTCATTATTATTATTTTGTTACCATGGTACTTGTCAAATTTCAATTGCTTATTTCAATCTTTACTTTTGAATTCGAATACACGCATATGCATTCGAGCGGGAACGTTATCTTTATTAATACACATTGTCTTCATCCGAAGGATCTCATCTGTTTGAATCAAAGTATCGAGCACGATGATAATTCGTTTTTTTTTACTTCGAAAGATTTCATTCCAGAGAGAAAAAGATCTTCGAGGACGTCAGCGAAGACTACATATTTTTCGGGACTTCTCGGCTCCTCGTATCTGGCGCTGGTCTATATTTTTTCACGAACAAAATTTGTCCCCAAATAATTGGTTGGAGGACCAAAAACGAGAAGAAAAGGGAGAGAGACAAAGAGGAGAGAGAGAGAGAGACGAAAAAAGTGAGAGAAGGCGAGAGACAAAAGGGCGTCTCTTCTCTCTGCAATTATCGGCAGTAAACGCGCGGCCACATCCGGTAAAAGGAGTCTCTCCACCGTAGTAGGAAATGTATATATATAATACATATATAAGAAGCCGTGCTCAGAAGTCCGTCTGCACACTCCAGCAATCGTTACAAGGAAATAAAACAATTAGGGGGGAGAATTCGAACAAAAAGCCCGCCGGATGTTGTTACCAGACGATTCGGGAAATAAGAGAGATAGGGGGAAAAATTATCTCGACGTCTATAATGCTCACCAAATCGACAAACAAGGATGGAAATATTAAAGAGAAAATAAAAACTCCTCCGACCATTAGTGATTTTTAATTAAGGGGTTACCCCCACTTGCGATTTTGAAAAAATCGATTTTTTTTATTGCATTTTTTTGAAGTGCAATTTGAAGTGCAGTTTCTTTTATGCCCGGAATAGATGACTCTATGTAAGTTTACAAAAAAAAAAAATTTTTCTTCGTGTAAACTGAAATTGAAACTTTAAACGCGTTTTTCTCAAAATGGCATTTCTGAAGTCGGTGACCAAGATTACTCGAACACTAATGAACCGATCTTCTTGAAATTTTGCAGGCTTATTTAATACATAAAAATGTAGTCTTTAATCGTTCGATTTTTTTTTCGAAAAAAATGGTCGTTTTATAGCCAAAAAACGGCCGTTTTTTTTCGTTAAAATCAAACCATTAACTTTGACTGTCCGCCATTTTGTGAAAAATGAATATTTTTTAAAATCCTTCGATTAAAGACTAGTTTATACTTATATTTGACTAAATCCATCCGTATTTTTTTTTCAGATGATCCACTTCGCCGCAATGTTGGTCACCGCAAACCGTGTATATAAAAACATTATTTCATTGACGGCCATTTGCCACTAAACAATGTAATATTTTTCAATAAAAAAATTACTGAAAGTTCTTCAAGATTTGTTCTTTAAGATGGTATATTGATCGATTAAAAAAGTTTTGTAGTTTTCTTTAAAAAAATTCATGAAAAAGGCCTTTTTTGCGCTACAAGTGGGGGTAACGCCTTTAGCAAACTTTAGAAAAAAAGATCTTATGCATAATTTTCATACGAACCTGATCGAACATCTTACTCCGATAGCCTGCGGTGTAAAAAAAATGTCTTACGCCATATCATGCCAATTACTTTCAAAAGTTTCTTAAAAGGAACATCACTTTGGTGTCCTCCTCCGATTTTGTTGAAACTTCTTTATGTGGAAGAGTATCAAAAACTAAGACACACGTATTTTCTTTTATCTGCGGAAAACGGATTTAAGGGATGAAACGCATCCTCGAAAATAGGGATGTTTTTCGTTTTTCGTCGATCACGTTATCGTTCTCATCTCCAATGTATAGTACACAAAAAAAATAAACATTGGTGCAATTTGAATTTTTTCATATTTCGTACCGTTAAAACGTTATCGATGGGGAAAAACATCCCCATTTTTTAGGGTGCGTTTCACGTCATAAAACCGTTTTTCCGCCGATAAAAAAAGTGTCTCTTAGTTTTTGATACTCTTTCACATAAAAAAATTTCCATAAAAAAAACCGTGGGACTTTTACTAAACAGAAATTTCAACATAGTAGGACACGATCTGACCTATTGACAGTGTATACCTGTATAGAAAAATTCGATGGTTTTATTTTTTTGAAGTCAAACGCCACCAGAAAAAATCTGTCGGGCCCAAACAAATCTGCAAGATTTTTTAACTGAATAATTTATTATTCCCAAATTGGATGAAGGGAACCAAACATGGTGTTTTTGTTCAACTCACTTAGCTAGCAGTAGCAGCAGCAGCAGCACCAGCAGCAGAATGACGACACTTCGATTAATCTATTTATTACAATAATAGACCATGCCAGGTCCATCGTTAAACTCTGCCTCTTTCATCTTAATGTTCAAGGGTGATGCATTTCATAATGTATAAATATAAAAATTCAAAATCGAACTTCAGCTTTTCTTCGGAACGTGATTATATCGTTGTTTATAATTTGTATGCTTTCAGGATATTTATAATATATACAACATTACACTTATAGGTACGTAACATCACATAGCTCGTTATACATTAAACTATATATATATATATTATATATATAAATGTATATATATATAAATTTGTGTCTGCATGTGTGTGGGTGTGTGTTTTCATTTATTTTTATATGTGTATATTCCTTTATAGTCGTAAACGTATATGCAAGTGTACGTCTGTATGTGAGTTGTTTTATTTATTATCTCCGACGAGTAATACCTTTCAATAATATAATTACTTTTAATGACATTACAATAATAATCGAGGCGCTTTCTACAAGCATTGAAATATGTATTATTTATCATATATATATATACACACAGGACACACCGATCGTTCTTAACTTTCTCACAGACATTTTCCACGTATATCTCACATTTTCGTTCTCACATGAAAGATCGTCGAGCGAAACAATAATATATACGCACTTTTTTACGGTTTCCTCTCACACCCCATACACTTATCGTACAATAGAAGAATCTATACGCTTTTCCTTTATTTACAGAGAGACATAAATCTCAAGGTGTATCGAAATTTCTTAATTCGGTGTTTCGATGAAGAAAAAAAAATTGTTTTCCCGTAATAATTTGTGGGATTTTTCGATTTCATCTCGACGATCGATCGGAACGGTTTTTTTTGTTTTTGTCGAAACATTTACGGGGCTCAACAAATGGGTTCGGCGAGAGGCTGCGGTGGTCCGTAGGGCGATGCCCACTGGGCCACCGTGTGAGCGAGGGGCGGTGGGCCTTGTTGACCCTCCAAATTAGGCACCGAGCCACCGCCGGACGGGTGGCTCGAAACGCCACTCGGATAGCCAACTTTTCCGAGCGCCTCGGCTTGAAGCGAGAGCATCAAACGATTGGCCGCCTGTCTTTCTGATTCTCGTTCCTCCGCCGTTTGACGTCTGAAACAATTCGAAGAAGAAAAAAGCTCGTCATTTGGTGGACTTTTTACGATGCATGGAAATGTCGTTGCGTAAAAATCATTTGTGTTCATTGCTTACGCCGTCGTTCTTTGTAACTTTTGAGGGGGGTCGCTGATTTTCATGATTTTTTTAAGGGGGGAATCTCCTCTAGATGTCAATTTTTTTATTGCTTTAAAAATTCATTTAGTATTCGAAGAATATATTTCCACAGTTTGAAGCCCAACGGAAAGTCCTAAAGGTCCCTAGGAATTCACCAAAGTGATGCCCTCCAAAAGTACCGAGAGGGGGTAAATGAGCGCGGGCCCTTTGCGGCCTCTACCTTTTAATTTATTAGCCAAACAAGTTTGCTAGTTTACTTTTTGAATAATACACTTCCGACGATTGTAAAGAAAAATTCGGCCTATGTAACCGTCGTTTTTCGTTTTCACACAAAAAGAGAAAAATGCAGCCCAGATTAGTAATTTTCTAGAAGGCTTGCTTTATAGCCCTGGCATCGCAGATTAAGCTTGGGTAATTATAAATCACTCTGAACTCGGCTTTTCAAGAACGAAAACTTCAATCGAGGTTTTCTCCCAACGTGTTTTTTTCCGTGCCGTGGAATGTAACTAAAAAATAAATTGTTATAATACATATTATTTTTAACGATTTGTTTATGAAAAACGTGGTTTTTTTCTTTTTGTTCTCAAATTTTGAATTTTTTTTGTTGCTAAATTTAGGTTCATGCAAAGCGGAATGACTTATTTTAATGAAAAAAAAAAATTGTTTCGTTGATGTTAGTTAACTATAAGGACCGGGGCGTTCCGCGGCGTAAACTCTACGAGCCAAGTTCGAGCACCTCTAGCGCCGCGATTGATTTTTTTTCACTCATGAATTTTTTTTTGTATTCATTTGAACGTCAATATTATTATGTAATTTGATTCATTGCAATAAATGCTCTCAATTTTTTGTAAAAAAATATTGAAAAACCTGCCGTCTGGAGGAGGTTCCCCCCTTAAAGGGACAGATTTCTTCGCCATTTTTGAGACTTAGGGTATGTTTTATTACTACTTTTGGCTGTTGGTATTTTTTAAATTTTTTAATCTTTAAAAATGGCAAAGGTGTAGCACGGTCTTCTTAATTGCATTTTCACAACTCGCGTGACGTATAGCGAAAAAACTATTCGAGCGATTCTGATGACATTTGGTATAAATCTTTATAGTCGTATTGTCTAAAACATGACCATAGATGTTTGAGAAAATTAAGGAAAAAAAATATTTTTTTTAATTGTAAATGTGACCATTTTTTTTGAAAAATTCAATCTTTTTGTTTCAAAGCGTACGATTTCATCGATTTTCAACGTTTCTCATTTTTTAAAGTAAACCGAAACGTTCAACATTTCTCACTTTTAAAGGTGAACTGAAAAATGGAAAGAAAAAACATGCTTATAATGTTATAATAAAAAATTCGTGAATTCGACGATATTTTGTCGTTTTTGATCGCGAGCTTACAACATTTTTTAGACTTAGGGTATGTTTTATTGCTACTTTTGGCTGTTACATGGTATTTTTTTTATCGATTAATAAAGATGAATGGGTCTTAAATAGGTCATAAATTTAAAGAAAAATGGCGGAGGTATGGCACGGTCTTCTAAACTGCATTTTCAAAACTGGCGTGATGTATAGCAAAAAAACTAATCGAGCGATTCTGATGAAATTTGGTATAAATCTTTCTAACCTTATTGTCTAAACCATGACTATAAATGTTTCTGAAAATAAAACATATTTTTTTTAAATTGCAAATGTAATCATTTTTTTCGGAAAATTAAATCTTTTTGTTTCGAAGCGTACCATTTGAACGATTTTCAACATTTCTCACCTTTGAAAGTGTACCGTGACATTCAACATTTCTCACTTTTGAAACTGAACCGAAAAGTGGAAAGAAAAATGCTTATAATAATATAACAAAAAATTCTCGAATTCCACGTTTTGGTCGCTTTTGATCGCGAGTTTCTAAACCGAGTTCTAAACTGCAGTTTCAAAACTGGCGTGACGTATAGCGAAAAAACTAATCGACCGATTCAGACAAAATTAGGCATTAATCTTTCTAACCTTACCGTCCAAAACATGACCCTAAATGTTTCTGAAAATAAAAACAAATGTATTTTTTTATTGCATATATAATCATTCTTTTCGGTAAATTGAATCTTTTTGTTTCAAAGCGTACGATTTCATCGACTTTCAAGATTTTTCACTTTTGAAAGTGAACCGAAATATTCAACATTTCTCACTTTTGAAAGTGAACCGAAGCATTCGTCATTTCTCACTTTTGTAAGTGAACCGGAGAGTGGAAAGAAAAAACATGCTTACAATTTTATAATAAAAAAATCCTGAATCCCACGTTTTTGTAGTTTTCGATCGCGAGGTTACAAACTTTTTGAGACTTAGGGTATGTTTTATTACTACTTTTGACTGTTACATGGTATTTTTTTTTATCAATCGTTAAAAATGGTGGTGATATGGTACAGTCTTCTAAACTGCATTTTCAAAACTGGCGTGACGTATAACTAAAAAACTAATCGACGTTTTCTGACGAAATTTAGTATAAATCTTTTTCACCTTATTGTCTAAAACATGACCCTAAGTTTTGGAAAACAATTTTTTTTTTTTTTTTTCATTGCTAAGTGTAGCCATTTTTTTGGAAAATTCAATCTTTTCGTTTCAAAGCGTACTATTTCATAGATTTTCAACATTTTTCACTTTTTCTTGGTTCATATTCTGCGTATAAGTGTTAATGAAATATGTCTTTCCATTAAAAAAAAGTTCAAAATCAGTAATTTTTTCCTCGCGTATCTTTCCTCTTGAGGGTCCATTCTTCAATTTCCCTGCTCCGACATCAATTCTTTAACTTCCTAGTTCTTCATTACAAAAAAGAGACAAAATGGACCAATTTACATTAAAAAAACATATCGTATCTTCCCGCGATCTAGTTAATTTGTTCCTGCTTTCGAACTGTGAAACGCGGAAGTGGTACCGATGCACCGATTATCGCAGTCTACGCAATTTATCCCTGACAAAGTGTCGTGTCAATTGAAATTCAATGCCAGACGTACTTTGTCCCTTTTTCGTCTGACAGGCCGTGTGTAAGGGACAACTTTATGTCGCTCTACGCACCCCGAATGCGAGTCGCTTCTCTTCGTACGCATGACAAATGATTCCATTTATCTACACACGCAGCCTTGCGTTTGGGTTTGTTAGTACGTGTGTGTGTGCGCGCATACGTAGTACAGGTGTCGGAAGAAGGGAAGAAAGGAAGCCGCAGAGGAGACATTAGGGGATGCCCCGAAGAGCTCGTGGCAGAAGAGGAGCGGCTGTCGTTGTCGAGGAGCAAAACAGAAGACAAACGAAATAAAGTTAATTCGATTGAAGGGGCGGTTAGTGAAGGGGAGTAAGGCGGGACCCAAGTGAGCACCGTGAAGCCGCCCAACAGCCTGTGAGTGAGAATTCTTGGCAGGGGGTGACGTCTGTTCTTCATCCCCGTATAG
>OX101783.1:64884820-64950756 GCA_944452715.1 Ophion slaviceki | reverse complement strand
TTGAAATTTAATGAAATTTAAAAGTTATGTTCCTAATTGCGTTTTGTAGAGAAGTACGTACGGAATTTCTGATTAATGGAAACCCATTCATTTTATGAGTAGTTTATGAGCAGTTATAGCGAAATTTTTCACTGAAAATTCATTTCTTAAGTTCAAATACCTACAACTTTTGAATAATACAATATTTGTTAAATTCCGTACGCACTTCTCTAGGTATTCTAATGTAGGTTGACGAGAATTTTTGTTTTTTGTTCTAGGTAAAAAATTGTGGATGCTAAATGTCACGTCGTGGTGCGCCTAAAAAAAAGATGATAAAAGAAAATATTAGTAGTCGGCCATTTTGTACATCGAAAAACTATATGTATATATTTTTTCTAACAGCTTGATATTCGTACTAAATAGATGTGTAATTAATTTTATGAGTGAATCACTTTTTCATACGAAAAAAATTGTTAAATTTTACACATGATTTCATACCCTACTGTGGCCTGACCCCTTAAATCAATTTGTCTGGCCAAAGACGACAACAAGCGTTTTCTTTCGGTGAAGTGGAAAAAGTTAGTGAAATTTCCTTAAAATGTATGTATGTATGTGATGTATTGCTTACTTGTACCTTTGTTATAAACGAGCAAAATCACGCTATATAATTGCTTTTATTAAAATTTGAGAGACATGTTGTTGCTGCACCACTTTATAATACAATAAATAAAGTTTTGTTTTCAGAACGAAACAAAAATATTTTTAACTCTTCGACTGCACACTTGCGCCACGAACCTCTGCATGTGGGATCGTAATATAAATCAACAAATCCGTTGTGTGATAAAATTCAAAGCGGTAGACCACGAAAAACTTCGAAACGCGTGGACAAAATCATTAAATGAATGTGCATCATAGATACGCGAAAAACTGCAGCAATAATTTCACGAGAATTACGCAGTGGAAATCTTGCTGATATCAGTCGGATTACGGTATCCCGACGTCTGAAGGCTGTGGGATTGATTGGGGGCGTCGGTGTAAAGAAACCACTCATTAGCACAAAGAATAAGAAGGCTAGACTGAATTTTGCCAAAAAATCTCAACATTGGACAGTATCGAATTGGCGGAAAGTTCTTTTTTCCGACGAATCCAAATTTCAATTGTCCGGAAGTGGTGGTCGCAAGTACGTAAGACGTCCAGCAGGTACCAGATACGATGTACGATATCAAATTCCAACTGTAAAACACGGTGGCGGAAATGTTAAAGTTTGGGGAGCATTTTCTGACAACGGTATTGGTTCGCTAATAGAAATCCAAGGCAATACGAACGCTATAATGTATGGAAATATATTGCAAGACCACATGCTCCCATTTGCAAAGATAAATATGCCGAATGGGTGAATATTTCAACACGACAATGATCCCAAACATGCTTTGCGTCTTGTGAAGAATTTCCTTGAAAGCCGAAAAGTGCGCCTTCTCGACTGGCCCTCGCAGTCACCGGATTTAAATCCGATTGAACGTTTGTGGCAAGAGCTCAAGGTTCGCGTCGGAACGAAGAATCACTCCAACAAGACGGAATTATGGGATCATTTGCAATATGAGTGGGAAAAGGTGCCACAAGATCGCATCTCGCAATTAATTACGTCTATACCCCGACGATGTGCTGCTGTAATCGCTGCTAAGGGCATGGCAACGAAGTATTGACTCTAGAGAGAAAACTAAACCATGTTTTGTTATTTTTATAATGTTTTGTTTTGTGTTTTCATACGCAATAGTATATGGCCCAATACTTTTGCACAGTCATTAAATAAAAACTGTTGGATTATTAATTGTTGAAGAGTGATATTACTGCTTATACCACATTTTTTAAAAATATCAAGCATCTCGACGTCAATTTTAAGTGTCATCACTCGTTTGTATTTCCCGTACCATCGTATTTCTATGCAACATCCACGAAAAATAATTTGGTGTTGTAATTATATGGAACAATTCTTATTATTATAAATCAACAGAGAATATTAATAAACGAAGCATTACAATCTTGGAATTTATGTTGAAAATCATATAAATACTACGTTTAGGGGTATTTATATGATACCACTAAACAAACCCAAACACACCCAAACAAAGGAATACGTTTTAAAGCTCGCCCGGTCAATTTCCATTATATGCGATAAAATAAAGATATTGTACCCATGAGCCAACAACAATCATTGAATTTTGGCGTGTTTCCAATTACCGCTAAAAGCGCTCATAATGCCTTAAGGACGCCAACACGCCAAATTTTTTATTCTCGAAATTCTCATTCTTTGTTTCAATTATCACGAATCAACGGTCCAAACTTGGTGCCCCGGATATCGTACTATCCTCCGATTTTCATAAAAAAAATAAACATAAACCCAGGTTTTGCTTCTTTTAGGGCTTCGTGAAATATTTAATATGTCAAAAGGGTTCCGTGGCCAAAAAAAGTTTGAAAACCGCTGGCATAGACAATTGCGACTCATCGCAGATCATTGTAGCTAACTTTACTTGAGTTTTGGTTTGGTGGCAACTAACCACAGATCGTTCTTCACGACCTTCCTTCAATTTGACAGTATCGCTGCTATTCGAGAAATAAATCGGTTCGTGACATGTCCGGAAAAACAGCCGCGAAATGGACGAATTAAGTGATCAGTTCCCAGAATCACATGCGCGCGCATTAGAGAAATTGGGTTAGGCATGAAAAGAAGCAAACGTGTGATGGACAGCCACGTCTGACGTGAACGACGGGTTGGTCCGTCGAGAATTAAGTTCACGAAGAAAAGCATTAAGAAGGTACGAGGAATGGCCGTGGGAGGGGGTTGCGAGAGAGAGTGGACCATGCCGATTAATCACCGGACGGAAGAGCCCCGGCCACCCTTCCGGCGGCGCTCCGTTGCTTGGCCAATTACCGAGGAACGAGATTCGATGTTCCTCGAGAGCAAACATTCCTTGAATGACGGCGGGAACGAGAGCAAGAACAGCACTGATTCCGTCCCCAAATTCGTTGGCTAATCTTGGCCGCTCATCCTCTCGCTAACTATACGTTTGTCATCTTTCGTGTGTCCATCTTTGGTTTTATTTCAAACACCGAGTGTTCACAGCGTAAGGAGAAATCCCGTCAATCCCGTCGTTTCATTTATCACCTCTTTTAAGGCGTTACCCCCACTTGTAGCGCAAAAAAAGGCCTTTTTCATGAATTTTTTTAAAGAAAACTACAAAACTTTTTTAATCAATCAATATAACATCTTAAAGAACACATCTTGAAGAACTTTCAGTAATTTTTTTATTGAAAAATATTACATTGTTTAGTGGCTAATGGCCGTCAATGAAATAATGTTTTTATATACACGGCGAAGTGGATCATCTGAAAAAAAAATGCGGATGGATTTAGTTAAATATAAGTATAAACTAGTCTTTAATCGAAGGATTTTAAAAAATATTCATTTTTCACAAAATGGCGGACAGTCAAAGTTAATGGTTCGATTTTAACGAAAAAAAACGCCCGTTTTTGGCTATAAAACGGCCATTTTTTTCGAAAAAAAAATCGAACGATTAAAGACTACATTTTTATGTATTAAATAAGCCTGCAAAATTTTAAGAAGGTCGGTTCATTAGTGTTCGAGTAATCTTGGTCACCGACTTCAGAAATGCCATTTTGAGAAAAACGCGTTTAAAGTTTCAATTTCAGTTTACACGAAGAAAATATTTTTTTTGTAAACTTACATAGAGTCATCTATTCCGGGCCCATACAGAAGTATGGGCCCGGATACTTATACTTCAAAAAAATGCAATAAAAAAAATCGATTTTTTCAAAATCGCAAGTGGGGGTACCCCTTAAACGCCGCCCCCCCTCTCTTCCGTCTTTTTCTTGCTCATCAGTTAGGTGGGGGAGGGGGGAGGTATTTTTGGCGTTTTTTGTCATATGAATGCTTTATGGCTCTGGCATCGATAATTCTGTGTAAGTAAGGGAAAAAACATACGTTTATTGATGTTTAATTTTTGATTTTCTAGTGTAAAAATCTTTGAAACTTTTACACGCGTTTTTCTCACACTTAGCATTTTCAAAGTCGGTGAACTTTCTAGTTCAAAATCTACTGCACCGATCCTTTTTAAATTACATACCCGATTTTACAGATAAATTCCGAGGTAAGGCTGTCGAGTTTTTCAATTTTTTATCATTTTAATTTATTATACAACAACGAAATTTTCGATTTTTAAAATTAAAAATCGGCATTTTGGATTGCAAGTGCAATAAAAAAGTAAAAAATCAATAAAAAAAAACCCGACAGCGTTACCTTAAGGGGTTAGGCCACTCTAGAATTTTGGGAAAATCGATTTTTTTAATGGTCCCCTAGGACCTCAAAATGATGTCCCAAACGATTATGGCCGGGAAAAATCGCTAAGTACTCGGTTTTTGAATTTTAGTACGAGGTCGCCTGGTCCGCAGCTCACGACTCAAAACTTCAAACGTGTTTATCTTAAAACTGCATTTTTTAAGTTGGCCGGAAACATAACTCAGACAATTTTCAACCGATTCACTTGAAATGTTGAATATATCTTAAAAAATACATTGTCTATGCAAAAACGTAGGACTTTTTTTTATATTGCACAGTTAATTTGTTATTAACAATTATATTCAAAAACAATTATATTCAATTATTAAAAAAATCAGTATATCGAAAAAATCCTACGTACTTCTATAGCAGTTATGATATATAATGGAAAACAATTCATTGGCTCATAATTCAAAAATTACAGGAGGTGTTTGTCCGGGCATGGACCCCGGAAAAATGGAGACGTCATCGCAAAAACGCTGCACAGCCGCCATGTTGAAATTAATCGCTTCAAAAAAATTATTGTATACAGTCACTGATATGTATGACAAACACCCTTTTTTGTAATCTCGATTTATTTTGTAGTTTTTCTGAAAAAAAAATCCCCAAAAACCCAATTTTTTCGGCCTCTAGAGTGCCCTACGGCCTTAATGAGATTTTACAGAATATTCTTCAAATGTCCTTTTATTATATACTAATTACATAAATTAATATATATTAACCGTGTCGTCAAAAAAAATGATCGTAAATATGCTTTCTTTATAGCGAATTAACCTCCCCCCCTTAAGGTCAACCAATTTCCCACGATTTTAATGGCGATTTCCGGATAGATGTGCGTTTCTTTTTTTTCGCCTATAATGAAACAGTGATTGATCGACGAGACGTATAAAGGAGACGTACACTTGTCCCGATGATACAATGAATGGCAACTTGCCATCAAAATGCCTCAATTAATGGCAATTTTCATCAAGCCGCGAGGCCAAACAATGAAGTGGCTGTGAATGGGGGGACAGGGGCCAAAAGGCAAGAGTCCCCGCGGTGATGAGGGACTTGACTTTCAAAAGCGAAAAGACCAAGACGAACGAACGTGTTTTGGTGTTTCGGACACGCAACGTCTGAGACCTGGAGAAAAGTACGTGTGTACGTCGCAAGGACAAAGGTTTTTTCGGAAGGGGGGGGGGGTGATGGGAAAGATTTAATTCGATGGATCATCGTATGAGAGATGGAGAAACGGTACAATCGTGGCCATTTGGTCGTCGTTGCGGTCGTAATCGAGCGTCGAGAATGCGATTAGACAATTAGTTCAGACTAATTGTACTATTCGTTGATAAGTCTCCTTCCTTTTCTCTTATCTATGTGGCACCTTCCAGTCCTTTCCTCAGTCTTCCTACACCCCCCCCCCCCCCCCCAGGGCGAAGGGCCGCCGCGAGCAGTAAACGTATGTATAAATATAAAAGAGCGGGGGGGACTATCTGTTCATATCTATATATACACAAAGATGCAGCTATATATGTACCTATATATGTATATATATATATATATATATATATATATATATATATATGTGAGATCCGCGGTACATCCCGCCGCGCAACAACCCCGCGGAGTCCTTAATAATTGTAATTGGACACGGCTCGGCAGCGCTTCACCTACAGCGTAGACCTCTCTCGCGCGCTGCCCACTTTACAATACACTTTGTCCATCTGCCTTTTAAGGAGTGAAAAAATGAAAAAAGGGGGCGTGGTCCGCGGCAGATCAAAGAGCGCCGCTCCAAGCTCTCGAGAGCGCGAGCAAAAGAGAACCACGAACAGCGTGGAAGTGAGCGAAGAGAGAAGGATTTTGTGTGTGAGAGTGAGCGAGAGAGAGAGAAAGAGAGTGGGAGAGAGAGAGAGAGAGAGAGAGGGAGAGAGAGAGAGAGAGCGCTCATGTTGCCGAATAGCATGAAGGTATGCCGCAGTTTATACACGAATAGTACTCACTAGAAGCAACAACTCCAGCCCCTACTCCTGTCCCTCCCGAGTCTAACCCACTCACACCCTCTCCGCTACTTACATGTTCGCTCTCATTGTGCCAGTAATCCAGTGGAAAAGTCAAGAAAACGGAAGAGCTCCGCCTTACCAACAGTAGCCTAATTCGCAAACCCTCTGCACTGGCAAGACGAAAGGAGCTGCGAAACCTGCTCAATCGGACACCATACCAACCACAAGTCGATGCCAACATACCGGTAAGTGATTCTCCATATCTCATTTCCCTAGAGCGAGAAAAGGATCTTCTATGCTGGATGTTATAGTCGTAAGAACGAGGGAATGGTAATAAACTATTCCCACATGACTGAAAATGTCGCGCTCCACAATACTAAGGCTAGCACACGAAACCTGGTAGGCTACTAAAATGCTGCTACTTTTTATGCAAACGATATGTCACATGTTGGCATTTAATAGCAAAAAGCAGTTGCAGGTTAGTCAGCTTAGGAGTATCGATTTAGAAATTCAACTCGCTGTTGGAGGGACGCTAGTGAGGACTGGCAATTTAGAAAAAACCTGCCACCCGAGACACGTCACCACAATGCGAGCAATTTATAGCAAAAGGCAGCCGTCACTTATTAACTCACTAGCAGTGGTTTGATAGTTCATCATGGTAGGCTACCACTGGTGAAATCTGGTAAGCTGCTGAGGCAAGCATTAGATGAACAGTCGAAAGCAGTAGCAGCTTAGTAATTTACGGGAATCAGTTTGGTAATTCAACATGCTGTGGGAGTAAGGCTAATAGCATTTTATGGATAGCAAACAGCAGTAACGTCTTGGTGGTGTCCTAGCATCGGTAAGCTGGTAGTCTACTAAAATGCTGGTACTTTTTTATGCAAGCGATATGTCACATGTTGGCATTCAGTAGGCAGCAAAAAGCAGTTGCAGCCTAGAGCTTACTAGTATCGATTTAGCGATTCAACTCGCTGTTGGAGTAAGGCTAGTAAGGATTGGCAATTTAGAAAAAAACCTTGTTGCCACCCGAGACACGTCACCACAATGCGAGCATTTTGTAGACAGCAATGGTTTGGTAGTTCATCGTGGTATTAGGCTACCACTAGTGGAATCTGGTAAGCTGCTAGGCAAGCTCAAGGCAAGCATTAGATGAGCAGTCGAAAGCAGGAGAAGCTTAGTAACTTACTAGAATCAGTTTGGTAATTCAACTTGCTGCAGGACTAGGGCTAATAACAACTGGTAAGCCGGTAAAGTGCTCCCGATTTGTACTGCTTGTGACATCTAACGATAAGACTAGAATTCGATGGACAGCAAAATGCAGTAACGACTTGGTGGCCTACTAGCATCGGTTTGATGATTCAACATGCTATTGGATTAATACTAGTAACGATTGGTAGGGGAGACCTAGGAGGGTTGACACAGAGGTAAGTTAAAACAGTGTCAATGTCTCGGTAGATGTGATTGTTAGCGAACTGGCAAAAATACGCCGCTTGTCAGTTCGCTCCGGTGCTCTTGCGAGTTCAGTTGCATCACATCGATACTGGCGCCAAATAAATTGGCAAAGGTAAGTATTTGTCGTATTTTTCATTAAGCTTTAGTTACCTTGTTTATATATTTGATGATATGTGATATGCATTGTTTGGAAGCTTACTAACTTCGCATTAGATTTGTCATATTGAATTGGTTGTTTTGCAATACTCTTTATCAATACTGAGTTCCGAATCAAGTGTCATCGCATTTTTGACACCTAGGAGGGTTGAAACAAGGTGTTTCAACTTACCTCGGTTGCAATAATGTTCTCATGCGTTTATATTTTGTGGTGTGGTTTGCAAGGCTTGTACTTGTCTTTTTTCTGATGTCGATGAATATATTAGGAAAACGGATAGAGGCGAGCCGAGAAATATATGAGCTCGCCGCTGAAGAGGTTACTCCACGGGATGAAAGATCAAGCACAAAGAGAACGTGGAAAGTGACGACGAGGAAGAGTATTTTTGCATGTGTTTTATGGAATCGTATTCAAACAGCAGGCTAAATGAAAAGTGGGTGCAATGCCTGGAGTGCAAAGCATGGTCGCACGAAGCCTGCACTGGTGGAGAACTTTCATTTGTATGTCACAATTGTTCGTCAGAATAGAGGTTAATTTGCTTTCTTGCTATAAAGTTTTTCCTTCAATCAATTTTTTTGTTTGCAGTATTTTACTATATAATTCTGTGAGATTCGTGAGTTTATATTCGTTTCAGTTAGAACTTATACAAATTTGTCAGACTGAATAACAAAGTGACACCTAGATCATGTCGAGGTTAAGTTTAAAAATGCGTAATAAACTTTTTTAATAACAAGGTGATTTGACACAATTTATATCCATATTTTGTACCAATTCCCAGGCGTTTCAACTCACCTCGATAGCCGTTTCAACTTACCTCGATATGAGGATAGTTCATTGTACTTAAATGTTTTTTTTACAGTTTACATAATTCCTGCAGTCATTTCTAGTCGAAAATCGATTAGTCGATTAAAAAGGCTGCAAAACAACGTCAAATCTACCTGAATTTCTCGTTTCGATTGCGAGATATGGGGTGCAATCTAAAAATTGTTTCAACCTTCTTAGGTCTCCCCTACCTTACTAACATGCAGCTTCTTTTTGCCACCTACGACATATCATACTTAGGCTAGATTTCACCGGCACCAAAAAGCACCCGGTAACTTATCACCTAGCATTGGTTCGGTTATCTAATATGCTATTGGACTGTCGCTAGTGAAACCTGGCGAGCATGCGACGGGTAGCAAAAAGCGGTACCAACTTGTCGTTAGTACCCTACTAACATCCGTTTTGCAACTCAACATGCTATCGGACTCGCGCTATTCACACCGGTAAACTGGTGAAGTTCTTCCTTACTCACTGCTTGTGAAATATTACTCCAAGGCTAGAATTCGATGGACATCAAAAAGCAGCAGCAACTTTATAACGTATTAGCATCGGTTTGGTGATTGAACATGCTGTTGATCAATAATGCCAATGCCAATAATAACCGATGCCACAATGTAGCTGCTTTTTACGACTCGTGACATGTCACCTTAAGGCACAAACAGAGAGTTCACGTGGGTCCTGAGCGAAGAAAAACTCATTACACAAACGTTGAGCTCCTGTTTACGATTACGTGGATCGAAAGACTGCAATAGAAGATGGCGAGTACTGCGATAAAAAGGTTGCGAGCACTGCGGCTAACGATATTGCGACATGCAAATTGTCTGTCCAGCATGAGCAACCAGGTAGTGGGGAGAGCTGCTACGTACCGAGTGCTCATTGAATTGGTGAGATGATGGCCGCTGTTACTGCCGATGGTGCACGCCAAGCCACGCATATCCGCCATTTTACCGAACAATTTACGTAGGATGTGGTTATTAAAATTGCAGGGCTCTCTTTCTCGCGAATGAATAGGAACTTCCTGAAAAGAGAGCTACATATTCTTGCCTGACGTTCCCTTCTCAATGGAAGACGCAAACATGTTGTTCATTCTTTTCCCTCCTTTTCTCGTTCTCTTTCGGCCCCCCACTTCGTTTCTTTTTGTTGTCCCTCTTCGGCATCGTCATGTCAGAGACGTAAAGCCACAGAGGGCAGACGGCATTCTGCACCTCTCCTTCCTTTTCGCGATCTCTTGTTGAGGAGCAAAAAATTTGTATAATCTCGATTCCTCCACTTTACGGAAGATACACGTTTAGGCTAGCGACTACACGAATTTTTTTTTATACGAACGCCAACCCTATTCTACTTACCTAAGCAGCAAAGTAATGACAATTAATAGTTCCTCCGTGATAATAGTTATTGTCGCGTCTTATAGTTTTCTTTTTTGATGCCTGGCAGAGGATCGCCCACTGAGAAAAAACTAATTGAATCAAAAAAATATATTGGTTGATCCAAATAAATGTGCTGCTGCGGGGTGCCACCGATATATGAGATTGTTACTTCCAATACTATAAAATATTGGAAAATGTGATTGATTAAAATAACATTATTTTATTTGAAAAAGCTCTCCTGTTCTCTGAATATCTACATTATCCTTAAAATAAAATTATATTGTATTGAAGTCATTCTATATACAATACGTAGATGTATGGATGAAATAATTAAGCGGTTGCTACAACATTTTTTATTTCGTACAAAAATATAATCAATATAATTAATTATTTCTTTACTGCATCGAAACGAATATGCCATGGGAGTAAGATTTTCAATTTTTTTTTAAGCTTAAGGGGTTACCCCCACTTGCGATTTTGAAAAAATCGATTTGTTTTTATTGCATTTTTTTGAAGTATAAGTATCCGGGCCCATACAGAAGTATGGGCCCGGAATAGATGACTCTATGTAAGTTTACAAAAAAAAATATTTTCTTCGTGTAAACTGAAATTGAAACTTTAAACGCGTTGTTCTCAAAATGGCATTTCTGAAGTCGGTGACCAAGATTACTCGAACACTAATGAACCGATCTTCTTGAAATTTTGCAGGCTTATTTAATACATAAAAATGTAGGCTTTAATCGTTTGATTTTTTTTTCGAAAAAAATGGCCGTTTTATAGCCAAAAAACGGCCGTTTTTTTTCGTTAAAATCGAACCATTAACTTTGACTGTCTGCCATTTTGTGAAAAATGAATATTTTTTAAAATCCTTCGATTAAAGACTAGTTTATACTTATATTTGACTAAATCCATCCGCATTTTTTTTTCAGATGATCCACTTCGCCGCAATGTTGGTCACCGCAAACCGTGTATATAAAAACATTATTTCATTGACGGCCATTTGCCACTAAACAATGTAATATTTTTCAATAAAAAAATTACTGAAAGTTCTTCAAGATGTGTTCTTTAAGATGGTATATTGATCGATTAAAAAAGTTTTGTAGTTTTCTTTAAAAAAATTCATGAAAAAGGCCTTTTTTGCGCTACAAGTGGGGGTAACGCCTTAAATAAAAAGTGAGCATTAGAATGATCATCAACGATAATAGTGGAGAGAATATCAGACATCCAATGGAATATCCATGGAGAGATATATCAGATATTCAACTGATATGAACAGATACGACACTTTGATCTGCGCCACAGGCCAAGAAGTTTAAGTAGATTTTCGGTTCGCGCTACGCTTACGAGAAACGAGCGCGCGTGCGGCTTCTAGCGGTTACTACGAGAACTACGGGTTTCCTCACAACTATAATTTCGGTGGCGCTCGGCCATGATTTGATTGAATTTTTTCAACCAAATGCGCAAGAAACAAATTTTATTTTCGCATAATTTTTTTACCAATTCAGACATTTGCTTAATATTTTTCAATAAAAATAAAATATTATTATTATAACGAATAATTTACTTGGAAATCAATGTCGGATATGGTAAAAAAAAATAAAAAAAAACAAATTTACTCAATAGAAATTTTATCTGAATCAAACGAGCGCAATTCAATTTTTCTTGTGTACTCGAATCAACAATATTCATGTTGTGAATTGAAACGCTTTTTTTGTTTGTTGCAGAAAATGCATGCAAAACTATGTAATTTGTTAGCCATAATTTTTTAGATAGTTTCAATAATATATTGTTCTCGGCTAACAGTATATCTTTGGAATGAAAAAAAACTTTCAATTTCATCATGTTATTAGAGTCAATAGCGTTCTTTTTTACTAATAAATCCGATTATTGACACCAACAATGTTACAATGGAATCAACGAAATTTCATTAAGGCGTTACCCCCACTTGTAGCGCAAAAAAGGCCTTTTTCATGAATTTTTTTAAAGAAAACTACAAAACTTTTTTATCGATCTATATACCATCTTAAAGAACACATCTTGATGAACTTTCAGTAATTTTTTTATTGAAAAATATTACAATGTTTAGTGGCAAATGGCCGTCAATGAAATAATGATTTTATATACACGGTTTACGGTGACCAACATTGCGGCGAAGTGGATCATCTGAAAAAAAATGCGGATGGATTTAGTCAAATATAAGTATAAACTAGTCTTTAATCGAAGGATTTTAGAAAATATTCATTTTTCACAAAATGGCGGACAGTCAAAGTTAATGGTTCGATTTTAACGAAAAAAAAACGGCCGTTTTCTGGCTATAAAACGGCAATTTTTTTGAAAAAAAAAATCGAACGATTGAAGACTACATTTTTATGTATTAAATAAGCCTGCAAAATTTCAAGAAGATCGGTTCATTAGTGTTCGAGTAATCTTGGTCACCGACTTCAGAAATGCCATTTTGAGAAAAACGCGTTTAAAGTTTCAATTTCAGTTTACACGAAGAAAATATTTTTTTTTTGTAAACTTACATAGAGCCATCTATTCCGGGCCCATACAGAAGTATGCGCCCGGATACTTATACTTCGAAAAAATGCATTAAAAAAACCGATTTTTTCAAAATCGCAAGTGGGGGTAACCCCTTAAAGAACACCAATGATTTTGGAGCAATGATCTTTTTTTCTCAGTGCACGGAGGAGGATAACCTTGAGGTAATTACCTTCCCCACTCACCCTCATTGGGCTTTGATCAACAGTTTCAACATTGCAAACCTCAAAATAACGAAACGTAGTATTTGGCCGAAGTACAAGTAGGTTGTTAGGACATGTCCTGTGCAGTATGCTCTGATCATTTTCTTTTTCAAAAGAGGCTGAGTGGACCTCGTCTCATAGCATCAGCAACTCAATGGCCCACAATTGACAGTACGAGGGCGTCATCCACCACGATCATCACAACCCAAACAAATATACGTCTTTTTTTGTGAAAAGCTGACGAATCGTGCTTTCCGGTAGTTCGAAACATTTTTAGCCGCTGCAAAGCGCGTGAAATTATTGATGTTGAAAGTGGCTCACGTAAGTCCAGTCTCGCCTACACATACGTAGAATCATGATTATCATACGTAAATGGACGTACAGCGTACGTACAACGCTGAGACCCAAGTATTTTTGTTACTGGAAGAAACTTTAGTGCGGGCACAATGAATATAACGTAGAGAAAACTGCACAGGGAAATATAGTTTCGAGTAAGTACGAGCGTTTTGTCGAATGCGTAATGTCTGTAAAAGGTCGATCAAAAACGAGCACGCGATACATAGCGGTCGGGCAGTGATCAATATAACAACAATTTCAACTATATCCTTTTCAATTTCTCAATGATCAGAAGGTCATCGGTTACAGCATGGACACGTTGTGTTTTTCCTTCTCCTTCATGCCCGATCGCCTCGAACCCACTCCGGAGGCGCACAAAGGCGAAATGGATTATACCTCCGTATGGGTCTATCAAAGGAAAATGATTGGTCGAATCGGTACTGAGTTTCACCATTTCGTAAAGTCGCTCCTACTGACTCGCCCATTGCACGTTATTATTTCGAATGGATATTTCATTTCCTGCTGTCTACTCAAAATTACACTATAGATTGTATTACACGGTGTGATAATTTTCGTTTGATCATAGAGAAGGCGCGTGGTACCAACCCTTCAATCGATCAAGCCATCTGGAGTCAACACAGCAGGTTAACATTTTCAACCCAGCTACGCGCGGGCCCCGAAGATTGCTTCTTTCTTCGGCGAGATATTTTTGTTTTGTAGAATCATTGAAGACACATTCGTTCCAAATAAACGTTTGAGGCCTTAGGCCACAGTAACGGGTATAAAATCGTGTGCGAATTTAACAATTTTTTTCGTATGAAAAAGTGTTTCACTCATAAAATTAATTACACGTCTATTTATTGTGGATATCAAGCTGGTAGAAAATATATATATATATATTTTTTTTTTTTCGATGTACAAAATGGCCGACTACTAATATTTTCTTTTGTTATATATTTTAGGCGCTCCGCGGCGTGACATTTAGCATCCACAATTTTTTTTCCTAGAAACAAAAAACAAAAATTCTCGTCAATCTACATTAGAATACCTAGAGAAGTACGTACGGAATTTAAAAAATATTGTTTTATTCGAAAGTTGTAGGTATTTGAACTCGAGAAATGAATTTTCAGTGAAAAATTTCGTTATAATTGCTCATAAAATGAAAAAGTTTTCGATTAATCAGAAATTCCGTACGTACTTCTCTGCGAAATGCAATTAGGAACGTAACTTTTAAATTTGAAGTAAATCGAGTGAAAATTGTTTAAGTTATTTGTCACGCCAATTGGAAAAAAGCTGTTTCGGGAAGTTTCGAGTAGTCGGCCATTTTGTACAACAAAAAAACATATATCTATTTTCTAACAGCTTGATATTCATACTAAATAGATGTGTAATTCATTTTATGAGTGAATCACTTTTTCATACGAAAAAAAATTGTTGAATTCGCACATGATTTTATACCCGTTACTGTGGCCTAAGGCCTTAAACGTTTTTTTGGAACGAATATGTTTTTAATGATTCTACAAAACAAAAATATCTCGCCGAAGAAAGAAGCCATGTACGTTAACACATATTGTAAAGATGATTCGCAACAAGATGACCATCAATGGTTTTAAAATTTTTATTGTTACTCTTTTTTTTGCGTAAAACTGCGAAAAAACGCGTTTTTTTAACTTTTTTCGTTTTTCATCTGCCATTTTTTTATTTTTTGATAAAACTTTATATCCGAGGGTCATTTTGTAGCTGGTGTCATACTCAATCTAATGGACTTCGATTTTTTTGTTTAAGACAAGCGATTGCCGAGTTGTGATGGAGCTACCTAGCCTACCTATTTTTGAGGCGTTACGTTAAACTATAGTTTTTGTGCTTAAAAATGAATAAAAATTAATTACATTTTTTAAAGATGTACTTCAAGACTTTATTTATGAAGCCCAACAACTTTTACATTCATATCTTGTATAAAATCCCTTAAAAAATCGCGACAATAGCCTATTTTTTGTGGCTTCAAAGTAGACTGGCCCCTTAAAAAAATCGTTTTTTTTTTCAAAAACAATTCTCATCAAGTAGAAGGTACCGATATTATCAATATTTCTACCAAGTTTCAACTCAATCGGCTTAATAGTTTTTGAGTAATCCTGCACGCCAATTTCGATAATGCAGTTTTGAGAAAAACGCGTTTCAACTTCACGCCCACTCCGAATCCGAGCGGTGATGCACAGCGTTGACGGGCTGTAAAGATTGAACTTTTCCGAATTTCGCTTTGAAACTTGAGGAAAATATTCTACATATATAGTTCTATCGTTTAAAGAGAAAAAAAGGAATCGCTTTTTGATCGTCGTAAATGTATTTCCCGCCTTAACAATCAATCAGTTTAGATCCTGATAATTGGCGTATCATTGCAATCCCCTCTCCCCCGATGCCTTTTTGCAGGATATACACACGTAAATTTATCCATGTGCGTATTGCATGAACGAATCATTAAGGGGGATAAGGTATTTTTTGCGTTTTTTTAAATTTTGTCATATGAATGCTTTATGGGCCTGGCGTCGATGATTCTGTGTAAGTACATAAAAAGACCACTCGTTTATTGATGTTTAATTTTTTATTCTCTAGTGCAGAAATCAAAGTCGGTGAACTCTCTAGCCCAAAATCTATTGCACCGATCCTTTTGAAATTTGACACACTCTTTCTACACATAAATTACGAGGTAACGTTATCGAGTTTTTACATTTCTTATAATTTTAATTAATTTTACAATACAACAATTTTCGATTTTAAAAATGAAAAATCGGTATTTGTCTTCTAAGTGTAACCAAAAATTAAAAAATCAATTTAAAAAAACCCGACCGCGTTACCTTAAGGAACTTATCAACTAATGAAATCTTTTTGAGTTTTTTATTTCAGATTATCCAGTGATGAGTTATGCGGTTCACCGCAATGTAACTTTTTTTTAGGCGTCCGCGAAAATTTGCTGTCAATGGCTCATTTCTGCATAATTATTAATAAAAATTTTACAGAATATTCTTCAAATGTCCTTTTATTATATACTAATTACATAAATAAATACATATTAACTGTGTCGTCAAAAAAAACTATCGTAAACCTGCTTTTTCTATAGCGACTTAACCCTACCCCCTCCCCCTTAAGTTGAATAGTCGCGAAAGAAGCGCGTTCTTTCGTAAAGTAAGACCAAAAAGAATCGATAAAAAATATTCCACTATTCCCACGAAGAATCAATCATAGGATGAAATTCACCCCGACACATTTGCGCCACAAGAGGCAGGTGGGGAGGGCCAGGGATCAGTATAATCAGGTATTCTAGGAACGGCCCCATCGACAAGCTCGACGATCATGGGCCTCTGCCATTTTGCTTGCCTGTAAATAATGGTGGGAGGCTTGAAAGATGGAAAAAAGAAACAAAACTATAACGCACCAGTTGGAGTTGGCGAACGAGCATTGCTTGTGAGATTATTACGACTACGGAGTCCGTAAGATTAGTATACGATTGTAAGCGTCATTCGCACCGTGTACATGTGCATGTATATGTGTGTGTATATACACATGCATGTCGATATGGACATATGTATACGTGAATATTTTACGGCTCTCGCCGTCGGCGGCCATCTTGGCTGGCGTGCCACGACGCATTAAACAACTAGGGTTGTTAGCCTCTTTATCTATAGACCAAAGCGGCAGCCCTACAACCAACCGCGATGGGACTGCATTATTTAAGATAAGGCACCTAACAGCACACACACACACACACCACCACACACACACACACACACACACACACACACACACACACACACACACACACACACACCACCCACCCACCCCCCCCCCCCCCACACCCACCCACCCCCCACACACACACACCACCCACCCACACACACACACACACACACACACACACACACACACACACACACACACACACACACACACACACACCACCACACACACACACACACACACACACACACACACACACACACACACACACACACACACACACACCACCCACACCACCCACCCACCCCCCCACACGCACACACCCACACACACACACATTCATATATATGGGAAAAAACTCTCTTTAAAGACCTCCGGATTTGACAACTGTGCTCATATAAGCAAACTGTCCTCATACTCAACTTGGTGTAAATCCCCAATATCCATCAAATCACCGCTGCATAAAGGTGAGTCTATTTCCGTTGAAGACATTTCTAAGACCGTCCAGTCGCCAAATTGAGCGACACGTTAAAAAAAAACATATCGACCGTTCCCACAGCAGGTGGATATGTTGATAACCCCTGTTACGTAGGTACAACGGATTCGAAACATCCTTCTCCCATACATATGCAAGCTGTGGCATCCTATTGGCGTTTTCTGGTACGCCTGTTACATGCAGTTGCAATCCCGCGTAACCCTCACTTGGATTCACCTTCACGCTCTGTAAAAAGTCCACTCGGGCACTGGTAACGTCTACCATATCTCCACTCTGCTATTTTCCGTCGACTTTACGTAGAAGGGTCCCCTATACGTACACGAGTTTGCGCGAACTTCCAATACTTTTTTCCTGCGTCTATGGTCAATCATCGTCGTGGCTCGTGGACGTTCCGAGGAGGAGCGACGGGTGAAACGTACGATGTCACTTATATGCGATTAAACGACGCGAAGCGGGCAGCCAGCGCCTGGTGACCCTAGCAAGCACCTAGAGAAAGTTGATGCCGTACCGCAACTCTGATACTTCACGCCGATGTTCACATTTCGTCGTCTCTTTTACTTCCCTCGACGAAGCCTCGCACGTAACGGCAATTATCCGGCTTTTCTTTCTTGGCTTTTTTTGTAACAGTATGGCGGAAAAAGAGTTTGATTGTTTGCCGGCAGTTTTGCGTTTGTCGACGGTATTGCAAGGTCTGCGAGTGGTAGTTATTGGTTCAATTGTACACTGAGACAAACTTTGTGCACGAGAATGAAGCATACACGTATGTCGAACGCATACTAATTATTGTGTGTGTGTGTGTGTGTGTGTGTGTGTGTGTGTGTGTGTGTGTGTGTGTGTGTGTGTGTGTGGTCGTCGCTGTGGGCATAAAAAAACTGTTCGATACTGGCAGCTGGGAATCCTAGATTAGCCGCAATACTAGTCACAAATATGATGAAAAAAGGTCGTTGAAAAGATTTATCCACTTGGATTGGATGTTTCGGTGATCAATGGGAAGAAATTGCGACGACGTTGATTATGTTGATGTTTGGATTTGGGTCGTGTGTCTATTAACTCAGTGGGAAAATTCGGAACTTGTGATGATGATAACATTAACGGGACAATAGGAAAAATCGATTTGTGATGATGTTGGTAGCTCGGGATGCTTTTTGGACTCGCTTAGTCTTTTTTCGGTTCACCTAAACCCAATAAGGTAATTCGGCAGTTGTGGTGATGTCGGAAGGCGATGATGATATGTGGCCTAGTTTGGGTCGTGTGCCTACTAACGGGCTATACCAGCGTGAACGCTGAAAATTTGGGTGATTTTCGGGAATATTTTGGAAGAAAAGTACTCAATTAAATGTTTCGGAAAATTAAGAATATATTCGACTATATTTGACCTATATCCAGGCGACTCAAGCGCTGGATATAGGTCAGCGCTTGAGGTTGGCGCCTTTGGAGGCGCCAAAAAAAAAGTTCCTCCACTCCTGAGACGATTCCGGCCGATTGAGTAGCTAAAACCGAAAAAGGAAAAAATGTCGTTAAACTGGAAGGTATTTCCTGTACAATGACGTAGGATTTTCGAAAAATATCAAAATCTAACAAAATAGCGTAGTGATGAAAAAAGTCTGTTTTCTTGCCTATAAAATGGTCGTTTTTTTAATGCCAAATGGTACATTTTCATCCCATCAAAAAATATCCTACGTCATTGTAGAGTGAATATATTCAAGAGTACTCAGTTCAAATTTCAAGTCAATCGGATAATTGCTCTTTGAGTTACAATGTCAGCAAATTTGAAAAATCTCATTTCGAGAAAAACGCGTTCAAATATTTAACTATCAATTTGTGCAAGAATAAATGATATTGATGTGAATGATGTAAATGATAATGATATTCTTCAAAGTATAAACTGTCGAAAAAGGCGAAAAAAATCGATTTTTTGAAAATGTCACACTGGTATAGTCCCTTAAGTTAGTGACGAAATTCTGCACTTGTGACGATGATAACATTGATGTGATAATGGGAAATTCGAAACTTATGACGATGTTGGCAAATCGGGAGGCTTTTTGGATTCGCTAGGTCTTTTTTTTCGGTTCACCTATACCCAATGGGGACATTTGGAAGTTGTGGTGATGTCGGGGGGCCATGATGGTATGTGGCCTAGTTTGGGCTGTGTGCCTATTTACTCAGTAGGGAAATTAGGCACTTGGGATGATGATAACATTGAAACGAGAATAGGGAAATTCGGCAGTTATGATGATGTTGGTAGATAAAGATGCCTTTTGGACTGGCTTGGTTTTCTTTTCGGTTCACCTATACCCAATGGGGAGATTTTGCAGTTGTGGTGATGTCGGGAGGCCATGATTGTATGTTGCGTAGTTTGGGTTGTGCGGGGAAATTAGGGAAAGTGGGGAAATTAGGCACTTGGGATGATGATAACATTGACACGAGAATAGTTTCCTATTCTCAGTTTTGATTCAGCAGTTTTGATGATGTTGGCAGATCGGAATGCTTTTTGGACTTGCTAGGTCTTTTTTCGGTTCACCTATACCCAATGGGGAAATTTGGCAGTTGTGGTGATGTCGGGAGGCCATGATGGTATATGGCCTAGTTTCGGTTGTGTGCCTATTAACTTAGTGGGAAAATTAGGCACTTGGGATGATGATAACATTGACACGAGAATAGAAAAATTCAGCAGTTTTGATGATGTTGGCAGATCGGAATGCTTTTTGGACTCGCTTGGTCTTTTTTTCGGTTCACCTATACCCAATGGGGAAATTTGGCAGTTGTGGTGATGTCGGGAGGCCATGATGGCATATGGCCTAGTTTCGGTTGTGTGCCTATTAACTTAGTGGGAGAATTAGGCACTTGGGATGATGATAACATTGACACGAGAATGGGAAAATTCGGCAGTTATGATGATGTTGGCAGATCAGAATGCTTTTTGGACTCGCTTGGTCTTTTTTTCGGTTCACCTATACCCAATAGGGAAATTTGACGTCGTGGTGATGTCGGGAGGCCATGATGGTATATGACCTAGTTTGGGTTAATGGCCGTGTACCTATAAAGAATGGGTGAATTCGGCAATAATGATAACGTTAGATGAACCAGGCTCTGACATGCCCGATCAGGGATACCAAATCGCTTTGAACTTGAAGGTCTTTCTTTTTTTAACTCGACGATTTACCCACCGATCACGACCGTTCGTGTTTTCTCGTTGCAACTATCTGTGACTTTTTTGCAACCGCGCCCCGACCATCAAATTGTTTTCGATACTATTGGCTTATATGGATATTCATACATTTTCCCCCGTGTTCCTAGCACCGTCACCAACCATCGATCACCGTTGGGCTATCGTATATTTATGCTACCTAAACTATCGCTGGTATAATAACGAGGCAAATAATATTACCGGACAAACTTGGTGCATTATCGTATACCGATGTACCCCATGTTGCGAGGCATGTCGAAGACGCTCAGGCAATAGTCGTAGTTCGCCAACAGCCAGGTATGTGCTAAGCAAATAATACACGACTTCCCGAATACACGAGGGAGTCTCGAACATTGATCGAGTAACCAATAGCTATACTGGGAAACGCGGCTTAGTTGCATTCTATTGCATACGAAGAGGAAGAGATGGAAATATTACATGATCCAGGTAGCAATAAATATATATATATACACACACATATATATATCTAGTTATTCGCTGTGTATATACACAGCGTATTTATATCGTAGCGATATATATTTTACATGTCGTTTGGCATTTTATTCTCAACATGTAAGTAGGTAAAGGCTTGACTGACATTATTCGGTCGGGACATGGCAAATCATTTTGAAAAATTATCGTCCAAACATTTAGGCTGAATTTATTTCGGTAATAATTTTTTTTACCTTAGTACCAACTCACGCTATTCGCTTTTTTTCTTCAAATATGTGGAATGGTCATTAAAGCAAAAATAGTTGAGTACAGTTCGGAGGCTAATAAATGAACGATAACTTCGCGTATTTAATGTACTTGGATTTTTAGGACTCGGTCCTATTCTAGGAACCGGATAGCATTGTTTCTCCGCTGACGTTAACTAGTAATAAAGTTGCCCACAGATTATAAAATCGTAAGCGGGCAAATATCGTTTTGGATCAATTACCAAATAATTAAAAAAAGTTATGGCTCTGATTTTCATATTATTTCTGTTCATATCACAATACAGACTAACATTTTTACATCGATGTATGATTAAATGCTCAGGGTTATAGATGCCGAAAAAAGATTAAAATCAATTTGCATCCAATTAAAAAATACGCGGTTGAAAACCATTTCCCTAGCGATAATCCCTTAATAATTATATTCCATTTTTTAAACAAATCAAGGGATATAAAGATACGCGCATGATTAATGCAAAAAAATACAGGCTCTCTCTTTCTCCAATCTCCAGTGGCTCGAAAAAAAACAATTGTAAAGTGAGAATATTCGCTCGTGTCGTGAAAAAAGTGCATCAGCAATGCACGTTTCTATTTCGGCTAATTGCAATAGTTATTTTCACGATTGTGCACGTGTCATTTCTCGCTACAATTACCTTGATCGTACTCTCTCGCACTCTCATCCCGTTGAATTCTTACTCGCTAGCGACTGATGTGCCGGGAAAGCTCAGTGTAAAGTCTCCGAGAACTTTCAGAAGCCTCCAAGAGCTCATTTCCAATTCGACAGCGTCTTTTGTTTTCTGAACGTTGTACTAAAATAGTATAAATAAACTAGTATAAATAATAAATACGGCCGCAAGGTGGGGATGTAAAGTGGAATATGGTGGGGAATGCCTTAAGGGGGAAGGACCCTCTACAGATGGATGCTTCAAAATAATAAATAAATAAATAAATAAATAAATAAATAAATAAATAAATAAATAAATAAATAAATAAATAAATAAATAAATAAATAAATAAATAATAAATAGTATGGATAAAAGAGTATAAATAAACTAGTTTTCTAAACTATGTTCTAAACGTTCAAAGCAGCTGACGGTTGTTACAGCTTGGTGCGAAAAGCAATTTTCATTTCTCCCATTCAGCGTTGATACGTTTCGTCCTCTTCGGTCTTTGCCACACACACATTTGTTCCTCTCGCTATTGTCCAATCAAAGAACTTGGCGACACGTAAAAATTGAGATGACCGATAAAAAAAACACGTTACAAGATAAATGATTAATTATTTATCATCTGGAACGTACAAAGTGTTGACACACATTCTCTTGTGAAGACATAAAAATTATCATACACGCATCGTTGCGACAGGCTCGCGCGTCATTGGCATAATGCTAATTACAGCTTGACCTCCAACCTCTACCTTGAATGCGTCAATAAAAACGCGTCAACTGCCAATAAAACTTCCGTCCCGTGGATACTTTTTCGTAGCGTGTCACGAAAAGCAATGAAGATTTGCCATGATTTTTTTAGTCAATTTACAAAAAGCTTTGGCGATAATGCATTATCAAGCGAGTCACAAAACGCAGTACTCGAAAAACAAAACGAATAAAACGAAAAATCGTGCGTAGAAAAATGTTCGCTTCAGCGTCAACGTAGGCTTGATGGCACAATTTTGTCACGTGGTAAAATACCAATAAACGTTTTCTCGGTTACGTGTATATATGTCAAACCTCATGGCACTCCGCCATAGTCTCGTTTTCGCATTTCTAATCGAAGCTAAATATTAATTGGCTCGATTTGTCAGTCGGATAATCGAAAACAGTGGACCTACGTACACTGCCAAAACAACGTATTTAATTTGAATGGGATCTATTTAAGGAGTTACGTGGGTTTCAAAGCCAACAAAAAACAGATTTTGTATATTTAAAAAGATATATAATATATAAATTATTTTATTCAAAATGTGAAGCACATAAAAGAAAAACATGTCAACAATATTTTTAAAAAAATCCATCCAAAAATTTGGGAAGTTCAGCCGATGGGACCTGGTTTTCGGAGACCCCTTAAAAAGTGTGCACGTGGTGGTCAGGATAACTCATGATAGTTTTATCTGAAATTAAAATACCAATTTTTTTTTCTGTTAGTAGATAAGTATAGCTCGGGATTGAACGGAGGA
Organism: Ophion slaviceki; assembly: GCA_944452715.1. NCBI lineage: Eukaryota > Metazoa > Arthropoda > Insecta > Hymenoptera > Ichneumonidae > Ophion > Ophion slaviceki. The sequence continues at coordinate 64,927,265 of OX101783.1, read as the reverse complement.
TTTAAAAAAAAATTGAAAATTGTATTTTTGGCGGAGTTGTATGCAAAATAGTTCATTTTTTGGTACAATTTACACTACGTATAGCCTTGCAAAATTAGTTGTAATCGAAAACAAACCTTCGTTAAATCACTAGTCAATGCTATTTTGAAGAAGTGTGCAAAATTTCAATAAGTGCATTAGTTTTTGAGAGATCATGTCCACCGACTTCAAAAATAGTGTTTTGAGAAAAATGTGATACCTACGTCGCTCTCAGCCGGTCTTTTCCAACGGGGAGAATTCCCAAAGGCTTTCTCTCTCCTAGACTTTTATTCCGATTGACCTAAAACTTTGGGAGAATATTCTAGACATGTTGTACTATTGGATCATAAAATTTTTAAAATGGATTTTTTTTAATTTTCAAACCCTCATAAGCCCTTAAGGGGTTAAGCCACTCTAGAGGCCGAAAAATAGGCTTTTTGTGATTTTTTTTCAGAAAAACTACAAAATAAATCGAGATTACAAAAAAGGGTGTTTATTGTACATATCAGTGACTGTATACAATAATTTTTTTGAAGAGATTAATTTCAAAATGGCGGCTGTGCAGCGTTTATCTCAAAACTGCATTTCTTAAGTTGGCTGGAAACATAACTCAGACAATTTTCAACCGATTCACTTGAAATGTTGAATATATCTTGAAAAATACATTGTCTATGGAAGTACGTAGGATTTTTTTTTATATTGCATAGTTCATTTGTTATTAACAATTATCTGACGATTTTATAGGCAAATTTTTGGAAAGTGAAAAATCCCCAAATTCTACTTTTTCGGCCTCTAGAGTGGCTTAAGCCCTTAAATGAAATAAGGTTTTTCCTCGTCGCACAGCAAACTACGATCCTTTTTGGTTGAAATAATTTTCTTTAACAGCTATTCTTTCTAAATATTAAATATATTCCAATTGAATAAATAAAGATGAGATTCAAGCACATTCTTTCCTTGGACGTATGAATTGTGTATTTCGAAAGTGTATTTATTAAGTGTAACAACTTTTATATCAATATCTAAAATACAAAACTATTTTTAAAAATCATGAAAATAGCCTTTTTTCAGCGTCTAAAGTGAGACGACCCGTTCATTTAAATGCAAAAAAGGTGGTTTAAAATTTGCAAAAATTGACCGAGTCTCTCTCTCTCTCTTTCGCTCGCTCTCCTCGCCGGCACCAAAGTACACGTGGCCGCTTATTCTCCCATACGAACGAACTCGCGTCGGATACTTTCGTGACGGAACACAATAAAATTTGAACTGCAAATAGAATCTCGAATGAGGCGGAAGGCAAATTGCCGCGAACTCGTCCGAGCTGCGGTACTTACGCTTCTATAGGGTTCCGTCTAAAGAGTGTCGAACGCGATCGCGAGAAGGATCATTAGAAAGAATAGGGTTAAATTCGTACCGGCTCGTATTTGCCCAAATTCTTCTCTCACACGAACTACGGTTACGCGTACACCTGGTGAATTCGCGAGCTAGCGAAAATACTCGACTCTTTTCTACTCAATTTCACCTCGATAGAGTGACGCTGAATATATATATATATATACAGGGTGTCACAAAAGTAGGTAAGACAATTTCAGAAAATGTTAAGGTCGTTCTTGAAGTAACTTTTCCCAAGGAATTCAATGGTGACCTTCATTTTGACCTTGGCGATGTCCTTCAAGGTTATTTCAAGGTCAACTTTTATTTTTCAAATGGGAACCCCCTTTTTTGACATCGGCAATCGATAGAGCGGGAAATGTTACGTGTGGATATGTACTTAAGTTACCGATCCCCTTTGACCTTGAAGGTCACTGCAGGGTTAATTAAACTTGAACACATTATGGATACCTCGGACAAGAATAGAAGCTTCTTAAATTCTATCGTTAAGACCAAAGTCATCAATTTTAACAAGGCGCATCTAGTAGTGACCTCGATCGTGCCCTTGACCATGACCTTCAAGATGATTTCATGGTCAACTTTTTTTGTAATAAAAATTCTCTTTTGACATCCACAATCGATAGAACGAGAAATTCGACGTATTTTCATTTTTTTACAAGTTTTTAATGTGGATACAAATGATTGTATTGGTGTTTGCCGATTGAATACAAATAAAGCTAAGACGAGAATAAGTTTTTAGTTGCCAATTATTGTCTTTTTGAACATTATGAACGAGTGAGCACCTAATTATTGGAAGTTTTCCGAAAATCATACTTACCATGATAACGCGAAACCCTTAGACCCCCCTCGAGGCTTTGCATCGAACTTCCTAGCACCCTGTATATATCAGGATGTTGAAGATATTCTCGCTGTTTTCCCAGAGATGGCGTTACCCGAACTGCGTGCGTGTAGTTTGAGATGGTAAAGCATCTATGAAGAAGTATTATAAACAAGCTTTAAATTCGGTGTATACCATTTCGCCGAAGTGTAAACAAATTTTTTTTTTCGTGGTGTTATACATGTGAAATTTCGTGCCAAAAAAGAGTTTTTTCTGGGAATTTTACTGCACTGCTGTGTTAAAAAAAAATCTGCAGCCGAAGCACTCAGAATTATTGTTGACACTTACGGCGACCATACTCTGTCGGAAACAACATGCTGAGATTGGTTTAAACGCTTCAAAAGTAATGATTTTTATTTGTTGAATTGGAGGCATTACATCATGAAAACTCATGGCAGACGCTAGCTGAACTTGCAGAATTATTAGGAGTTGATCACACCACAGTTCCGAAACGTTTGATAGCATTAGGAATGATTTTTTTAAATAACGCATTAATTTTTACGAAAAAAACAGCGAGAACTTATTCAACATTCTAGTATATATGAATATATACATACATTTTTCGCACTTTGTTAAAAAAAATAAAAATAGCACATCGTAGGATTTATTTTTTTATTTTATTCGATAAAGTGCGCGAACATATAGACAAATAATGGCTAGGACTTGTCAAGGGCACAATAAATCAAGAGAGAGAGAGAGAGAGAGAGAGGGAGAGGGAGAGAGAGAGAGAGAGAGAGAGAGAGAGAGAGAGAGAGAGAGAGAGAGAGAGAAGATCCCTCTATTTTCTCTGTATGATCCTAATCCATCGCAGGGATCATATATACAGGAATCACAAAAGTTCCACTTACTGAAAAAAAAAATGTTAGCACCTGACGATGCAGGCATAGCGCCCAGGAAATCGTAATTTCATCGCAGCGAAAGTTTGACACTTGATTTGATTCTTCAACATTGCACCGCCGGCGCGCTTTCAAACACGCTTCATTTCACTGTCTTTTTAATCAACTGCGGACGCGAACGGGAAATTTGCTTGCATGAGAGCAGAGGAATCGTTCGCGGGGGATGATACTAATTAGCGATCAAAGAATCCGGAACTTCTCCCGATTTTGATTGCAAAGATAATCTCGGTAAAAGGAGAATGAATTTCCCATTATGGTTTGCGTCACAAGACCAACGATTTACTCTCACAGCTGACAGGGATACGATGGAATTAAGTATTGCCGGAATATCTTTGAGGCGGGATATACATTTAGACAAGAAATAAATAAGCAATATTGAGGAATTTTTCAAACAAGAAATAATTATTCTACAATTATCAAACTTTAGGTATACCTTAATAGTGTTTTTAAGTATACGAAACAATTTTTAAAAATTAATTCATCATGAAAATGACGGAGCTGTGGCAGAGTGTTACAACAAGGTCGCCGCGGGGGTAGTGAATCGGCGTGCAGTCTAGCTTCCCGTAGACTTTCATTTGCAAAAAGTTCAAACATTTTTTCAGTTAGAATATGTATAGTTTCTATGTAACGGTAATAAAAATGAAGAAAATGCAGATTTAAGAAAATTGCACGCATTCACAAAAAAAATCAACATTACACGCAACATTTCTGTAAAATATTGAGATCCAAGCGACTTATGCGCTGCCTTCGCAGGCGCCAAAAAAAAAGTTCCTCCACTGCTGACACGATTCCGGCCGATTGAGTAGCTGAAACCGAAAAAGGAAAAGATGTCGTTAAGGCGTTACCCCCACTTGTAGCGCAAAAAAGGCCTTTTTCATGAATTTTTTTAAAGAAAACTACAAAACTTTTTTAATCGATCAATATACCATCTTAAAGAACACATCTTGAAGAACTTTCAGTAATTTTTTTATTGAAAAATATTACATTGTTTAGTGGCAAATGGCCGTCAATAAAATAATGTTTTTATATACACGGTTTGCGGTGACCAACATTGCGGCGAAGTGGATCATCTGAAAAAAAAAAATGCGGATGGATTTAGTCAAATATAAGTATAAACTAGTCTTTAATCAAAGGATTTTAAAAAATATTCATTTTTCACAAAATGGCGGACAGTCAAAGTTAATGGTTCGATTTTAACGAAAAAAAACGGCCGTTTTTTGGCTATAAAACGGCCATTTTTTTTGGAAAAAAATCGAACGATTAAAGACTACATTTTTATGTATTAAATAAGCCTGCAAAATTTCAAGAAGATCGGTTCATTAGTGTTCGAGTAATCTTGGTCACCGACTTCAGAAATGCCATTTTGAGAAAAACGCGTTTAAAGTTTCAATTTCAGTTTACACGAAGACAATATTTTTTTTGTAAACTTACATAGAGTCATCTATTTCGGGCATAAAAAAACTGCACTTCAAATTGCACTTCAAAAAAATGCAATAAAAAAAATCGATTTTTTCAAAATCGCAAGTGGGGTAACCCCTTAAACTGGAATGTACTTCCTGTACAACGACGTAGGATTTTCGAAAAACATCAAAATCTAACAAAATGGCGTAGTTGTGAAAAAATTCTGATTTCTGCCTATAAAATAGTCGTTTTTTTTTCGATGCCAAATCGTGAATTTTCATCCAATCGAAAATATCCTACGTCATTGTAGAGTAAATATATTCAAGAGTACTCAGTTCAACTTTCAAATCAATCGGATAATTGCTCTTTGAGTTACAATATCAGCAAATTTAAAAAATCTGATTTCGAGAAAAACGCGTTTAAAGATTTAACTATCGATTTTTGCAAGATAAAATGATTAGAGATACAGCCTTAAAATTTATACAGGATATTCTTGAAAGTATAAACTGTTGGAAAAGTCGAGAAAAAAATTGATTTTTTTCAAGTGTCACCCTGGTATAGCCCCTAAAGAAAAAAAAAAGAAATCGATTTTTTGATCGTTGTAAATGTATATCCCGCCTTAATATAGAAACAACGAAACGTCGAATTCTGAAAAAGCTGCGCGTTAATTCATTTCGCGAGCTGTAAAAGTATATTAATATTACATATCGTCGGTGGTCTCGCGCTATGGGGCCAATAAAATGAATGAATACGCGAGTAAGTGTCGAATCGCGTCCACAACCTTTGCACAATAGGGTATTTTACTCTATGTAAGAAAATACTAAAAATGTATAATTAAGCTACTTTTTGCAACAAGCAATCGCATAATGTTGATTTTCATTTATAAAAACACAAAATGAATTTGATAATTCATTTATTATTAAAGAAAATACTTTGTCTATCGGTTCAACGAACATGCGAAAGGAAGCAACTGGACGCACCATTAATGAAATTAGTCCGAAATTATGCCAAAATGTTATTGAAAATTTCGTCAAAAGAGTGAACGTCCGCACTGAGAAAAAGAAATCGTTGAATGTGCAAAACGCATTTTGTTGTCTCGAAATTTTGTTGTTTTAACAGTTGCTCAGACATGCTAAATAAGCTAGAATTCACACCACTAAAACTATCAGTTAGATTAACAAAACGTTTGTTATGCCAATCAAAAATCAAGTTGAACGTATTTAAAGATACATTTTGTTAAACCAACTGAATTTTGGTTGGCTAAACGAATTTTTTTTTCAGTGCGCAAACAGGGATGGGACCGTTTTTCGGATATTGTATTCCACACATAACCTCCATGTTTGTACCTGACATTAAAATAAAAATATTCGTACTTTTCAAATAAATAATTCGTTTTATTAATAAATAAAAATGTCAGGTCATTTTGAAACACCATATTGCAAATTTTCATATATATATGATTTTTCATTTATTTCATACATTTCATGTTTTTCATTTATTTCATGCATTTCATATATTTCATGTATTGGGTTCCACACAAAACCTCCATGTTTGTACCTTATCTTACGGGGCCAGTCCACTTTGGAGCCACGAAAAAACGCTATTTTCGCGATTTTTTTGAGGATTTTATAAAAGATATGAATATAAAAGTTGTTGGGCTTGATAAATAAAGTCTTGAAATACATTTTAAAAAATGTTACTTCATTTTTACTCATTTTCAAGTACAAAAACTATAGTTTAACGTAACGCCTCAAAAATAGGTGGGCTAGGCAGCTCCATCACAACTCGGCAGTGGCTTGTCTGAAACAAAAAAAATCAAAGTCCATTAGATTCAGCATGACACCAGCTACAAAATGACCCTCAGATATAAAGTTTTATCAAAAAATACAAAAATGGCAGATGAAAAACGAAAAAAGTATTTTAAAAACGCGTTTTTTCGCAGTTTTTCGCAAAAAAAGAGTAAAAATCAAAATTTTAAAACCATCGAGGGTCATCTTGTTGCGAATCATGTTTACAATATGTGATTTAAATTTCAAGAGAATCGGTTTATTAGTTTTAGAGATACGATGGAGCTAGATTTTGAAAACGTTGTTTCGAGAAAAACGCGTTTGGTGTTTATACTATGAAAAACTCTTACCTAAACTCAATCGGCAATTCCTGCACTGTACAAAATCCCTTCTGATTGCTCATCATCGTCGATTTCTTCAAGGTTTGCTTGCTTTCGATTTTAAAAAAAATTCAAAGCGGACTGGCCCCTCAAAATAAAAATATTCGTACTTTTCAAATAAAAAATTTGTTTTATTAAGGGGTTACCCCCACTTGCGATTTTGAAAAAATCGATTTTTTTTTAATTGCATTTTTTGAAGTATAAGTATCCGGGCCCATACGGAAGTATGGGCCCGGAATAGATGACTCTATGTAAGTTTACAAAAAAATATTTTCTTCGTGTAAACTGAAATTGAAACTTTAAACGCGTTTTTTCTCAAAATGCCATTTCTGAAGTCGGTGACCAAGATTACTCGAACACTAATGAACCGATCTTCTTGAAATTTTGCAGGTTTATTTAATACATAAAAATGTAGTCTTTAATCGTTCGATTTTTTTTTCGAAAAAAATGGCCGTTTTATAGCCAAAAAACGGCCGTTTTTTTTCGTTAAAATCGAACCATTAACTTTGTCTGCCATTTTGTGAAAAATGAATATTTTTTAAAATCCTTCGATTAAAGACTAGTTTATACTTATATTTGACTAAATCCATCCGCATTTTTTTTTCAGATGATCCACTTCGCCGCAATGTTGGTCACCGCAAACCGTGTATATAAAAACATTATTTCATTGACGGCCATTTGCCACTAAACAATGTAATATTTTTCAATAAAAAAATTACTGAAAGTTCTTCAAGATGTGTTCTTTAAGATGGTATATTGATCGATTAAAAAAGTTTTGTAGTTTTCTTTAAAAAAATTCATGAAAAAGGCCTTTTTTTGCGCTACAAGTGGGGGTAACCCGTTAATAAATAAAAATATCAGGTCATTTTGAAACACCATATTGCAAATTTGCATATATGTATATAATTTGTCACATACTTCATACACTTCATACATTTCATGTATCACAATTTTTCATATATATACAGAAATGTATGTATATATATATATATATATATATATATATATATATTTAAAGATATCTGTATATATATAGACAGGACATTATGCGCATCCCACTTTCTCATTGACAGTAGTGGTTATGGCGCACGGCGCGGCGTGCACATTCGAGTCTCTATGTATTCTCAGTCCGCGCACGGCATTGATGCGAATCCGAGGCAATCAACGAAATACCGTAACTCCAGGACGAACTCTGTTCTCTCCAAGATATATGTATATAGAGCGGGACAAAGAAAGAGAGAGAGGGAGAGAGAATGTTGAAAATGTTGATAGTGTAGATGGGCGATTTCGCCGCGATATATAAGAGTATGAGAGAAAGAGAGAAAGAGAGTGAGTCCTCTGTTCCAAGGAATCTTTGGATTGCCGACTGGAGGCTTTTGCCACCTGAGCCTTCCTAAGCTATTATAGTATATTTCCGCCTCCCCGCATGTAAATTGTCCGAGGTTTCCGAGAGAGTTGAGGCTATAATATCGTTCTAATGACGAAAAACTTCTCGCTCCTCCCGCGCGATCTCCGTCAACTTTTTGTCTTTCACAGACGGTGTGCTTGCTGTTACGCGCGGGGTTCACGGAGGAGGTGCAGGGGAGGGGTGCAATTAATTCCCTGGGAAAAATGTAGGCCCGGCGTTCATTACGTCGTGAGGGCTATCTCGAAGAAGCATGATAGCTTATGTACCATTTGAAATCATTTAGTACTCGCTTTTAGCAATGTCCATCTTTATGATATAACATCATAAATATGTATATACATATACACTACCGGCCAAAAGTTTCCGGACAATTCAGTTAATTGCAAAACTTGCGATCACTGGATAATTGCCAAATAATGTTGGAATAATAGAGTTCACTTTATTTATTATTTTACGAAGATATTATACAGCTCTGTATAATTGATTTTATTATTCTAATATAATTGTGCAGTTATCATACATTTTGAAAAAGTATTAATCAATAATTCGCGGACTGTTAATTTGTTAAAGAATTTTCTCGATGTCGTAACAACTTGTTACGTGATCTTGTTTATATATTTATATATTTGACGCGGCTGAAAATATGGCCACAGTCTTGTGATTTTAGAGCTTGAAGAACGGTCAATGCACAAATATGATGAAAGCTTCAAACTTACACTCACAAGGAACATCACTTAAGGGGTTAGGTCACTCTAGAGGCCGAAAAATAGGCTTTTTGGAGATTTTTTTTCAGAAAAACTACAAATAAAATCGAGCATACAAAAAAGGGTGTTTATCATACATATCAGTGACTGTATACAGTAAATTTTTTCAAGCGATTAATTTCAAAATGGCGGCTGTGCAGCGATTATCTCAAAACTGCATTTTTTAAGTTGGCCGGAAACTTAACTCAGACAATTTTCAATCGATTCACTTGAAATGTTGAATATATCTTGAAAAATATGTTGTCTATGGAAGTACGTAGGATTTTTTTTATATTGAATAATTCATTTGTTATTAACAATAATCCGACGATTTTTTAGGCAAATTTTTGGAACGTGAAAAATTTCGTTAGATAATTGTTAATAACAAATTAACTACGCAGTATACAAAAAATCCTACGTACTTCCATAGACAATGTATTTTTCAAGATATATTCAAGATTTCAGGTGAACCAGTTGAAAATTGTCTGAGTTATGTTTCCGGCCAACCCAAAAAATGCAATTTTGAGATAAAGGCCGCACAGCCGCCACTTTTAAATCAATCGCTTCAAAAAAATTATTGTATACAGTCACTGATATGTATGATAAACACACTTTTTTTGTAATCTCGATTTATTTTGTAGTTTTACTGAAAAAAATCCCCAAAAAGCTTTTTTTTCGGCCTCTAGAGTGGCCTAACCCCTTAAGTGTCCGCCGTCGATTTTGTAGTAACTCATACATGTGATAAAGCATTGAAAATTATTAGACACGTATTTTTTTTTCTGCGGAAAAAGCGGCTTTAAGGGGGGAAACCACCCCTAAAAGAAAGGCGCATTGAGGGGTGGTTTTTCAGTTTCACCCACAGGCAGTCCGCCGATCTGAATAAAACAAAAAACAAAATTCTTCTAATGTGAAGCGATAAAAAATCCACTATAGAATAATTAAAAAAAAATTAATGGGCCCTTCTTTGAGGGGTCGTTCACCCCCTTAAAAATGTTTTTCCGTAGATAATAAAAAATACGTGTCTAATAGTTTTCAATGCTTTATCACACATTTGAGTTTCAACAAAATCGAAGGCGCACACGTTACGCCCACCTTCTTCTTGCTCAAAAAGCGCATGAATATTCGAGGATTGCGATTTTCGGGCACCCATATTCGACTCCCTATAAAGGCCACAACTCGGGTAATTTTTCAAATGTTTTATTGGCTGAAAAACGAAAATATTCCGAAAAAAATTACAATTTTAGAAGAAGCAATTTAACAAAATTGATTTTTTCGACCCATCACACCAGACGACGTCCTTGAGTATTCGGTGAACTCCTGTTTTTTATTGTCGTTACTGATTCGTTAAAAAAAAAATTACACGCGTAGAGCAGGATTATGTTGGGCATCTTCAGTTACTCAGTATATAAATTATTAGATAGAAATGTGCCAGCATTGCCGCCATGCAATCTCCACCAAATGCCGAACAAATTAGACGATTTTCAGAGTGGTAATTTTTGTTAAAAATTCGGTAACTCGGTTTGAAAGTTTACCACTAAACCTGGATGTATATTTACTTCGTTGTGGACGAAAATCAGTTAATTGTTCAATATTCGGGTTCGTGAAAGGAATACCTTAAAATTTACAGTACATTCATATTGAACACGAGCCTTGCCCGCGTCTTGACGGCGTAGGTATGTCAGAAATTTGGTGCGTGTGTTGGGGGGGGGGGGGGGGGGTGGACTTTAGAGTCGTAACTTATTGAGAGTTATATACTAAGACTTAATATCTTAGTATAGAACTTTGACAGAATAGTTTAGAACTTTGATCATTATGTGATTCAAGTTTTTTTTCTTTTGTTGTGATTATGAGTACGTATCAAGCCCTATAGACAACGTGCTTTTAATAATTGAAAAGCACGTTTTTAATTTCGTTTTATAGTGCGTCTTATCGTACATTTTCTATAAGGCTATACTCGTGTACATGGCTGTAGGACACGTACTCATAATCACACCAAAAGAAAAAAAAAGAAAAAAATTGAATCAAATAATGAGTTCATCGAACGACGATCAAAGCGGATAAATGTTTTTCATTCAGTATTTATTGAAAACTTTTTTTATAGATGCTTAAGGTTACTCCCGTTTATAGATGCCCGTTACTCCTATTAAAAAAAAACCGCATCTTCTGAAATTCTACTTGACGGATCCAGATGAACCAAAGTGCACAAATATATCAAAGATCAGGAAAAAAAGCTCCAGCCGTTTCCACGCCAACTTTGATCAATGTGCAAAACAGGTGCAATCATTTGGAAAAAAACTGATAGGTTTTAAGGGAGGCTAAGCATCGAAAAATCACGTTTTTTTTTCATTTCTTTTTTGTATTTTCTACTACAATCTCTTTCAAACATTTTGGTGCAAAGAAAACTGAAAAAATTCACAGCATTGAGCTCAGTAGAGCAGTAAAACTCCAATACTCCGCTAACGGTTAACGGCTATTAACAAGAGATTGCAAGTATCGACAAACATGCTAGGTTGGAAAAAACCGACGTTCCGCCATAGCTGCCACAGAACAAGCTGACCTCGACAAGTCCTACTACTGCGCTGGCAATTTTTAACGTACGTAAGTTGAAATTTTTCTGCCGGAGTATTGCACGAGAGCTTAAGGCCTTAGGCCACTCTAGAGGCCGAAAAAATAGGCTTTTTGTGGATTTTTTTTTCAGAAAAACTACAAAATGAATCTAGATTACAAAAAAGGTGTTTATCATTCATATCAGTGACTGTATACAATAATTTTTTACGCTATTAATTTCAAAATGGCGGCTGTGCAGCGTTTATCTCAAAACTGCATTTCTTAAGTTGGCCGGAAATATAACTCAGCCAATTTTCAACCGACCCGTGAAAAATTTTTCGGCGCTTAAGATGCGGCCGACGCTTGGTACGATATTCGGCACCAACCACCAATACCCAGTGTTGGTCCTTTATACGGGCCAATGATTTGGCCATGATTCTGCCAGTGCTCATTTGAAGCATGTCAAACCAACGAACACCAAACCTTCGGCCAAATATCGATTACCAACTGTCAGCCAACTATCGGGTCCCAGTGTTGGCCCCGAACATGGGCCAATCGGTTGCTCATGGGTTTGCCAGTCTCGAATTGAAGCTCGGCACACCATCGAAGAGCCAACGCTGGGCCAGTACTAATTAATGACCGTCGGCCAATTTTCGGGGCGAGCGCAGGCCCTGAGACTGAGCCGATCGTTTGACCGTGGTTTTGCCAATGCTTATTTTGAGCATGGCAAACTGACGAATTGCCAATCCTGGCCCAACACTGGCTTTGAACGGTATAGTCCATACATATATACAAGAATACTTTTTTACGTATATTATTATTATATACTCTTTAAGGGGTTACCCCCACTAGCGATTTTGAAAAAATCGATTTTTTTTATTGCATTTTTTGAAGTATAAGTATCCGGGCCCATACTTCTGTATGGGCCCGGAATAGATGACTCTATGTAAGTTTACAAAAAAAAATATTTTCTTCGTGTAAACTGAAATTGAAACTTTAAACGCGTTTTTCTCAAAATGGCATTTCTGAAGTCGGTGACCAAGATTACTCGAACACTAATGAACCGATCTTCTTGAAATTTTGCAGGCTTATTTAATACATAAAAATGTAGTCTTTAATTGTTCGATTGTTTTTTTTCGTTAAAATCGAACCATTAACTTTGACTGTCCGCCATTTTGTGAAAAATGAATATTTTTTAAAATCCTTCGATTAAAGACTAGTTTATACTTATATTTGACTAAATCCATCCGCATTTTTTTCAGATGATCCACTTCGCCGCAATGTTGGTCACAGCAAACCGTATATATGAAAACATTATTTCATTGACGGCCATTTGCCACTAAACAATGTAATATTTTTCAATAAAAAAATTACTGAAAGTTCTTCAAGATGTGTTCTTTAAGATGGTATATTGATCGATTAAAACAGTTTTGTAGTTTTCTTGTAAAAAATTCATGAAACAGGCCTTTTTTGCGCTACAAGTGGGGGTTACGCCTTAATTATCGCTGCATGCAATTTTCTACGTCCTGTGATAATAAAAACTCATAATTACTGTTATTTGAAATTCACTTTATTAAAAACGAAATTGATTTATACTAAAGTTTTGTGGTGTATTAAAAAAATGCCGAGTTATCATGATAGTATTAAGAAACGTCGAGTGTTAAAACGACGACAAAAATTAGAAGGCTCTTTACAGTAGGTTAGGATCAGAGGCAACGAAACAAAAAGACAAGTAGATAGTGAAACAAATTTGGAAACATTCCACGAACAAGTGATTGTGCATAACGATGTTAGTGAATCTAATAATTCTTTCGATGAGCAATCATCGAGCACAGAAACGTGTGAATCTGATCGATTGTTGGTTAAGCATTGGGTTGTTTTGACAGCCCTATACTAGGCCAACACTAGCCCAAATTTTGCGCCAACAATATGAAGCCGACCTTAGCCCTACTATGGGTCGGTGATCACGCCAACCGTCAGCCAATGATCGTGATCTCTTCAGCCCAATGTTGGACCAATACCCGGCGAACTGTTAGGATTTCCGGTAAGCCTACTATTGGCCAACCGTACGTCCCAGCATTGGGCCGAAGAGATCACTCCTATACCGTGGCGCAACACTAAACCGGTAGTGCTGCCGTTCATCGGCCAATGGTAGAATGTGATTAGCGTGACGCTGGCTCGAGGTTGGGTCGGTTGCGTCGTTTTTCACGGGCTCAATGTTGGGCCAATACCCAGAAAACTGTTAGGATTTCCGGTAAGCCTACTATTGGCCAACCGTACATGCCAGCGTTAAGGCAGGATTCTACTTTGAAACTATGAAAAAAACGCTATTTTCGTGAATTTTTTCTGAGAATATTCAATAAATACACTCTTTAAGTACATGAAAAAAAAAATTTTAATGTATTTTATTCATTTTTTGTACCCGTAAAATATGTTTAAAGCCAACGCCTCGAAAGGCAGGTACCGTTGCCGTGGTCGTGAAATCTTCCCAACGGATGGTCTGAAACAAAAAAATCAAATAGTTTCATGTTCAGTATGTCTTCAGGAACCGACCTAACTAGAATATTTTATATACGTGCAAAATTAACAAAATGGCGGCTAAAATACGAAAAAAATGTGTTTTTTTTGGGGTCATTTTTTGCAATAAAAAAATAGTTCTAATCAAAATTTTAAGTTGATTGTAGTAAGGTCGGTTGGTACACACATATAGAATATGTGTTCCAAATTTCATAAGGATCGGTTCAGTACTTTTTGAGTTATCACGACCACGGTACTTGAAAATGTCGTTTCGAGAAAAACGCGTTTAAAGTTTTGGTGAGTGAGAGGTAGGTGCTCAGATAGGTGCGTTCGAAAGGCGAAAAAGGATAGTTAAACTGCTTGGAACTTTATAAAATTTTGACCGAACATTCTTGAACATATTTACTTTCGAAAAATGTAAAAAAAAAAAAAAAATTTTTCAAAGTTTCAAAGTAGAATCCTGCCTTAAGCCGGAGAGATCACTGCTACCGTGGTGCAACACTAAGCCGGTGGTGCTGCCGTTCATCGGCCAATGGTAGAATGTGATTGGCGTGACGCGGGCTCGAGGCTGGGTCGGTTGCGTCGTTTTTCACGGGGATTTACTTGAAATGTTGAATATATCTTGAAAAATATATATATATATATCTTGTATGGAAGTATGTAGGATTTTTTTTATATTGCATAGTTCATTTGTTATGAACGATTTTTTAGGCAAATTTTCGGAAAGTGAAAAATGTGCCTAAAAAATCATCAGATAACAAATGAACTATGCAATGTAAAAAAAAAAATCCTACGTACTTCCATAGACAATGTATTTTTCAAGATATATTCAACATTTCAAGTGAATCGGTTGGAAATTGTCTGAGTTATGTTTCCGGCCAACTTAGAAAATGCAGTTTTGAGATATACGCTGCACAGCCGCCATTTTGAAATTAGTCGCTTCAAAAAAAAAATTGTAAACAGTCAGTGATATGTATGATAAACACCCTTTTTTGTAATCTCGATTTATTTTGTAGTTTTTCTGAAAAAAAAAGATCCCCAAAAAGCCTATTTTTTTGGCCTCTGAAGTGGCCTAACCCCTTAAACAAAACAAAAAAAAATGATTTTTCGGACCTTCTAATTCAGGCTCCGGTCTCAAGTTAACATTACGTGGAATTAGTTTAGAGAAAGTGTCAGACTTACATCAGTGGTTCGTCAGATTGGGCATTGAGTATTTTTGCTTTCGAGATTTTCGAGATTAGAAAATGCTATTAGAGAGATATCGCTGAAGAGAGTTCGTTCGCTTTTAAGCAGAGCTGCAGTCTTTTCCTGGTCGCTCGTATTGTCTGAAATTTCACGAATTGCGAGCGTAGCGCGAGGGTCCAGGCAAAGGATGAAGTGTCGAATAGGCTGAGGGGGGGGGGGGGGGAGAGAGAGAGAGAGAGAGAGAGAGAGAGAGAGAGAGAGAGAGAGAGCGACAATGAATGACGAATCGCAAGCGCATTCTGTTAGTAAGAGAGGGATGAGGGCTCAAGCGAGTCATTATTCGCGAGTGAACGCTCGGAAACGTCATCTTGGGATCCGAGACAATCAGCGTGGCATTAAGAGAACCAACCACTTGAATCGCGTATACTACCGGGCTTGATTTTTATTTTTCCTCTTAGTCGTTCTCATCTCGAATAATAATTATCATTGCCAGATATCTCTCGGTGCGGTGTGCCGACCGATCTCTGAGCCCATAACGTCTCTGTCCCTCTCATCGGGTCAACTCTTTGACGACGAAGTCCTGACACGTTTCGAATATGATTTTCCCACAGACTCCACACTGTCTGCTCAGTATAACGAAAGAGATTTGTATTGCTCATCAGGAAGGGCTGCAGCAAATTCAGGTCTGCTCGTGCAACTTTTCATTTGGGCGTTGAAGCTGAACAAAGCGAGTCATCTTTATCTGATAGTGTCCTGCGACCGGCAAGAGTTCTCCAATTTTACACCTGAAACAAGACTTCAAAATAATTTCAGTTCTTGATAAGATTTGTCCTTAAAGTAGGTCGAGAAATGTAAAATATCGATTTTTGGTAAAATAAGGCATGTTTAAAAAAAAATTGTTTTCGGTAAAAATCGACGGCCATCTTTTTTCGAAAAAAGTGTTCAGCTTATTAAGGGGTTACGTGAGTTTCGAAGCCAAAAAAGCATGTTTTCTCTAGATTTTTTGAAATTTTCAAACCCGAATGATCCCTTAAAGATACCCCATGTATTTCGATGTAAACTGTTGTTTATGAGGTTCCGAAAAAATATCAAGTCAATCAATGAAAAATTGGCGATCGAATGTTGTCGGCCCCCGGACACCATGAGACAAAGGTGAATCGCTTTCATCTAGATTCAGCACCGCGATTTTGTTACAAAATCATGTAGACATTTTTTTAAAGCCACTTCTAGACATGTAGAATAAATTGCACGAACCAGTATTTTCATTCAATCAACTGGGCATCGTTAACGAAATGGGCGAAATTTACCTTTTCCCGGGCTTCAGACGGGTAATTTCCCTCAATAACAATCACAAACGCTGCTATGACAGCGAACATAATAATACTATTAGTAGTAGATAACAATAATAGTAATGGTTTATCCAAATCAAGTAATCCTAAATGATCAAAATAACCCCAAAACAAAGATCGTTAGTACACAAATACTGCAACATCGATAACAATCACAATAAAAAAAAACAACAACAATGTACATGATAATAATGTTAGTAGTAGACGCCAGTAGTTTTAATGATGATCGTTTAATAAATGTATCCAATAGCAATACTTTAATAAAACTGCAGGAAATAATCCACTTGCTAACACCACACATAATCAGCATAATAAAGTTATTGGACAAACGAGATGCTCATGCATTAGCTGAGAGCGAGCATCACACACTCTGCCAAGCATATATATATATATATATATATATATATATATATATCTGCGCACCGTTACATAATTATACGAAACAGATTTTCAGCGATTGATTAGATGCCGTGCTTAAGAACTCGCTTGTACGCCATGGGATAGCATAGTCGTTGCTTTTGCATCTCAATTTTACATCGCAATCGAACATCGTTCATCAGGAACGACTGCAATGTGCGAATGCGTGCAACACGACATAATAATGAATTGCGTTGTCGATTTCGATCATAGTGACATGAAATATACATTTTGTTACATATAAACCGCCCCCCCCCCCCATGTTCATTCGTATGCCTTTTTGGGCTCTTACAATCCTGGCCCTTCCTCTTTGACCCCACGTTTGTGACATCACTTTTGCCAGTTTCTGACGAACCTCCCCAGGTGTGTTCCCCATAACCGCAGTTATCAATTACTTCATCGAACATACGCGTATTCCCCATAACCGTACTAATTCACTGCTTTGTGGAAAACTGTGGAAAAATCCGTGCCAATAAGGGCGGTGATGTTGTCATTGACAAGGAACATCACTCACAAGGAAAGATTGTGAGGTCGATCTCTCCGAGTTCGACGAAATTTGGCATGCTTGTAGAATGGGTAAAAATAGGCGACACGTATTATTTATATCTGCGGAGCCCGATTTTTAAGGGTTGAAACGCACCCTTGAAAATTGGGGTGTTTTCGTTTTTCGTCGATAACGTTTTAACGGTACTGGATATGAAGAAATGTCAAGTTGCAATGATGTTTATTTTTTCGTGTACTATACATTGGAGATGAGAACCATAACGTTATCGAAACGAAACGTTATCGTTCTGTTATCGTTCTGAAACGAAAAACACCCTTATTTTCGGGGGTGCGTCTCACCCCTTAAAAATCGGGTTTCGCAGATATAAAAAAATACGTGTCGCCTATTTTTACCCGCTCTAGAAGATTGCCAAATTCCATCGAAATAGGAGCGATCGACCTGGCAACGTCTCCTTGTTAAGGAGTTTCGGGACAATTGACGAAATGTTACCATTTGATTTGAATTTATACAGTAAATCCTTTGTCATATACTCAATGCACCCTCCAAATTAATTTTTTCATCGGCAAAAACGGTTTTAAGGGGAGGGTAGGGTTTTGCACTTTTGAAAAATCGATTTTTTTGTCTTTTCTTATAGTCAAACATTTTAAGAATATAGTCCCGAAAATTTCAAGTCAATCAGAGCAAAACTCTCGAAGTTATTGACTATTTAGTCCCGCTCCTCTAACACTGTTGCTCCGACTTCTCTAAACTTCAAACGCGGTTTTCTCGAAACCACTTTTTCAAAGTCCGTGTTCACTGCCATTTGAAAACTACATGACCGATTTATTTCAAACTTGGTACACACTTTCCACATATAAAATACCTCCCCCCAACGGTTAGTTTGAGATCTTTTTTTACATTGAGGGGGTTTTCCACCCCCAAGATGGCGGAATGTTTCGTGAAAAATAGCACTTTTCACTTTACATGACCACCAAAAATTTAGAAATGAAAAAAAAATTATCCATAACCGTTGGGAGGAGGATTTGATGATACTTTGACTAAATTTTAATGGTACTTGATTACAGATAATTTCTAGCTGAGGTGCAGTGAACACCGCAAATCGTGTTTTCCCAATGGCGTTCTTGGAAAAGCTTTGTTACCGGCTTGTTTGTTCATATTTTCGCGTGCAAATTTCACGGAATGTTCTTGAAATGACACTTAACAATGTACAAAAGGTTTCAATAAATTTACTCTATCCATTTAGATGAAAAAAAATCGCAAAAAAGTGTGTTTTTTTTCACGTTGAAACCTCTACCCTCCCATTAAGGAGGAAAACCATCCAGCAATGAAAGACGTGTCAAGGGGTGAATTTGCAGCTTCACTCACAAACCGTCCACCGATCTAAACTAAACAAAAACCAAAATTCTCCTAATATAATGCGATAAAAAATCCACTATAAAAGTATTGACTAAAAATTAAATTAAGGGGTTACACGCCTTTCTCTAAGTGGTGGTTCCCCTCCCTAAAACCGTTTTTCCGGCGATAAAAAAATACGTGTTTAATAATTTTTAATACTCTATCACATGGGGGTCGTCCATTAATCACGTGAGGTTTGTTAGTCCCCTTTTGAGCCCCCCTCTCCCGTGGTGATATGTGGTGAGGTGTCCAGACCCCCCCCCCCCCCACACCACGTGTATTTTTTGTTGTTGAGAAATGTCAGATACAATCGATAGAGAATACAGTATTTGATTGTGAAAAACGAAATAATATATATTGGCAGTATATTTAAATGGCATTGTCCTAGGAATATAAGTTCATTTGAGTGTTTTCTAAAGTAACAAGTGGACAAGCCTTTTGTGGATCAGATGTAGGCACTTCACTTTAAGTAGGTGGCCAGAAAAAAGAAACTAGAACTAAAAACTGTTGTTTAGGTTACTTTTTAGGCACAACTAAGGGGTTGACACCTTCTTTCCCCTACTGTGTATACAAATGCTGCGCTTTTTGATTGCTTATTTTAGTTCTACTTCTCCCCATGGCGCCAGCAGTTATCTTACAATATTCTTATTGCGCAGGCGCGAGGTCCGCACGGCGTACATAAATACCGTATATATACATGTCCCCTGCGCAATAAACTCCCACGCATCAGGTTGTAAGAGTATACCTAGCGCTGCGAGTGGCAAAGTACGATACTAAAAATGCGGTCATGTTGCGTAGAAAAAATTCTACGCAACTTGCCTGTTCAACAGCTCATAGCGCATACTCTCCGGTTCACGCAGTTATACAAAAAAATACACGTGATATGTCACAACACCCCCCCCCCCCCCCGCCCCCAGCGTGATCAATCGTTATGTAAACCACCCGCCCCCTATTTAAGCCTCACGTGATTAATGGACGGCCCCATATATGAGTCCCACCAAAATCGAAGACGGACACTCAAGTGATTATTAAGGCGTTACCCCCCACTTGTAGCGCAAAAAAGGCCTTTTTCATGAATTTTTTAAAAGAAAACTACAAAACTTTTTTAATCGATCAATATACCATCTTAAAGAACACATCTTGAAGAACTTTCAGTAATTTTTTTATTGAAAAATATTACATTGTTTAGTGGCAAATGGCCGTCAATGAAATAATGTTTTTATATACACGGTTTGCGATGACCAACATTGCGGCGAAGTGGATTATCTGAAAAAAAATGCGGATGGATTTAGTCAAATATAAGTATAAACTAGTCTTTAATCGAAGGATTTTAAAAAATATTCATTTTTCACAAAATGGCGGACAGTCAAAGTTAATGGTTCGATTTTAACGAAAAAAACGGCCGTTTTTTGGCTATAAAACGGCCATTTTTTTCGAAAAAAAAAATCGAACGATTAAAGACTACATTTTTATGTATTAAATAAGCCTGCAAAATTTCAAGAAGATCGGTTCATTAGTGTTCGAGTAATCTTGGTCACCGACTTCAGAAATGCCATTTTGAGAAAAACGCGTTTAAAGTTTCAATTTCAGTTTACACGAAGAAAATATTTTTTTTTTGTAAACTTACATAGAGTCATCTATTCCGGGCCCATACAGAAGTATGGGCCCGGATACTTATACTTCAAAAAAATGCAATAAAAAAAATCGATTTTTTCAAAATCGCAAGTGGGGGTAACCCCTTAAGGGGAGAAATACACCTAGGAGCCGGAAAAAGGTCATTTTTGTGAATTTTTTCAAGGAAAACTATTTGAAATTTCGGATTGGTGTTTTAATTATCTAAAAGTATATACATTCAAAAATATGTTCAATTTTCTTTATTTAAAAAGATCAAAAATATACAAGGATATTGTATGATTCTTGGAGCGTCGTAAAAAAATCTGCGTATACGGTACCCACTGGCGTTTCTTCAAAAATCATCTGAAAAAAAACCAAAAAGATTATTAAATTAGATACTATAATCTAGTACTTGTCATAGCCGATTTTGAAAATATAGATTTATGACAAAATGGCGGACGTTTGAACATAAATAGTGATTTTTGGGCCAAAAATTAGTTATTATTTTCCCTATAAAACAAAAACTAAGTAACGGAAAAAAAATCCTATGACAAGTACTAGATAATGGTGTATAGAGTAACCACAAAAAACCTCAAGGCAATCGGTTCATTGGTTTTCGAGAAATTTTGGGTACCGATTTGAAAAGCGTGGTTTTGAGAAAAACGCGTTTGAAAAATTTGGGAATGTTTAAATCATGAAATTTGTCAACTTACATGGAATCATCGATACCAGGCCCATAGTGTAGGTCTTCTACGTTAAGTGACGTTCCTTGGGAGTTACAGGTATGATGGTGTGTTCACGATCGGCGAAACCCGGTAAAATGTTCACCCGCCCGTGGATGAACACGGGCAAGCCCGTGCGCGGCTAAACGGCCACCCATCAGATTACCCATCCCGGTCAACGCTGCTTGACCCAGGAGAGTACCGCAGTTGCACATCAACCGTCACGTCATTTGGCATCAATGTATATACGCATCGCCCAGATATATTTGCCTATATTCGGCACTGGATATGTATCAGTCAAATTTTCGCACGAGTATGTTCTCGAGCGAGCGGGCTCCTCGTATATGCTCGAGGAGGTTTCCCGGCGTGACGTGAAATTAAGAATTACACAAGCAATTACCGCGGCCTGGCGCGCCCGCGGAGCGACGTGGTGTATCATCTTCCAATTATCCGCTCGCTTTGCCCGATGACTCGGTACTCCGGAGCTACTACTCCCTCACGCGGAATTGCAACTATATATATATACATATTGCATATAATGCACATATGTATTCACAGCGTACTCGCGATGGAAGATTCAGCACTCTAGGCTCTACAATTTATTTTTTTATTCTCTCTTTTATTCACCGCTTATTATTTTACCATTTTTTGTTGTTGCAGCAATCTCGTGCGGGTAATTAGAATGAAAGTGCAAAAAAGCTTCTCGTACAAGAGCCGCGAACAAACGAGTGTGCTTTAGAGACCCCACGAGCGAGATTTGCATACGGAGCGTAATGGATTAAAGGGGAATAAAATAAAGCTTCGTGATACGTAATTAGAATGAAAGAATCGACTGTTTTGGCAAGTGTGTGTGGCTACTGAGATACTTCGAACAAAATGTCATTTTTTTTGTGGCGAAAACAGAGTACCGTAAAACGGGGCTACTTTGAACAGGGTTTGGAAGTTGTTTTTAACATCCTAGATACCAACTTTTCGTGATCTAATAGAACAGTGTGTCCTTTGGATATCAAATGTATAAGAAAGTCAAGCTCAACCACCCCCTCACAATTTCATATATACATTTTTTTAAGTGTCAAAGTAGCCCCGAGTGTGGGGCTTCTTTGACAGAGCATTGAAATGCAACTTATGTCAAAGATTAAGGGTTACTTTGGAATCGTTTTGATAAAAATTTTAATATTTTATGCATTATACATGGAATTGAATGAAAAACAACGATTTGTTATAACCAAATTGTCATCGTTATTAAGGCAGCAGAACTCGAACAATTTTCGTCCAATCGACTTCAAATTTTAACTGTAGCTTCTTATATTGCTTCAACAGTCAAGTCCGAGCGCATTTTTCAATGAATAGAAAATTGTACAAAAATCTATCACTTTTGAGATGAAAATTATGGTCGAAAAAACGAACTTTTTTTCAAACTCGTCTCTATTTTTCTTTTAACTATTTTTTCATTCCCCGCATACTTGACTGCTAAAAATAATATAATTAACGACAATATTTCACTCTTAGTTCCGGGCCTAAATTTACGAAAGTTCTACTGCGTGTCGCGGAGAAGGTTGGCTGAAAAACAGTAGTGCTATAGTGACTCGTGCGCCGCCATTTTGTATACTTTTGACAAATAATTTTTTTTTACAGACTTCAATATATGCCTTATAAAACCAAAAACTCTTTTGACC
This sequence comes from Ophion slaviceki, assembly GCA_944452715.1. Classification (NCBI taxonomy): domain Eukaryota; kingdom Metazoa; phylum Arthropoda; class Insecta; order Hymenoptera; family Ichneumonidae; genus Ophion; species Ophion slaviceki. Next base: position 64,904,442 of record OX101783.1, on the reverse strand, counting down.
ATGTATTTTATTCCTTTCTTTAAAAAAATCCAAAGAAAACGGTCGAAAATGTTCGACAGTGGTGCCCTCCCTTAAGGAAACATTTTACATAAAAATATCAAGTACTTGGGGTGCTATTTTAAGCACTTAATGAGTCTTATAATTGTCATTGAGATCAAAATCAACTTTAGCAACATTGTAATAAACTTGAACAAAAAATTGATGTTCAAGTTTATTCCCCGCACCTGCCGCCCGCCACAGAAGGTCAAGCGGGATCGCTGCGCACACATTTAAAACGTATTTTGGCGCTCTGTGAAAGTAGCCTCATAAACTGCCAAAATTACCTTGAATGTCAAAGTAGCCCCGTTGTACGGTACTAATCTTTGACGTGATGTTGAGGAACCGGCTTCGATTCGGCCAGTGAGATTTCCAAGGTCGTGGTGGAAAGAAAGAAAGGAGTTTTTTTCCGTTACGTTTCGATCCTTGGTTCGGATCCTTTTCAGAAACTTTATTTGTTCTATAAATTTTGTGATACAATTTATATTAATAGAGTTTACAGATTTTGTATAGTTGTACTTTGTGTTATGAATAAGATTTTAAATGTGTTTTAATGATTTGTGTAAATTATGTGTTGGTTTTTTTCCCTTTCCTAATTTTCAATCATGGTGCTATTGTATGAGTGATTATTTGTAAAATGTTAATTTATTCTTTTTGTTGAGTAACAAGGGTGGTGGGTGAGAGGGTGATGTTATAAGAATGATAAGAATTATGTTAGATGACGAACCTGAATATTGACGATATTTCTAGTTTTCTTTGGTTTGGGCTTGGAGGATGGTTGGTGTAGACAGTATTCGTGATAGTAAAATACTGTCTCGTGAGGTTGAATCGGAGGATTGATTCGGAAACCTTCTTTTAGTCAATTGACAGGCTTAATCGTTTTTTGGCGATTTGTATTATCTGTGAAAATTTGGTGTAGGGAAAGAAACTTTCTTGGTTAATGAGATTAGTGAGATGTCGTGTGAAAGTGGTAATTACCAATTGAAATAAAATAAATATATCTCCGCAAGCACAAAGAAGAAAATTAGAAAAAATTTTCTCTGCTCTACATGTCGAGTGATGACGTCTCAGAGGGTTCGAGAAAGATTAAGAGTCGAAATTAATGTTTCTGGAGAGAGGGAGAATGATCCTTTGTCATTGCCGTGTCAAGAGTTTAAAAGTACCCGTGTCATGTTAAGAGTTATTTTTTTAAAAAACATAATTAATGTATCGTGTCAGAAATTTTGAGGTTAATGTGTTATGTCAAAGTTTTAAAATTGAGTCACGAGTTTAAAATTGATGTGTGTAGTTATGGTGGTAAAATATTATTCTGATTATATTATTGAATTGTATATTGAGCTTAGCTTATTTATGTCAGTTCTAAAATTTATGGCATTAGGATGCGCTTTGATTTGAATCATTTCTAAGATCAATCTTTTTTTGAGCCATTGTTCATTGTTTAAAATTTTAACATCATCAAATTTGAAATCGTGTTTTTGTTCTATTGCGTGCTGTGCCAGAGCTGTGTGTATTGTGTTGGGGTGCTTTAGGCTATTTTTGTGGTCATTGATTCTGTTTTTAAGGTATCTTTTTGTTTAGCGTATGTATGTAGAGTTACAATCATTACAATCAATTTTGTACACTATGTTAGATTTTTCGTTCTTATCTATTTTGTCTTTGGTGGAGCCTGTGATCGATAAGATGTTGTGTTTGTTGTTTGTGACTAGTGTTATATTATATTGTTTGAAAAGACGAATTAGTTGGTGATGGATGTTTTTTGTGTATGGTAGATTTATTAGTCTAGAGGACTCAAAGTTTTTATTTTTGTTATTTTGATTGTTGATTGTAGAAAGTCTTTGTTTTATTATTTTTTTCTGTGAAAGAAATCGGATAGCAATTTTTTGTCATCGTGTTCCTGATGAGTTGAAGATTTTTTTGGTGAAAAGGCGGATAAGATAGTTTTATTGCACTGTCAACTAACATGTAAATTATAGCTTTTTTTTGGGAAAGTGGATGGTGTGAAAAGAAGTTTATAAATCTGCCAGACCAAGTAGGTTTTCTGTACCAATTTGTGATGATTGAATTTTGATTACGGATTAAGAGTATATCGAGAAAAGGAATTTTATTATTTTCTTCTATTTCTGATGTAAATTGTAATTTTGAATTATATGAGTTGAAAATATTGATTGTAGATTCAATTTTGTCTGTTGGCAAAGCAATAATAATGTCATCGACATATCTTTTGTATAGTGGCAAAGAAAATTTTAATTTTTCTAAACAATTTTTTTCTAAATCAATCATAACAATGTTAGATAGTATCGGAGCAAGAGGTGAACCCATTGGTAATCCAGAAATTTGTTGATAAATTTTGTTATGCCATGTGAAATAAGTTGAAAACATGATGTATTCAATGGCCTTAGTTATTTCGTTTAGTGGAAATGTTTCGGAAAATAGATTTGATCTTTTTTGAAGACTTTGAATAACTAGTTGTAGTGGAATGTTGGTGTAGAGGGATACGACATCAAAAAAGACAAGTTTGTAGTTGAGTGGGATTGATATGTTTGAGACTGATTGTTTTAAATAAAAGCTGTCTTTGACATGTGAGTTTGTTTTGTGTATTAGTTTAGACAGTTTTGGTTGGATAAATTCAGCTAATTTATGTGTTTGGCTATTGATTGATGATACTATTGGACGAAGTGGAAAGTTTTTTTTGTGAATTTTTGGAAGGCAGTAGAGACGAGCTAAGTTGCAATTTTCTGCTTTTAGGTATTTAAATTTTGTTTCATTGATGATTTTTAGACTTTTCCATCTGGAGAGAATATTGTTTATGCCTTTTTGTAGGGTATTGATAGGATTTTTATTTGTTTGTTTGTAAGTTGAGGAGCCTGCGAGTAAATTGTATGTTTTTGTAATGTAATCTGATTTGCTTAAAATGACTGTTGAATTTCCTTTATCTGCTCGTGTACTTAAAAGTTGTGGATTGTTTTTTTAAAAAAGAAGTGTGATTTATAATTTTAATGGTGTTGGAGAATGATGTTGGTATATTCATTTTGTCTATGATTTTAGTGAATTCTTTTCTGATTTCATTTTGTCTAGGTTTGTCGATTAGAAATTCTAGTTTGGATTCAAGTTCTGAGATGGAGTTGTGGATATAGTTTTTTATGTTTGAAGGTTTGAGATAAGGAAAACAAAATTTTTCACTACGAGATAAGAATGTGGAAATGTGTGATGAAATATCAGTGTTGGAGAGATTTATAAACCATTCTTTTGTGTTGTTTTGTGTAATTGTTGAATTAATATTATTCAGAGGATCGGTGAGGGAGTTATTATTTTCGTCATGTTGCTTGTTAGTACAAATTGAGTTTGAGAAACTGTAGTTATGTGTTGGTTGATTTCTGTTTTGGTGAATCTGGTAATGTGTATTGTTTTGGTTGAGATGTATTTGTGAGTCTATTGTTCTTAAAAATGCATCATGATTGAAAATGTGTTGATGTATATTCGTGGTTCGTTGAAATCTAAGATTTTCGAGTTTTTTTGGTGTTTTTCATACAGTAATGATAATCTGTCTAATTTGGTTTTTTCAAATGAGAAAAATTTTTCTTTTATAGTATTGTGAGTTTTGTTGATTATTTCGGTGCTTTTTTCCTATTGTTTGGTTCAGTATTTTGATTCGAAAATTGAGATCGTCAATTTCAATATTTAGTAATGATTTGTGAATTTTGTGTGTTACTTCGTTTAGTTTAAATTTTCCTTTGTTTCCTGAAATTTGTAAATTGAAGTTTTTAGAATAAATGTGTTTCGGTATCAAACCTTCCTGTCTACATTTTAGTAAGAATCAAAGTTGTTGTTTTAGGCGAGTCTTCTTTGCAGCGTCGCGTTTCCAGTTTTTGAAAGCTGCTAGGATGAGGTATCCGAAGAGTTGTGTTTTCTCGCCGAAGAATGTCATTTTGTCGAGCTTATAGCCAGTCGTTTCCAATTAGTACAAGTAGTGTGCGGTCGTGTTGATAATACGTGATGTTGAGGAATCGGCTTCGATTCGGCCAGTGAGATTTCCAAGGTCGTGGTGGAAAGAAAGAAAGGAGTTTTATTCTTTGACTTGACAACTGAGGAATCTTTGACAACTGGCATCAGGAAGTATTGAGGTTTGGTCATGGAGAATTTGACGATCGAGCAACGCATATAAATGTTGAACATACAGTACAAGAATGGTGAGAATTTTGCAGAGATGGTTCGAAAAGTCCGCACGTATTTTGGTCAGCATAACGCACCATCTGTTCCTAGATGGTGCGTTTAATCACAAAATTTGAGGTTAGGGATACAATTCTGACCGCCAAAAGCAGTGGCCGTCCTCGTACCAGTCGGTCGAATGAAAACAAAGCCGCAGTGAGTGTGAGTATTAACGAAAATCCTTCCACCTCGATTCGCCATCGTGCTCAGCAATCGAACATTTCAAGATGCTCTGTGCAGCGAATTTTGACGAAAGATCTGCATATGCATGCTTACAAGATCCAATTGACACAAGAACTGCAGCCAGCCGACCATTTACCGTGATTGTGATTTTTCGAAGAAAATCATCTTCAGCGATGAGGCGCATATACAACTTACAAGGAACATCCCTCAGGTGACACCCTTCGATTTTGTTGAAATTTGGATATTTTATTAAGCACCGAAAAGTAAGCGATACGTATTTTTTTTATCGGCGGAACAACGGTTTTTGGGCTGAAACGAACCCTCCAAAATAGGGGTGTTTTTCGTTTTTCGTCGATAACGTTATCGTTCTCATCTCCAATGTATAGTGCACAAAAAAAATTAACATTGTTGCAATTTGAATTTTTTTTAATATCTCGTATCGTTAAAACGTTATCGACGAAAAACGAAAAACATCTCCATTTTTGAGGGTGCGTTTCGGCCCTTAAAACCGTTTTTCCGCCGATAAAACAAACACGTATCGCTTACTTTTCGGTGCTTTATAATATATCCAAATTTCAACAAAATCGAAGGGTGCCACCTGAGGGATGTTCCGTGTTAGTGGGGACGTAAATAGACAAAACTGTCGAATTTGGAGGACCGAAAATCCACAAATGATTCAACAGCTTTGGTCCGGATTTTGGGGTGGAGGAGTGATTGGGCCGTACTTTTTCTAATGCTGCTGGAAATGTGGTTGGTCAATGGTGTTCGTCGTCGTGACATGATAACCAACTTTTGATGGAATTAATTGAACGGCATGGACTTGGAAGACATGTTTCAAAAAGCAGGCGCAACCAGCCACACTGCGGGCGAAACAATGCAGTTATTGCAGACCAAGCTGGCAAATGGGATTCGTATATTGAATTCCAATGAAGAATCCCCATTAGAATGCACCGTACGAGAGTAACGTTTTAGTATAGGAATCCAATGTGATGACCCATTGGATCCCTATCAGGAAATTGCAACAGGTGTGGGAATCCAATTGGATCCCTCGGATAATTCCTGCACAGATGCAGTGCCTGACTGTTCATTCGGTTCATTACCGTCTTCCTTCCACTCCCTGTGTATTGGAGTGAAGCTTTTCTTTCCTGAACCTCCGATGTACGGGAATAAATGCTTCCAGAATTGTCCGGCAGCTAGTGTCATGTGGATCTGTCAAGCTAACTCCGAGACGATGAGATAATCCTCATAACAAATCTTTGGCGTCTTTTGCCATTCATAAGGAAGCTCTTTATCAACTACTCGATATTCCATGAGCTTTTATTATTATACGACTGGATTTTTCGTTTTTTTTTGCGTTGTGATAATTGGTATGCATTTGACTACATAGAAAACGCTTTCGATCAAACTATATAGAATACGTGCTTTTTACGACCCTTATTGTCAGTACAATATGATTCTAAAATTGATTCTTGGCATACACATATATCAAGTTTCCAACATGTACATGAGCAGAGTCAAAAGCTAGTATTTTATATAGTTTATATCAAGGAACATGAAAATGACTTTGGAAAATCGATGCCTCATTAAATTTTTGAGATATTGATACGTCACCTTCCCCATGACCGATCATTATCTTGAATTATCATATCAGTGAGCCCTTCGGTTTTTTTGTGATGTGATAATGAGTATGATTAGACATTAGACTATACAGAAAACGGTTTTTTTCATCTTTATAGGAGACGTGATCTCACTAAATTCTATTCTTGACATACACATGAATCAAATTTCCAACATATACATGAACAGAGTCAGAAGCTCATATTTTACGTAGCTTATATCAAGGAAAATGAAACTGACTTTGCTGAATCAATTCCTCGCTAAATGTCGAGGTCACTTTCCTAATGACCCAATGACCAGGTTTGTGTAAGTTGTGGCTCAAAATTTATAAAAGTATCGACTCGAATAGTAGAGTAGGTAGAAGCATCATAAATCGGATAGTGGACAATCTCGAGTTTTCCTATAGCGACATCTGTTTTTGATTTTATACATTAACAACTAGTCGTAAGATGTCGCCACTGCAAAACTTTTGGTTGTCTAGCAACAAAAACGGCACAACGGTAAACTAATGTTACTTCACGCCGGCGTGAAAAAAAATTTTGGTGTTAAAAGTATTGTTTTCATTATGTTCCAAATAATTTTATGATTTTGCTATTTTTATGAAGTATAGCATTAATTTTACTTAATAAATATATAATTCTCGCAAAAGTAGCAATATGTACAAAAATATTATTGTTCATATGCGGCCATGTCAAATCTTAATATCGGATACATAATCGCGTCTAATATTGGATATCCGTTTGTGTCAAAATTGTCCTATCTAAGCAAAGATTAACTCATAAAAACTAAGCGCTTAATAATAATTCCAATGTTAAAACAATAAACGTTTTGCTGTATTTTTAATAAAAATAGTCCTCTAATATCAGATATAAGAAAAATGGAGTTTGGGTCCTTATCGTTTTGGAGTTCAGGTCTTTGTGATTTTGTTGCTTAGCAACAACAATGGCGCAACAGTGAACTAATGTTACTTTTCGTCGGCGTGAAAAAGTATTTTTTGTGTTAAAAAGGTGTTGGTTTTATTGAGGTGAGTCCAAATGACTTGTGTTTTTGTTATATTTTATTTATTATGAACTTATATGTTTTTATTATATTTTATCTATTTATAATTTTATATATTATATTTTGTTATTTATGAACTATATTTATTTTACTTTATGAATATGCAATGTTGATGATAATTACAAAGTTAAAACAATAAACGTTTTGTCTTATTTTATGTAAAAATAATCCCCTAGTATTAGATATAAGGAAAAATGGTGTTTAGGTCCTTACATCGGATATCCGATTATAGGCATTTTTTTCCCAAACCATGATTTCTGTCATTTTTGTAAAACATAATATAACTCGAAATATTCAAATATAATCTGTAAAATAATTATTAGCATCTTGTATATGACTTATAGATAATGAAATCCTAAAATTTGAAAGTCTCAACAATTGTTTACTTTTCTTTTCAATTTCAAACAAAAGTATCCGATATATGGTGCCTCTCCCCAGTACCTAGATATCCTGACTTGCCTGGCGGCGTTTTTGCTCATTTCGGTTCATTTGATTTTTCTATGCGATTTTCCTGTTCTTTGGAACTAAAAGAATCTTGTTGCGAATCATGCTTACAATATGTGGTTCAAATATCAAGAGAATCGTTTTATTAGTTTTAGAGATACGATGGAGCTAGATTTTGAAAACGTTGTTTCGAGAAAAACGCGTTTGAAGTTTATACTATGGAAAACTCTTACCTAAACTCAATCGGCAATTCCTGCACTGTACAAAATCCCTTCTGATTGCTCATCATCGTCGATTTCTTCAAGTCTTGTTTGCTTTCGATTTTTTGCAATTTTCAAAGTGGACTGGCTCCTTAAATAAAAAGTGAGCATTAGAATGATCATCCACGATAATAGTGGAGAGAATAACAGATATCCAATGGAATATCCATGGAGAGAATATCAGATATTCAACTGATAAGAACAGATATTATCTATCTTAGCCACAGGCCAAGAAGCAATACTCTTTAGAGTTTCTCCGGCGTTTAAGGGGTTACCCCCACTTGCGATTTTGAAAAAATCGATTTTTTTGATTGCATTTTTTTGAAGTATAAGTATCCGGGCCCATACTTCTGTATGGGCCCGAAATAGATGACTATGTATGTTTACAAAAAAAAATATTTTCTTCGTGTAAACTGAAATTGAAACGTTAAACGCGTTTTTCTCAAAATGGCATTTCTGAAGTCGGTGACCAAGATTACTCGAACACTAATGAACCGATCTTCTTGAAATTTTGCAGGCTTATTTAATACATAAAAATGTAGTCTTTAATCGTTCGATTTTTTTTTCGAAAAAATGGCCGTTTTATAGCCAAAAAAGGCCGTTTTTTTCGTTAAAAATGAACCATTAACTTTGACTGTCCGCCATTTTGTGAAAAATGAATATTTTTTAAAATCCTTCGATTAAAGACTAGTTTATACTTATATTTGACTAAATCCATCCGCATTTTTTTTCAGATGATGCACTTCGCCGCAATGTTGGTCACCGCAAACCGTGTATATAAAAACATTATTTCATTGACGGCCATTTGCCACTAAACAATGTAATATTGTTCAATAAAAAAATTACTGAAAGTTCTTCAAGATGTGTTCTTTAAGATGGTATATTGATCGATTAAAAAAGTTTTGTAGTTTTCTTAAAAAAAATTCATGAAAAAGGCCTATCTTGCGCTACAAGTGGGGGTAACGCCTTAAGTAGATTTTCGGTTCGCGCTACGCTTACGAGAAACGAGCGCGCGTGCGGCTTCTAGCGGTTACTCCGAGAACTACGGGTTTCCTCACACCTATAATTTCGGTGGCGCTCGGCCTTGATTTGGTTGAATTTTTTCAACCAAATGCGCAACAAACAAATTTTATTTTCGCATAATTTTTTAACCAATTCCGACATTTGCTTAGTATTTTTCAATCAAAATAAAATATTAATATTTTAACGAATAATGTACTTGAAAATCAATGTCGGATATGGTGAAAAAATAAAATAACATATTTACTCAATAGAAATTTTATCTGAATCAAACGAGCGAAATTCAATTTGTCTTGTGTACTCGAATCAACAATATTCATGTTATGAATTGAAACGCTTTTCTTGTTCGTGGCAGAAAATGCATTCAAAACTATATAATTTGTTCGCGATAATTTTTCAGATAGTTTCAATAATATATTGTTCTCGGCTAATAATATATCTTTGAATGAAAAAAAAACTTTTAATTATATGATGTTATTAATGTCAATAGCGTTTTGTTTGGACTAATAAATCTGACTATTTACACCAACAATTCTACAATTGAATCAACGAAATTTCATTCAATAACATCAATGATATTGGATCAATGATTTTTTTTCTCAGTGTATTGCGCTGTTACGTGATATAAAATCAATTGCATCGTAAAAGACAAATGCAAGTTTAAAGTAAATTGCGCGTACAGTGCGTCGGAGCAAGCACGCGTGTACACACGTAAAATATAGATTAGAGTCGCGAGCTCGATTACTGTAATACCGAGATTCAAGATTTCCAAGAGCCAATCGACTTCGTACCGCGCCCTATATCCCCTCATAACACACTCCCGTGCAACATATCGCAAGATACCTGCCTTTTTTTCGAGCTTGAGAAACTTGCGCGCTGTGTATCATCAAGTGTGCAAGCGGACAAGTATATTCACGTATCGATGCGTATATAAGTATATCGTGTTCGGGCACGCATGCAATTTAGAATTTCTTCGGAAGCTCGAGAAACGAAGGTTCTTACCCTCTTTCTCCTTTGTACTCTTTGAATTCTTAACGAGATAAGCAAAGTGCCGGTTTACACAAGCTCGATAATGACCAATGCTCGAGAGAACGAGGTATCGATCGAACTCCTTCACGGGTAGCGTACGTGCTTCTGCCTATAGTTCGTATTATGCATCCACCTATACACATACGTGCGTACAGAGATATACACGACGTTGCACACGTATAGAGTACGGAGGAGCAGAGGCAACGAGGTAGAAGGAATTAATCGCGAGCAAGAGAGATAGGGGTAGAAAAACGAGGAGGCAAGAGGGTGAAGCGAGTTTGTAAAGTACGAGGGAGAAAAAGATACAAAATGGGAACGCGACACGACCAAAGCGATGGTGAGACTCGAGGGAGTATATACAATGAGGGAAAAAAGAATACTCGGGCTGACTAAATCCGTCATTGGGGAATGCCAATGAACTGTGTAATGAAAACATGGAGTATTGAGTTATTTTACGAATTATTTTATGCCGTTGAACTAACGAATACCCGGAATAATAAAATATTTTGGTGTTTCTCTTTCATATTTAGCTGACTGCATGTGAATAAACAATTTCGTTGATTCGAGTGATTTTTTCTGTGTATTCGAAGGATTTTAAGGGGATTTAACTACTTACGAGTTGCAAAAAAAAAATGTTTGCCTTTTCCGAAAACATAGCATCTCGAAAATGTGCAGTAAAAATTTCAAGTCAATCCGATTTATATTTTCGGACCTAAAGGCACTTTTGTAGAGAAGTTTGGACCGTCCAGAGGCGAAATATACACTGCGTCCTCTATTATCGGGACCTCGACAGATGCAACAGCCCCCTCTCCACTATGCGCCGAATAACGGTCGGTGTAGCGCAAGGCTCGAAGCATGCGACTATGTGGCACTGTGCCGCTATTTTCAAAGATAGGGGGTTGGACGTTGAATAACTTTATACGAATTTTATTATTCCCAACAACTTTTGTTTGAAACCTTTTTCGATCGGGGTATTAATTATCGAGATAGGGCGATTTTTACGTTTTCAACCCCTATTTCTTAGGGTTGGAGCGTGTTGAGGGGCAACATTTTATTGGGGTTACCTCCAGTCAAAAATTCATATTCTACGCCAACAAGTGCTGGGTTTTCGTCTCTTTTACTGGACTAATTGGCGATTGCAGGACTTATTGGAAAAATTATTTATAAATTAAGGGATAACACCACTCTAGGACGGTGTGATCCCTTATCGTGTAGGCATCACCGATTAAAGGTAAACAAATAGTTCAAGGATTTAAGTGCTCCTACAGCTTTAAGCGCGTTTTTCTCGAAACCACTTTTTTAAACGGGAAGACGGATTACTCGAACACCTTTGCATGGATCGATTCGAAATTTTGACAGTAGCTTCACAATTACATTCTTTATGGGAGTACGTAGCCGTTTTGTAATTAAATGTAAACTTTTTTTTATAAACAATTTACTGCTAATTTTTTTTGGGCAAAACATCGATTTATTTCTTTCAGAGTGCGCCATTCTTTCAAAATTTGATTTTTGAAAATCCCTAGGTAGAAAATCCCACAGCTAATAATATATAGATTATGTTTTTTTTGGTTTTTGTTACAGGTCTTATACTTTGCGAGAAAACCGTCCTCCCGTGAAGCTATTTGTAAAAAACATTTTGTATGAAAATTACAATAATTTTTTTTTAAATATTTTAACATGTGTTTAATGAACCCTCTCAAAAGAAATCCTATTCCTTTTTTCATACTCCCAAAATAAATTGCCAGTCAGGCCTTATTTTCTGCCGCTAGAGTGGTGTTATACCTTAATTGTTTATTACGAGTTAGCGATAAGAGGAAACTGTAATTCAGTCAAGGACATGCATCAAACTATGGGCTGCATATCATTACTGGAGTTCAACAAATGCGAAACCGCGTCACGTAACGTGCCCAATCGGAGCTGACTTTTGGTACGCATGGCAGCGAGCTGTGGCAACGGGTGCCTTGGCATCCTTGAAAGATGACTTTGAATCTTCAGCAACGGATGCTTTAACTGCAATAAGACCGATTTACGAAGATTTGAGTAACAAACATTTGTTGGAAAGATGTGTTGGTGGTTTGTATCAATCCAAGAACAAAAGCTAAAATCAACTGATGTGGAATAGTAATTCTAAGCCGTGCAGAAATTTGTTGGGGAGCCCTTATTGGGATCCGATTGAATTCTGCCCTGTTCCCCGATGGACGCAGGTTGAGAATTCTCACCACATTCGAATCGAAGAAATGTGAAAAGTCACGGGGAAAAAACTCAACGTGTTGAAACATAACCTGCACGCTTCGTAAGCATGTACGCCGGTCGTGATGTTATATCAAAATGCAGTAAAATAAATAATAAACTTTAATTCCAGTGGCTTTTCAGTGATGCCATTCAAATCGACTTTCAAGATATACGTTTTTCAGCGATTTATACCTTTTTAAGGCCTTAGGCCACAGTAACGGCTATAAAATCATGTGCGAATTTAACAATCTTTTGTGTATGATAAAGTGATTTATTCAAAAAATTGATTACACATCTATCTCGTATGAATATCAAGCTGTTAGAAAAAATATATTGTTTTTCGATGTACAAAATGCCCGGCTACTCGAAACTTCTCGAAACAGCTTTTTTCCAATTGGCGTGACAAATAACTTCAACAATTTTCACTCGATTTACTTCAAATTTAAAAGTTATGTTCCTAATTGCATTTTGCAGAGTAGTACGTACGGAATTTCTGATTAATCGAAAAATTTTCATTTTATGAGCAGTTTATGAGGATTTATAACGAAATTTTTCACTGAAAATTAATTTCTAAAATTCAAATGCCTACAACTTTTGAAAAAAAAAACACAATATTTGTTAAATTCCGTACGTACTTCTCTAGGTATTCTAATGTGGATTGACGAGAATTTTTTGTTCTAGGTAAAAAATTGTCGATGCTAAATGTCACGCCGCGGAGCGCCTCAAAAAAGATAACAAAAGAAAATATTAGTATTCGGCCGTTTCGTACATCGAAAAAAAATATATATATATACATTTTCTAACAGCTTGATATTCATACTAAAAAGATGTGTAATTCATTTTATGAGTGAATTACTTTTTCATACGAAAAAAAATTGTTAAATTGACAGATGATTTTATACCCGTCACTGTGGCCTAAGGCCTTAAGGAGTTTCGGAAGAGAAACTAGCACCGCAGTCGGAAGACGAAATAAAAACGGAAATTAATTAATATAAACAAACAACTTCTATCTCATCAGTGTATAGAGACCCTGGGGCAATTATCTCGAACTATGTATACATAACCTAATTAGAACAATAAACATAATTTGCATTGGCAAAAAAAGATAAGGAGTTTCGGGACAATTGACGAAATATTAGCATTTGATTTTAGTTTTAAGGCTTTCATGGCTCTTTATGTAATGAGAAGAGTATGTGGCTTCCGGATGGAGGCCGTGTTGAGGATCAGCGTTGTGCCGACGTTTCGCAAACGTTACAGTCTGCATCATCAGGGCTGAGAGCTTCGATACTGAACCTCTCGTGTCTCAGGTATTCCTTATATAGTTGCAGTCATCGTTCCAGATCGCTGCACCAGCCAATCAGATGTTTTAATTGATCAGCTGGTCAATTAAAAAACCGGGAGGGGGGTGTGCCAAATAGGATTGACGTGATATCCTCCATCTCTGTTTAGATTGTCCGGATGTTTACGGATTTCCAAGCCTTCTCGGTGTTTCCTGGAAAAATAGCTGTTTGATGGGGCCAGACTTTGGGCTTTGTCGAACTGGATGGCATGACCAGTCTCCATCCAATGTTCGGCCAGCGCTGATTGTGTAATATGGCCATATTTGAAACACCGTTGGTGTTCTTTGATCCGTGTAGTGATCTTCCTCCCGGTTTCCCCTATGTACACTTTACCGCATGAGCAGGGATCTTGTATACTCCTGGTGCACTTAATGGTGGTCTTTGGTCTTTTGCACTCGGAATCACTCGTGCTAGTTTCTTCATATTAGCATTTGATTCAAATTTATACAGTAAATTTTTTGTCATATAGGACGTCTCAAAATGACCTGGCATTTTCACTTATTAATAAAACGTATTATTTATTTGAAAGTTAGGAATATTTTTATTTTAATATCGTTTTTTTTACTTTACTTTTATTTATTAATATATTAATAAATAACATCAAATAATGTGGGAATCCTTTAGGATTCACATTGGATTCGTACATTGGCTACCAATGGGGAGTCCCGATTGGAATCCAATGTACGAGCGTGACGTTTTAGTATAGGAATCCAATGCGATGATCCGTTGGATCCCTATCGGGAGGCAGGGACAAGTATGGGAATCCAATTTCATACCTACGACAATTTCTGCACGGGAAGATCATTCCAATCGGATCAAGATCCGTCGAAATATCAGCATACATCGCAGCTTGCATTTTTAACAAAGTTAGGGGAGATCTAGAAGGGATGACACAGAGGTAAGTACAGGGTGCGGCAACATAACTTCCTTTTTTAAAATGCGCGCCATTCAGTCGGTTGATGTCGCAACGGAGCGCTAGTGGTCTCGTTCGAAAGGGGGGACTCTAAAGTTTTATCCCGACACAATTCAATCGCCATCATGCCTTGGAACAGTGAGGAGCGTGCTGTTGCCGTTGAGGCCTGCTTTTCGAGTGGATGTTCTGTGATCGTAACCCAGCGTGCCTTTCGGAATCGCTTCAATTTAGCCCCGTTGGCCCCTGTCCCGGACCGGAAATCAATTGTTACATGGGTCACTACGTTCAGACAAACTGCAAGTGCGACAAGACGAAGAACTGGAGCCCCTCGGCCCATTAGATCACCTGATAACATTGAGACAGTGAGAGCTTCAATGTTGCGATCACCACGGCGTTCTGCGCGCAAACATGCGTCTGCCCTTGGACTTTCCGATCGTTCTGTGAGGATAATTTTTCATGACGATCTTCATTTCCATCCTTACAAAATGGCGATTGTGCCGGAACTTTCTGAACGTGACTTCAATTCTCGGACTCGCCGCATCTCAATTAGGAGCGATTTGGAGTGGCCGGCCCGCTCTCCCAATTTGGCCCCTTGTGATTATTTCAATGGGGTTTTTTGAAATCCCGTGCTTATGTGACCCGTCCAAGGACCCTACAAGAGCTGAAGACCAACATCCGGGAAGAAATTGCCAACATAACACCTCGTATGCTGGCAAAGGTCATGACAAACGGCAGAAATCGGTTTACTCAGTGTATGGAGAATGGGGGACGTCACCTATCTGATTGGATCTTCACAACTGTGTAAAACAAAATTTTAGGCATGCGCCTACATTATAAAAAACAAATAAAAATGTGCTGATTCATACAATGGGTTTTATTATGTTTTGAAAAAAGGAAGTTATGCTGCCGCAACCTGTAGAAACAGTGTCGATGGCTCGGTAGATGTGATTGTTAGCGAGCTGGCAACAATGTCTTCTTTCATTGCTACTACGCGCACCACTTGTCAGTTCGCTCCGGCGCCAAAAAAATTGGCCAAGGTAAGTATTTGTCGTATTTTTCATTAAGCTTTAGTTACCTTGTTTATATATTTGATGGTATGTGAAATGCATTGTTTGGAAGCTTACTAACTTAGCATTCGATTTGTCATATTGAATTTGTTGTTTTGCACTACTCTTTATCAATAGTGAGTTTCGAATCAAGTGGCATCGCATTTTTGACACCTATATGGGAGGGTTGAAAAAAGGTGTTTCAACTTACGTCGGTTGCAGCAATGTTCTCATACGTTTATATTTTGTAGTGTGGTCTGCAAGGCTTGCACTTGTTTTATTTCAGATGCCGAATAAATATATTAGGAAAACGGATAGGGTAATTGCGAGCCGAGAAATGTATGAGCTCGCCGCTGGTTACTCCACGGGACGACAGATCAAGCACAAAGAAAACGTGGAAAGTGAAGACGAGGAAGAGTATTTTTGCGTGTATTTCATGGAATCGTATTCAAACAGCAGGCTGAAAGAAAAGTGGGTGCACTGGTGGAGAACTTTTATATGTATGTCACAATTGTTTGTCAGAATAGAGATTAATTTGCTTTCTTGCATAAAGTTTTTCCTTCAATTTATTTTTTGGTTTGCTATATTTTAGCATTTAATTCCGTGAAATGAGTGAGTTTATATTCGTTTCAGTTAGAACTTATGGAAATTTGTCAGACCAATTACAAAAGTGAGACTAAGATTAATGTCGAGGTTAAGTTTTCAAATTTTTAATAAAGTGTTTTAATAACAATGTGTTTTGACATAATTTCTATTCATATTTTGTACCAAATCCCAGGCGTTTCAACTCACCTCGATAGCCGTTCGAACTTACCGCGATACGAGGAGGGTTGAAAGAAAACTACTTATAGTACTTAAATGGTTTCTTTACAGGTTACATAATTCCTGAAGTCATTTCTAGTCGAGAGTCGATTAGTCGATTGTAAAGGCTACAAAACAACGTCAAATCTACCCAAATCTCCTCCGAACTTTCCATTGCGAAATATGGGGTGAAATCTGAAAATTGTTTCAACTTTCCTAGGTCTCCCCTACATCACTCCTCTACATTTTAAATGCAATGGGCGTCACTCTCGGACCTTATGCCCATGCGTCTGCAAAGAAGGTTGAAGAGCGCGTCGCGATATCACACAAGAGAGCCCAAGAACGTATTTAAGGCAGTCCTCTAGTTTCTCGGGTCGAAAAAATCGATTTTTTTTTCATAAATCACATCTACAACATGTGTAGAAAATGTGTGCCAAAGGATTTTTCGATATTCGAAGTGGTTCACAAGTTACGGCCCTGGAACGGAGCAGGTATACGGAGCAGGTATACTTTCAAACGCGTTTTTCTCGAAACACCATTTTTCGAAACGGTGACCACGATATTTCAGAAACTACTGCACCGATCTTGTTCAAATTTATACAGCATCTTTAATATGTTATAAGCCAGCGATTGAACTAGGATTATCATGATTGCTTCGATAGTTTTTTTTTGTACGAGCGAAAAACTTAAGAAAAAATGAGTAAAAAATAGAATGTAATTTTCAAAAGTGTATAAAAAAGTCAATTTTTGTAATTTAGAATTCACTCTAGTTCAATCGCTAGTCTTAAATATGAAGATTAAAATGCTGTTTGGTTTTTTGATTTCAGATAAGCAGAACAGCCGCAATCTTGGTCACCGTCAAGCACCTCTTTTACTTGATGTCTTCCTGTCGGCCACTATAACGTTTATTCTATTATATATTTTGACTTCAAAAAATTTGTAAAGCTCATTTAAATGTTAATAAAGATTATGCAAAAACAATGAGATTGATTATTTCGATGCTTTGCCTGTAAAAAATTATTGAAAAAGCCGTAAAAAAACAGCCGAGAAACTAGAGGACCGCGTTAAGAGGAGAGAATGCTTCGTAGGCAACGCCAAAGCGAAGTTTTGGGAGGTGCGGCTAAAATGGAGGACTTATTTTATGGGCCTGGGATAGATGATTAAATGTAGGTGGAAAAAAATCAATTTCAATTGTTAAACACTGTTAGAACTTTAAGCGCGTTTTTCTCAAAGTCATGTTTTCGAAGTCGGTGGAATCAATATGTCTCGAGAACCGGTGAACCAGTTGGTCCAAAATTTTAAATGATCATTTTCAACATAATTCATTAGCATCTAATCGCTCGATTTATTTTCCCCATGAATATTGTTGTTTTTATCACCAATGAATACACTTTTTTCAGTCGACATTGAGGTTGGCAGTGCTCTGCATGCGCCAGCCAAGATTCATAATGTTTTATCAAACCTTGATGGTTCAATATTGAATATACATGGTTTACGATGCGCAAGATTTTTTTTCTCAATATTTATGGAGGTTTAATTTGCGTTAATCCGTTGTTAGAAATTGTTGATCTTGGTGCTGAATAGCCAAAAAATGACATCAGCCGTAGAGTGAACGTCCTGCCCATCTAACCGCACGTAAAATTACATACATTAAGGCGAGATATACATTTAGACAGGAAAAAATAAGCAATATTGAGGGATTTTTTAAACTAATAAATAATTATTCTACCATTATCAAAGTTTAGTTATACTTTAATAATATATTTAAGGGGCTATACCGGTGTGACACTTTCAAAAAATCGATTTTTTTGCCGTTTCGACAGTTTATACTTTCAAGAATATCCTATGAAAAATTCCAGGCCGTATCTCTGATCATTTTATCTTGCAAAAATCGATAGTTAAATGTTTAAACGCGTTTTTCTCGAAATGAGATTTTTCAAATTTGCTGACATTGTAACTCAAAGAGCAATTATCCGATTGACTTGAAATTTGAACTGAGTACTCTTCAATATATTTACTCCACAATGACGTAGGATATTTTTGATTGGATGAAAATTGACGATTTGGCATTGAAAAATACGACCTTTTTATAGGAAAGAAAACAGACATTTTTCATAACTACGTCATTTTGTTAGATTTTGATATTTTTCGAAAATTCTAGGTCATTGTACAGGAAATACCTAACAGTTTAATGAATTTTTTTCCTTTTTCGGTTTCAGCTACTCAATCGACCGGAATCATGTCAGAAGTGGAGGAACTTTTTTTGGCTCCTCCGAAGGAAGCATATAAGTCGCTTGAAACTCAATATTTTTCTGTAACAAAATTATGTAATATAGGTCAAATATAGCCAAATGTATTTTTAATTTCCCGAAACATTTGATTGAGTACTTTTCTTCCAAAAAATCCCTAAAATCACCCAAATTTTTAGCGTTCACACTGGTATAGCCTACTAAGTGTACAAAACAATTTTTTCTAAATTAACTCATCATCAAAATGACGGAGCTGTGGCAGAGTGTTACAGCAAGGTCTCCGCGGGAGTTGCGAATCGGCGTGCAGTCTAGCTTCCCCTAGATTTTGATTTCCAAAAAAGTTCAAACATTGTTTCATTTAGAACATGTATAGCTTCTCTGTGACGGTAATTAAAATGAAGAGAATGCAAATTTAAGAAAATGGCACGCATTTACAAAAAAAATCAACATTTTACGCAACATTTCTGTAAAATGTGGATTAAAAAAGGCGTTTTTTTTTCAATTTTTCAAAAACAATTCTCGTCAGGTAGAAGGTACCAATATTATCAATATTTCTACCAAGTTTCAACTTAATCGGCTTAATAGTTTTTGAGTAATCCTGCACGCCAATTTCGATAATGCAGTTTTGAGAAAAACGCGTTTGGAGCTCACGCCCGCTCCGAATTCGAGCGGTGAGGCACAGCGTTGACGGGCTGTAAGGTTTGAAGTTTTCCGAATTTGGCTTTGAAACATTGTGAACGTATTCTACGTACATAGTTCTATCGTTTAAGGGGTTACCCCCACTTGCGATTTTGAAAAAATCGATTTTTTTTATTGCATTTTTTTGAAGTATAAGTATCCGGGCCCATACTTCTGTACGGGCCCGGAATAGATGACTCTATGTAAGTTTACAAAAAAAAAATATTTTCTTCGTGTAAACTGAAATTGAAACTTTAAACGCGTTTTTCTCAAAATGGCATTTCTGAAGTCGGTGACCAAGATTACTCGAACACTAATGAACCGATCTTCTTGAAAATTTGCAGGCTTATTTAATACATAAAAATGTAGTCTTTAATCGTTCGATTTTTTTTTTTCGAAAAAAATGGCCGTTTTATAGCCAAAAAACGGCCTTTTTTCGTTAAAATCGAACCATTAACTTTGACTGTCCGCCATTTTGTGAAAAAAGGATATTTTTTAAAATCCTTCGA